>VXBX01005473.1:776683-801400 GCA_013400415.1 Scytalopus superciliaris
AAAACCCCCAAAAACCCCCCAACCCCAATATATTTTTAAAAAAAAAAAAAGTTAATGTTTTAGAAGTTAGAAGTCATGCCTGCTTTTACTTATTTGTAACATACCTTCAGACAAAACCCAACAACAAAAACAATCCAACATATAAAACATTGTGATTAATTTAGAAAGCTTGTATTTCTTTCCTGTTTTTCCCGAGACACACATCAAGGAAAGCCTACCAGCAGCAATTTTCCATTTCTATACCGTGCTACATGTATCAAGATTTAAAAGCTGTGGTGTATGCCTTTTGGCACTCAGTGCCTAGGATACAGTTTCTACTCAGTGAAATAAAACCAACAGGCCCAAAGCAGAGTTAAAGGTTTATGAGCAAACAACTTCAGACACCATTACCTGAGCTGTCTCACCTGTGGATTATACGGGTCCCCTTTGGCAAACTATTGCTTTCTCTATATTAGTGCAGAAAATAAAAGTGTATAATAAAAGAGAAGACATTGAAGAAATAGTGTTTTCAAATGTATCACACTCCAGAAATAATTCAGTGAGAACAGGTGTTGCAGCCACATCTCTCACATCTCACCCACACACATTTGTCATAAGCCACCTTTGTGCTTCAGCTGAAATTATTTAAGGCACTGTGTCTGGGATGCAACATGGCACACTGATAAACTGGAGAGTCTGAAATGGCTGATATCATTCACTACAAGATCCCTTCAAGGGACCAAACCCAATACAGCTCATTTTTTATTGCTGTGAACATAATAAGGTCCCCTAATAGGTAAGCACACAGCATTCTATGGAGGTATGAGCATACCACCCTGTTTATCCAAAGGAGAATTTAGGAGAAACACATTTTTAATTACACTAGAGGAAAAAAGAATTAAGTCTGCAGTTCCATGATCTTAAAACAACAGCTGGAGGAAAAAAAAAAATCAGACATTGCCAGTAAAAAAAATGAGGGGACACATGTGGGAGTGATTAACAAGTTTGGACTTCATAGGCTGGGCTTTCTCTGGAAAACCACTAATGTATAGTCACATAGGTACCTTTTCACATGCAGACAATGGTCCAGGTCATAGTTATGATTTATGTTTCATTGCATTTTGTAGATCAAAACCGACATACTCAAGAACAACTTAAGATAGTAAAACTTTAACTCTTTCACTGCTATCCCTTTCTGTTGCAAGGCACTCTCAGTGTGCTTGCCTGCCCTTTCACCAGGACATGGCAGGCATAAGAAGATGGACACTGTTGCTGCAGTATGTTGGCCTTCCTAGGTATAAAGACATCCACCTTCTGCTACCCATAGACTTCTTGGACCATAGTCCTCTTACTACCTCGAGCTTCTTATGTAAGATGTGAAAGGATACTTGTAGCTATCTTGCTTCAAATAAACCCATGAATTTAATCAGAGTAATTTCCTAACCTTTCCTGGAAGGAAGTAGCAGCATCTACACCTCACAAAGCAGTTTCCATCTCCCCTTTTCTACCACCTGAGCCAGAGAATAAAAGCTATGATTCCACACCACCCCTGTGCTCAGGCTCTTGGGAAGGCATGTGCAGAACAGATGTCTGATCTGGACACCACACCTGAACTTGTAGTCCCTCCTCAGAATTAGGTGGGAGATGTGATTTTCTGCTTTGCTCCTTTGGACAGATGTGTGAGCCCTGGGAATAATCTAGCCAAGAGAAATTAATTGTGTGTAACCAAGGCTTTCCAGGGTTGTGATGATCCACTCCACATGTGGCTTCTTTGTTTGTTTGTTGTTTGTTTTTTTTTTTTTTTCCAACCAAGCCCTTTCTATGGGCTGAGGAGGGAAGGTATGGGGACTGTCTGAGGAACTGAGCTGTGGGGGTTGATCACAAAGTATTTTTTTTTAAATTTATTATTTTTAATAGCATATCAAGTGAACACAAATAGCCAAATACCATAAGTTTGAGATGGGGGGGGGAAATGGTCACAGCTATCTTATCCCTCTGCTAGTATCAGATTGCTATCTGCAGTTCATTTTCCAGCTTGGTTTTTCAGGTGATAGGTGGTTGCTCGCTGCCTCTGAAAATCAGGCCCTACTGGTGCTCAGCGATGGGGCCTCATCCACTTCCGTAAGGAGAGATGAGGTAATTGTTCTCAGATATTAATAGGCAAATGCAGAATGCAGAGTTCAAAAGGACTAGATGTATCACACTGCAATTTCAGTCATAACAGTTATAATAGTTTCTAATTCTAATTGTGCATAGCAGCATGGTGAGCACAGAGCAGCTTTGCAGCCCAAGCACCTCCAGTTACACAACCAGCCCTTCACAAGGACAAGTTGCACAGTCAAGAAGTCATTCCCAAATTTCATCTTTGCAGTTTCTCCTTTTCTAAATTATATTCCACCGCTTATAACACTTCTCTTTATCTTGGTGATACACACACACATATGCACAAAAAAACTTCAAGCCAATCCCAAAGTCAATTATCAGTAGGTTTGATCCCCTTTCTTCCCTTACTGCTTGAGCAGCATGGATGTCAGAGTTTCAGAGATTCCTGTGACTCATATGACCTCCTCACCAACCTGTGAAGACATTCACTGATAGGAAGTATCTTTCTCAAACTAAAACCCTGTGTTACTGACTCCCCAGCAAACTCAACCCTGTTGCTTGGCAGAGGAGGCTTGCAATTCCCCTGGATTGCCACATCTTGTGTTAAGAGGGGTGCAGAGGGATTCCCCAGTTACATGTCCCATTTCTACTGGTCACTGAAGATCTGTGCTTTGCTAAATCATACAAAAACACTCTTAAGGCCAGAGAACCACCATAGCAAAAGTAAAACACAAAATAATCTCATTAACATACAAAATTTAAGGAAAGGGGTTACTAATTTACACATATTCTAGGTGCCACACACACCACCCGCCCCCGCCCCCTCCCTGTTCCTCTCCACGAAGTAGATGATCACTTAAGATTTCATAAACTGTCTTACACCAATCTAACTGGAAATAGTTGCTAAAGGGATGGGAAGGCATGTCTCTCTCCTGCTCCTCTGACTGCAGGTTTCTAACTCCTCCCTTGTGTTGTGACTGATAATTTTGTGGCCTCAGGATGTGGAGATCTAATAAAAAGTCTTACCTTTTTTTATTTCAGAACAATTTTTGGATCTCCCAGTGCGTGGTGTCAGCCCATGTAGCAGCAGTGGTGTCAACACCAGGCAACAAACAGGCACAGAGAAACAAGACGAGGGAGCCAGAGCTGCCCTTTCAGCTGGGATTTCAAGTCAGCTTGAACAGGTTTATAACTCATCTGCAATCAAGCTCAAGATGTTTCACATGGTGGCTGAGCTGGGACACATGCTGCTCATAAGGCTCAGTTTCCAGCCTTGCCCTCGTGCAAGCTGAGGAAAGGCTTGCTGGTTGTAAACCCTTTCTGGGAGAGGGATCTGCTTAAAGGCTCCGTGGCTCTGAGTCCCCAGTAACTTGTAACCTTGATATCCAACCAAAGTTCCAGTTTGTAATAGCTCTCCTACAGTGTTGCTGGCTGTTACAGTGTGATTTTTTTTTTTCTGAAATGCAAAGAGTCTTTAAAAATGCTGATGACCCTTGGGCGTCGCTGCATGAAGTTATTATCTTGTGAAACCATTTATTAAAGGTGACAGCAAAGCTTATTAGCTGGCTTTGTTCTTAACCTGAGTATAAACAAATGGGTTATCCATGCATAGTGAATTAAATTCTTTCTACATACAAGAAAAAAAAAAATTAAACACCAGCACACAACTTTTCATTGTATATGTATTGAAAAATTACATTTGATGGAAATCAAAGACAGGTCTCATTAGAACTTTTCAGAGACCAAACTTCATGGCAACAGAACGTATTTAAGATGAGACACATTGCTTGCTCTGACCATGGGACACTGAAAATGGGTCTTCATATTCTGCCCCCTTAAATTTGTTAGCACTGGGTTGCTCCTCACCAGGATGAGCACACAGCCCAGCATGTGAATAACTTCTCTGCATTGAAGTAGTGAGCTCAGGCTTTGGAGATCCAAAAGGTGATTGTCTGCCTCAAAAATTTTTGCAGTTCTCCACATTTTCAGCACAGCCAGCCTTGGTCCTATTTTTATAGCAAAACTAAAAAGTTGCTCCATGTGACATGGTGCCACTCCTGTGCAGCTGCTGGCAGTGGTGGGTATAGGAGAGGCTGATACAGTAGGGTGGTTTGCTCCCTCACCTCTGCCAGCTTGGTCAGAGATTTATACAAGTGAATCAGCTTTGCAAGGCCATTGCACAGGCTCTGAGCTGTGGGAAGCAGCAGGGCTGAGCAGGGATCACAGCAGGAGTCTGCTTGCACTAGAGAAAAGTCTGAGGTTGTAGGAGGGCAATGTGTGTCTGTCTTACAGTGGCAGCGAAGTAATACGCTGGATTAGCTTTATCATTTAACTCTAAATTTTCTTGAAAGTAAATGTAACTTTTATTATCCCCTCATCTCCAAGCCTACTGGAAAAGTGAAAAGCATCCATAAGTGATTACGTGACAGCTGCTGAAAATGCTATGCGTCCCCATGCAGAGTGCCCTTTTCCATTAGATGCCTCCTAGCATGCCAGTGATTTCAGTCTGAACATGCTGAAATGTTTCACTCATGAACTATAAAATACTGAAAAATATTGGTTTGGCATGAATAACTGGTGAATCATCAGCATTTGTAATCGTTTGGGGGTATGGAGCTTGGCTTATTTGTATTCTGGTTTCACATGAGAACACTGATATGAAACAGCAGTAATTGAATCTGATAAGCTCTGGTGAGCCTTTCCCCAGGAGAGGAGGTATGATTTAGAGAGAGATATAAGAGTACAGAGGGAATTCTAGAAGGATGCACAGAGTGTTGCAGGTTGCCTCACATTGCAACTCATAGATTTTATATACTCCTAAAATGAGTGATCATCATCTCCGGCAAAGCTAATTACCTGAGACATGAGATTCTATCTGCCATGAGAAGGATGAAATTCAAAAGGTGTTCCCCCTCCTTTTTTACTTTTTTTTTTTTTAATTAATTACCCGTCTATTTAAACTTTCTTTGAAAATACAGGGATCTTAGATAGCATAAATTCCAGTCTGTGAGTCTTTGGTGGTGAATGTTGTTTCTCCTTCTGTCAGTGTTCAGGCACAGGCTTCATGGGATGACTGTGTTGAGAAGTACCACAGTTCACAGGAAGCTGGGCAAGATCAGACCTGTGGTATGATCCTCCATTCTCTATGAACTTCAGTGACTCACTAAGAGAGCCCCTGGTTGCAGATTTGGGTTGCACTTTTAAATTGCCCCTGCTTGGCAAATTCACAGCCTATAAAGGGCCGGTTTGCTCTTAGCCCATGAAAGCCTACTCAGAAGACAGACAGATGAACTCTTTAAGTTCCCTTCCAGGGAAAGAGCATTTTCTGTGGGTACAGCCACCAGTGTTATAACCACAGCACCTAGGAAAAATGGATGTGAGAAAAAGTTGGAGACAGAAGCTGAAAAATAGTAAGCAGAACTGGCAAGGCTAAAAGGTGCAGTCCTTTCTCCCAGAGGGCTTCACGGTCTCCAGCAGACAGCTGTGTCTCAGCATCCTCATGGCAGCATCACCTCTTCAACCATCCCAATAATCTTCTGACCTTTCTGCAGCACTCACAGACACATTTGGGATGCATTCTTAAAAGTCTTCAGCCTACACCTGCTTGGCACATCTGAGAAATGCAGGAGATGAAGGTGTCCAGTAGCACTAGACCTCTGTGCACAGTGAATCCTACAGCCTCCAGAGGCCTCAACCTCAATAAACACAGTACTTCTCCTCCCCCACAGGTTGCTATGGAGCCATCCTGCAGCCTTCCCTAGCGAGCTGTGAAGAACAATAATCTCCCTGCCACATAATGCTGAGTGTTGCATTATTGTCCAGAGTTTTCAAGTTTCAGAAAGGAGCTTTAGAAAGCAGCTTATAAGGTGGTGTGTTCAGCGCCTCAACATTCTCAGTTGCAAGAAGGAGGATTTCAATCTTTCTCCTCTGACTGTCTCTTCACCACTCAGAGAGAGACGGGGAGGCTCCTCTGCAAAATTCACAAGATGTGTCACTGGTACTGAAATTTATCCTCAACTTCACACCTTGTTCCCAGTGACAGTAAAAATGTTAAATAATGAACAAAAAAAGCTTAGGAAGCAGAAGCCTATATAGTTTGGCTATTTGTTTTGCAATACCTGTAATACCTGGTACAGATCATCCACCTGCCTCTTCATTCCCTGTGTTGAGACTGAACCTTATTGTTGAATTTCAAATCAAGACAAAAGCAAGGAGAACTTCACACCATATTGAATACAGAGGGAGAAGAGCCTTCAGCAGAAAGTGCTGCAGTCATTTTTCACTGTTACAATTTTTTAGGCAATCAAGATGATGCAGTCCATATAGACATATTGCTGTAATTTCTTCTTCTTCTTCAAGTTATAATTAGACTTGTAAACACTAATTTATGTTTAATTTTTGCAACCCGATTCTGATGGAAAGACTATAAATAGGCTGACCTGGATGTCATTAACTTTTTTTGCACATACAGCCTTTGTATTTCCACACAGACCTGTTGGGTGCAGTGAGACCTGGCCACCTACTGTCTCTTCCCCCTACTTTATTTTTTCCTTTTCCTATGGTTTTCTCTAACATTCAGGTGAATGGAAGAAGCTAAATATCTGGGGAAAGATGGTTGGCAGGGGAAATTCTTGGCTTGCACAAAATTCAGTACTTAGACTACATTATGCAAAACTCCACCAGCAAGGGAGCAAACACTGAAAATCCAGATAGATAATCTGTCTTTCAAGTTATTATAACTAACCTACTTACATTTCTTGAAAGCTATTAGTATTGGTAACTTTTAATTGCTTATCTCTCTGCAGTACCAGATTTCACTTACCTGAAGCAATTCTCACTTGTTCTTGATGCAGACATGCACACAAATTTATATCATGTTTAGATGTATGTAGACTCTGTTTACAGTACTCTTCTTACTTATTCTCCATTTACATATGATTTGCAAACCCTGAATTTTGTCTTGAATTTTTATTTCATGTGGCCTTAGACTGCAGCTGAAAGCTGAAGTTTTCCTTGATTTTAAGTGATAGCCAAAGAAGAGTTTTGGTTTGCCTTGGGGGGGAGGGTTGGTGGTGGAGGTTTTGTTTGTTTGTTTATTTGGGGGTTGGGGATTTTTTTTTTTTTTTTTTTGGTTGGGGTTTTTTTTAAGGGGGGGTTTTTTTTTGGGTTGGGGATTTTTTTTTTTTTTGATTGGTTGGGGTTTTGATTAAGGGTGCATTTATTTTCATGTTTCCAAACAATATTCTCATTTGTCTTTGTCTCAAAGATTGGCCTCAGCTTGTTTGAAACAAAAGCCCCAACCATTTACTGGAAAACCAGCTGTGTCCTTATTTAAAACTCAGTCTGAACTTGCCTGAAATCCAGTTCCGATTCCTTTTGAAACCTGGCTTGGGACTCTGAAGTTCTCAAAATATGACCACCCTTTCAGAACACGGGCTTCATTTTGCATGTTAAACATGGAGTTTGTACCTGTGTTTAAAACTCAAACCTATTCTATTAATGTGAACACAATGTTGGAGCCCCTTGAAATTCAGGGTTCAAATATAGGCTGATTCAATATAGACTAAACACTTTTAGAACCACCTTTCTCAAAATCCATATACATAACTTCAGTTGCAGCAGAATCACTCACTTGCTTAAAATGAAGCATGTTTGCAGATTATTAAGCAGGGTGGTGTGATTTGCCCCACTGCAGCGCAGCTCTCGATTTGAGGTTCAAGCCCAGCTCCAGACAGCACATACAGGTTGCTGTAGCAGATGTGCCACACTGCACCACCTCACTCTGCCAGCTCAGGATGCCCAGCCCGGGATGCCCAGCCCAGGATACTCAGCACGGCAACAAGGGCTACAGGCTGGCTCATTGCAGAACCATGCGCAGCACCCTCACACCCTACCGATACAGCCACAGCCCCACAGAGTGCAAATGCCATCCATATGGGTCTACTTTGACTTTCTTTTAATTATAGGGGATTTCATTTTTTTACCTCAAGCTGCAGACCAAGTTAGGAGAGATGTTCCCTTTTTGTAGTCACAACTTAGATGGAAAAATAACACGAAGGACAGGATTTCATGCTTCTAGCTGCTTTGATTCAGTAAAGGAAATGCATAGTGTGAGTAATAGCATCCTTAATCAGCCTAGCCCTTGCACTCACTTCAAAATACCTTGAAGTTAAACCAGTGCTGAAGTAAGGCCTTTGTTAAGTTTAGCAGTCAAACAAGAAAGGCAATCTAGGTGTGTTGACATAATCCATTATTTCAGTGAGGCCTGCGAGACACAAAGCAGGCTTGAAAATCCAGTATCTTCACAATAGATGGGCTATTCAACATATTAGTGAATTTAAGCTATTGGATTTTGTGGTAGTTACATCAGTCCTTTAGTCAATATTGAAATATCCTTCAGCACTGAAAGAATTCATACTGGTCACTTCCAATCTCAAGACACAAAAAAGAGAAGATAACAATTAATCAAAAACATTCTTTTATGGAGTGTTTTATTTAAATTTTTATCATATCCACAAAAATAGACACAGTCTTTAGAATCATTTTGTGAATACATAGTCTCCAAGATGAGATTTACAACAGCAATAGTGAAATATCTATCTTGGATTTGTTTCCACACATAGACATTGAAGATGATGCTGTGAGAAGCAAGCAGGAATTATGCAATGTGCTGCAGAAAGAAAGGCGAAAATGTAGCTAAACATTTTAATGTCTGTGTAGTTCCAAAGCCTACATACAGTTTCTCAGGATGTTTTTCAAGCAAGTTACTCTAATTTTGGGCAGAAAATATTGAGAGTGATCATGCCAACACCTTTGACATTGTGATTTGCATGTAACTGTATAAATACAATATAATTTCCTATCTAGAGCTTTGTACATATGAAAAATTATGGTACAATAAAAATCTATACACATGGTGCTACCAGTTCAGCAGCTGCTAACTTAGCGAATACATCTAAAAATATGATTGCTCAGCCTCTGAAATATAAAATATAAGAGCAATCAGAAATGCTTTTTGTTTAAATATCAATTTACATAAAAATTCATCTCTTCATTTCTCCGTTTGCTTAAGTCTGGTAAAAAGACTCCCTTTGGCTGGTTGCATCTGTCCTTGGCAAGAACTGTAGTTTTAAACAGTCCCCTGTGTTTGCCTTAGACAAAGGTATATATCTTTGTAAAACAGAGTAAATGTTGGCTGGCTTCTTTTCCAACTTTGTGCTATTGTAGTGACAAGTACCTAGTCTGAAAAGTTCTGCAGAGTGGAAACAGAAACTTGAATGATTTCCACATGCTGAAAGACGTGGCAGTGGAAGACACATTTATACTGCACCCCAGCATAAATCACTCTCTAGATTTGTACAGTATGCTTCTAAAGAAAGCTTTATCTTTCAAAACCTTTAAAAGCAGGTTTAGCTGCTGCTCAGCAACCAAATGGTGACATGCATGCATCACTGGTTCACTTTATCTCCCAAGAAATTTCATGAGAGATCAGGTAAAAAGCAGGTTTATGAAGGTGTTATAATCAGATGCTGTAAGATGTATGTTAACCTGAACAACTATATTGCAGATCTGTGATGGTACCAATGATTTCGGATTCTCACCCGAGGTATGGATTGGGAGGTGATGAGAAGAGCACAGAGCAAATGGCTACAAACAACCATCAGGTGGGGGAAGAAATGGTCTTAGGAGCAAAGAGAAAGTGCTCTCCTCATCTGATGGCCTGATTCTTGATATATGAACTACAAAATTATGGTAAAGGAAGTGGAATGTAGCAAATTAAACTAAAAAAGGAAATTAGTTCAGTGGTGCAAAAGCAAGCAAGGCTAACACAGTCAGTCAAAAAAAAAAAAAAAGGGATAGATTGAGAGAAAAAAATGCTTTGAAGTACACAGGCTTATTATTTGATTTGTAAATAAGATGAACCTCTCTCCACCCAGGTTATGAAAAGTAAAAATTGTCATGTATGGGTAATTGATGGTGACAGCTCTGGCATACACAGTGTAGGAGGTGGTGTTATTGTTTAACATGCCCTACACATGTAGATAACAAGTTGGGCTCTCATGTTTGCCTACAAATTGTTGCTAAGCACGTTTTATACCCTTTTTATTGATACTTCTGTTGTCTCTTGGTTTCATCTCTATTTCCTTTAATGGCAAACAAAAAATGGAATATCCTGCAACCTCCAGCTGTACCTTGCAGGATTTCAACATAGTATGGTTTCAAACTCAGGGGATGTCTGAGAAAATGGATATTGGATGGATGTAATATGATTAATTTTTTTCTTTCTTTTTATCTTGTACTTCTCTGCCCTTGTTATTGTTTTCCAGATTCCCCATCCCTGAAAAAGTGAGTGGGTATTGATCTTGGTTTCACCTCTGTTAACATCACCAAGAAAATCCTGTTTCTCAACTCCCACATCTCACGTACTTAGTGACCTGGTGAAGTGCTGCCTCCTCTAGTTTTTGTTTCCCCATGTCCTGCATGTAGTTGGTGCCAGCAGGAAGCATTTGTTACTTGAAGAAAGAAAAAGCTGCCAATGAACATGTAGTCTCTGCACGGCATGGCTAGAGGTGAGCCCAAATCTACCCCAGATCTGAATGTTCCTAAAAACTCAGTGTCTTTATGTGGATGGGTTTTTCTCCAACTAAGAATTCCAAGCACAATTGACAAATACAAATACAATATAGAGTTAGACTTGAGAAAAGCAAAGGGACCTAATATTTTACATGCACTGTAGCTTTGCATTCCTCGAAGGTTTTTTGAAAGTATCTGTCCAAGTGAGACTTGACCTGCCAGGAGGACCATACAACTTGAAGCAACTGGGGAAAACACTTCCTCATGCCACAGGGTTAATATATGTTCTGTTTGCCCACCTCCTCACTGTTCCACATGGCACAGATTTGAATGCTTTAATTAGGAGTGCAAGAGGGTGAGAGGAGTATCAACATTCCTACTAGGAAACCAGTACTTTTTGGTAAGTTTGCCCAGTCAGAAAACGAACATCTCCCTTCAAAATCTTTTGGTCCCCAAGACTGACTCTCTTTCTGCAGTTCACCTCAATATTAGCTAAAAACAAATAGCCCTTTTCCTGTGATGAGATGGATGCTCTTTGGAGATTAGGGAGGATACTCCATAGCAGGTAAGGTCTGGTCCTAAACTTCTGCCTACAAAAGAAGGTCGCAGTGGTGGAGGTAGTATGGGCTCTCCAAACAAATGCTGACAGCCACCTTGCAGAGCCACTGCTCTCTCTGGCTGGGATAAATGAACTGAAGAGGAACCCACTGTCTAGTTCAACAAAAGCAGCTGAAAGCCAGCAAAGAATTAAAATACTCAGAAATCAGAGAAGGGAAGGAAAAAGTGGTTTTGGCCAATGAAAGCTATAAAACAGCTGACTATGGAAGAAGGCTACTTGGCTCAGAGATGCTTTACTGTTTCCTCCACTTATAGTTGCCTTCCAAAGTGGATTATCATACTCCCTAAATGCCCTAGTATTTAGCTCCTTCCCTTTCTTAGCATGACTTATAAATCACATTATGCCTGTATGATCTAAAAATAAAAAAAAAAAAAAAAAAGAGGAAAACTTCACAAGAAGGGAAAAATAATCATAATTCTATAATGTTAACTTATATCACAGAAAACTGTGTACATTTTTTCCCCATACAGGACATACTTCAAATAAAATAATTTTAACACCAATAATGATAATGTTCTTTCTTCCCGACAGAAGTAGAATTGTTTTTTCACCCCAGTTTGGTACATAAATATAAGAAAATAGTCTTTGAATATTTACATCCATGTGTTTTAAATGTTATTTCTTGATATATTTAATTCTCATTTTCTCTCCAACCACGGGCATTCTTTCCAAATTTATATACTAATCTCCGACCATCCACACGCTCCAGGATTTCTCTTTTATAGTAATATCTGTTAAAATAAAAACATAGGGGAAAAAAAAAATCAGTCCCAAAAGGCCACTACCAACTAGACATTCCCTTGGCTAGCTTAAAAAGTCTTAATTTTCTGTTGAGAGTTACGTATAATACCTAAGATCATTATAACTGAATGACAGAGAAGGAAAAATGGAAATATTTTTTTTACTTTAAATTAATTAGCTTCTGAGTTTGAAGTTCACCTTATTTCAGGCCAAAGCATATTGCTATATCTATCACACACTCTTATGAGATTCCATGGGGGTTTATTTCCAGGATCTGAAATCAGACTTGGAAAAAACCCCAGCTTCTATTTAAATACACATTTTGAAGTTTCAGAGATTATAGAAAAATGCTCAAAATGTTAAATCAAACATTGAAACAATGAAATCCTAATGCAGAATTTGTGAATTTGTTTTAAGATGATGGGTGTGGGGTATGTCCAGTTTCTGAACACTGCTGAAAATAACAGGGTCTCTGGCTCTTACTGGGCCATTTAAGCCTTCCCAGCTCAGTAGCACATCAACTTTCAGCTTTCTACAGCCAAGTTTCCTTCCTGCTTTGGTTGTTTGGGTAGAGAGCAACAGAATGTAAGTATGTATATTTATACATATAAACAATTGTTTCTGTTATATCTATTACAGTATATCAAAACAGGAGGAGAAGAAAAGACAAAGAAGAGCATAATCCTACAATCTCAAAATTAGTGGGAGAGAGTCAGCTGTCAAAGAAACAACTGGTGCTGTTGACAAATCATTTTTCAAAGTCAAACAGATTCTCCATTCATTTCGTCTGTTTATGTGCTGCAGTTTTCTTCAGCAGCATTTCAGCTCACCTCATAGCCCGGCTGAGTTTCTCATAGGTCATGCTGCTGTTGTTTTTCTTCTTCCCCCAGAGCTGAGCCACAGCTTCAGATTTTAAGAATCTGAAGACACCTTCTGACCGGTCTTCCCACTTGATTAATCCTGGGTTTTTTTCAGGATTGAGAAGAATATCTCGAATAAATTCCCAAAGATGAGTTCCTCGAGGATCTGAAAGAGGAAAGGGTCAGGAAGAAGGAGTGTCTCAAGAGTTCTCTGGGCTTTGCTTGCCATTTTTGTGTCATCTATAGAGAGTGAAGACTCAGTGGGGACAGGCCACAGCTTCTGGAGCACAGGACCCCCATCCCAGAGAGATAGAGGTAAAAAACACTGGCAGACCTTACACTGAGGCTGGAGATAAGTGCCAGCCTTAGGCAGTCTGAGCCCTGTGGCAGGCAGGTAGGAGCCCCAGCAACCAGGGGAAACAGAGTCCAAACCACCCACTGCTTCCTTCTGCCTTTGGCACTGTTTCTGCCCTGAAGAGAACATGTTTAAGCCTTCCCCTCATCTCACTTGCCCATTTTTCCTGATACTCTTCTGCAGCACAGCATGTAATCTGATATTGTTGTGCGGTACATGAAACTGCCAAGATTATTGTGAAGCAGGCACAGAACCTCCGTGCATTTGAAAGATAGAAGGCACAGAATCGAGGGACAGTGACAAAGCTGGCCAGTCAAAATTGTATGTGAAAAGTGTATTAAAAAGTTTGAAAGTAGTACAGAAAAGGTAAAAACAGATATGCAAGATCAACAGGTAGTCCTTCCAGTTTAAACACAAATACATCCCAGAATTACTATAGAGATGGCACCAGAAGGCCCAGGTCAAAAAGAAAAGAAAAGAAAAAAACAACAAAAAACAAACAGATTAAATAAATGCAAAAAGTCAGATGAAGTATCTTATGAATGAAGAATAACAAACACAGTGTTAAGGTGAGCCAGAAAGACAGCAGTCCTTTGGTCTGACTTCAAAAGTATGCAATTAGACTAAATTAGGAAGGAAGCAAGCTAGTCAAAGATATGAAGGTAACTCAAAAATGGTATACAGTGCAACATAAATAGAATTAGATTTCAGTCAGCTAATCCTGTATTTTTTGTTATTGTAATTTTTTTCTAAAACCAGTAAAATGTGGTGGACCTAGCCTATCAGGACATCAGTAACATACCTAATGATCATGACACTGAGCAGTACTGCAGAAACTGGAAATGTGGGGGATTAGCCCAGACTGCCAATGTGACCTGTATGCCAAGTCTATGACTAAGTTCTTAGAATTATAGAATATCTTAAGTTGGAAGGCAACTATAAAGATCACAGAGTCCTACCCCCTGCTCTTCACAGGACTTCTTAAAACTAAGTCATATGACTAAGCATTGTCCAGACACTCCCTGAGCTCTGTCAGGTTTGGTGCTGTGACAACTTCCCTGGGGAGCCCTTTCCAATGACCAACCACCCTCTGGGTGAAGAACCTTTCTTTATTGTCCAGTCTGAACTTTCCCTGACACAGTTTCATTTCATTTCCTCATGTCCTACAGCTGGTCACCAGAAAGAGAGAAGCTCAGCACCAGCCCCGTGCTGCTGCCCTTCAGGAAGCTGTAGGCTATGAGGAGGGCACCCCTCAGCCTTCTCTTTCCAAGCTGAACAAGTCAGGAGACTCAGTTCTTCACAGGTCTGTCTTCCGACAGTCCTATCTAATCCTTTCATTAACAACCCCATTATGTACACAAATAAAGAAACAAGACATCTGCGTGCAGATATGAAGTTCAGGAGTTCTGTTTGGACAAAATGACAGAACAGAGTAAAGAGAGGAGTCAGGAAGAGACCATATCAGGACAAGATGAAACTGAATATGACAAAATGCAGTGAAGGATCGATATCAAGCTTTTCTATTATAAATAGGAAATTACACAGGATGCAAAAGACATGCACAAGGTATTTTCAGCATAAGAATCTCAGCAAAGAACATTAATGGAACTGTGTACAGAAGTCACAATTATGGTAACTTGTCTTCAGATTCAGATTGAATAAAAACTAGCAGAAAATGCAGGTGAGGGGAGTGGAAAGACTGTCACATCAGAGGAGAAGGTGGCAGGATTGAGGGACAGGTGCTTGCTTGTGATGTCATGTACGAGAAGTTCTGCAAGGAGATGCTGAGCAGGGTCTGTGGTGGATGCTGCACCTGGCAGGCACAGGCATGAGCATGAATGTGCCTCACACAGGCCCTTCTGATTTAATCCCAGATCTTCCTTATCATTCCTTTACTCCAGTCCACCAGCCTAGCTCAATATAAAGCAGAGATAGCTGGTTTCTGGTTGATTCCCCATAAGCCTTCACTGATAAAAACAGGTCAAAAAATTTAATAACATTCAGTGAAAAATAATGTAAACAAACAGTACTAGACAGTCAGATCCTTGGAGAATTCAACACAATAATGATCTAACCAATTTTGCTTTCAAAATGCTTCCTCTTCTCTCTCAAAGACGATTTTCTTTTCATGTGTTTCTTTTTCTTTCAATCAACTAACCAACTATTATAAACATGGATGTTGACTTACTGTGCTTCTTGGTGTGGGACTTTGGAGTATGATCTTGCGATTTTTTTGCATCTGAAGAGTCTGCAGAAAAGGAAAATGAAGTCTATTTGTAAATTTGATTAAAGGCTTTCCATTGACTAGAAGGTTGAAAGAAATAAAACCACAAAAAAGAACAAATATCTCTTTTAAAGATAATCACTTTTCGGAAGGTAATCTAAGTGAGGAGGGAGAGTTTTGTTTTCTGTACTATATGTTAATCAGCACACTTCTCAAAGAGACCATTGATGAATAAAGAATGAATGCAGAGGTAAACATTTGGCTTTTGAAACCTAAATTTGATTAACAAATACCTCACCCCACGTTATGTGTGAGAGAGAGAAAAATAAGATGATCACATCTATAATAGGAATCCTGAATTGTCCCATTATGTCTTAGTCTTTGCAGAAGCACGTATCTTTGGGGGCTTATTTGTTTCTGAAGAGATGATCTAATGTGAAATGTATGTGCTGGTACCAATGTACAGAACACCTACCTGAGTGAAACATAATGAACTGGCAGAGTGCTGTTGTTTGGGGGAAAGGGGCTGCGCTAGTAGGAGTTTTTGGCAGCTGGATGTACATACATTTTTCTGTGGCTCAGAGCCATAGGAACAAGCCATTTCTCATCAATGTTACTTTATCACCTGCAGCCAGCCAGAGGAAGAATAGTGTTTCTGGCACAAGTGTTTCTTCAGAAATCAAAAAGAAAAGGTTCCGCCTGTTCATGGCTGTAACCTACCTCACAGTCTGCACGTTCAACCCTCCCGCCCTCAAACCACTGCAGCCTGGCTCTGCTCTTGTTCTTAATGAATAGCTTTCATCTGATTGCTCTAAGTCTCGCAAAATCTGTGGGATAGTCCTGAGAGGGAGCCCCTTCTGTGTTTGCTTTTCAGCATACTTTGTCCCTGAATCCCATAAAGCAAAGCTTAAGGTCCCACGCATGTTTTCCCAGCTTCTATGAATGCACAATTATCATACTTTTCATGGAAACCAGGCATTTGCATGGGAAAATGACTCACAGGAAATATTTATTTGCATAGAAACTTGTCAGATCTGCACAAGCTACTGCAATAACTGCATGTGAAAAGGTAGATGCAAAGTTATTCACACACTTGCTTTATTCATACATAACTGGAAACATAAACTGAACAAGTCCGTGGGGATAAGCCTAACCTCTCCTATTCTGAGCCTGATAAATTACTGTCCTTGACCCCCAAGCAGCAAACGTGCTCTGAGTCATTTTGCCTTCCCACTCTCAAAGAGCAGGAACTAGCCTGAACCTCACTCAGCTTGGAGGGGGGTGTGGTGTGGGGGAAGTAAAATGAGCCTTATTTCACTGCCTTTCCTCAGATTATGATTCTCCTGATGTTATTAAAAGCCTGTGGGAATTCCAGGTAAGGACTACGGGACCCAGTACTTTATTTGCCCTCATATAAATCCTTCTCATTTTAAAATCCCACAATTCACTTGCAAATGTTTGTTATGCTCCACTTAGCTGGAGATTTATTCTTGGAAGTTTGGTTGCCTTCTGCCTACCCGGTGATTTATTCTGGATTTCAGTTGTGTAAATAGCCTCCTGCTCTGCCACAGCTCCTACATGGAGACTGGTTTCAAACATGTCATGTTAGGAGGCTGGGGCTTGACAGATGAAAAGAGTTATGATGCAGTTTCAACAAAGCTGTCTTGCAAAACTTTTGACAAAAGGTTACACATTATTTGCATATGATTCAGGAATGAGCCATTTTTTTACGGGATATACAAATTTAGTTTTTACAGAAGGCTGTGCCCTTGGCGTGCCACCCTAGCTCTAGGCTTAAGCAGTCAGCAGATAAACACACCATGCCAGGATCTGGACAAGTCCCCAGCCCTGTCAGAGAGCTCTGAAATCCTGGTAGCCATCTTATGAGTGGGTGGAGGTGGTGGAGAAAGCAAACAGTGGTTGGTTGGGTTTTTTTAAGGTTTGGTGGTTTTCTTCTTCTGGTAGGGTTTTCTCCATTTTTTTTCCAGTTCATAGCTGAGTGTATTAGTTTAAACTCTACATCACTTGGCAAGCCCAGCTGGGCTGGGAGAAGCAGAGAATGGGCAGGCACAAGGACCGTGACTGCTGCCCACGTACAGAAGCACAGGGTTGCCCCCAGTGCAGAGGTGGCACCTGTGAGGCTGCCTCTACAGCAATGTGCTTTCCTTTCTTATCCTCCCAGGACTTCCACTGGTTTCTCCCTAAGACCTCCTTGCTTAACAGCCTCCTAAGAAGAACCTGCCTTTCTGTCCCCACTTTCTTGCTCCCCTGCCATCTCTGCTCTACTCTTTTCCCACTGTCTTCCTCTCTCACCTCCATCCCTGGTGCCTGCCCCTGGGACAGGACCCACGGAGTGCCCTGACATGTATGACCAGAGTGCACTTTCACTGGGCACGGCAGCAAATGGCATTGCTCTTTCTCCTGCCCTTTAGCAGGCAAACTGTTTGGTGACCACCCCGCCTCCTGCTGAGATAGGCTTCAGTGGGAGGCCCTTCTGCTGGTCCAGATGGGCAGAGGGCTTGGTGCCTGCCCTACAGCTTTGCTGGGCCAGCCCAAACCCTGGCCCCAAACTCAGCTACCTACTCAGCATGAATCACTGGCTCACTAGGGAAACACAACCACTTCTGGGGAGGAATATGGCACTTTTTTGCCCATACCCTGCTACACCATGGAAAAGCGTGGTGTAGCTGGAATGTCTCATCTCTCTGACAGTAACATCTTTGACTCAGTCACTTTAAAAGATATGTGGAAATTACAGATGATTTGATCATCCTTCTCTCAACACAGAGAAGAGAGAAGCATTTCTTTAAAGCAAGCTATTGTAATAATGACAGCTAATAAATCTGTCAGAATCAGCATTGCTTGGTTTAAAATTACTGGAGGCTCAGATTCAATCCACAACAGAAGACCACAGAGACTATTACATGTCGGTAGCTCTGAGACAAGTGACAAACAATTAAGAACATAATTACAAGTTCCTTACCAGAAGATTGGTGACTAGGTGTCATCATGGAAATCTGAGCACGACAGAATGTTTTACTGTCCAATAACTCTGGGAATTAAAAAGAAGACATTTAAACTAATAGCCTCAGACAACAATAAAACCATATCAGAAATGCATGAAGTATTGTGATGTTAGTTACCTACTGTGCTACCATAGCCACTGTCATACAGATAATTCTCTTCTTTCCAAGACACCATTAATGATGGATCTGAAAATAAAGGACCAAGAAGAAAATCAGATCACTAAAGAACATTTTTTTAGCACAGAGGTGAATCTTGAGCACTTAGGAGATTAGAAATGTGCAAGGAAAAAAATAAAAAGAGCTGTCAGGGGAACGAAGAAGTGACGGGGCTATGCACAAAATTATTTTCTTTCACTCAGATTGTGGATGGGGTTTTGCATATTCAGGCAAATGTATATACACAAAGCACCAACTTTTAAAAATAATGTAGTATGCTCTTCCTTTTCCTGACTAATACATCATTTATGCCTGGCCTTGAAGGAGGTTTCCTATGCAAGATCAAATTTAATTCTACCCAATCCAGTCCTGAATTCTCAGTCCCTGATGATTATGACAGTGTGTTGGTGCCACAGAGATGAAAAGTGTTCTCAAATATCTAGTAAAACAGAAGGATGCTTGTGATGAGTATTTATTTCTATAATGGTAGAACTTGAAAGTCATCTATGAAACAGAGCTTCATGTTTAAGCACATAGTGAGAAACATCAAAGACTAATCCTAGATGAAGGACTATTTTATTCCAGGCAGATCAAGTCCCTTCCTTAACCTAAAATCACCTTCCTGATCTGAGAGGATTAGTTTTCAGTGATCTTCTGGTCATATGGATTAATATAAGTGGAACAGAAATATTGTCTTTATGATCTGCACTTTTGTCTGGAAATTACCCTCTTCACAGCGATTTTTTAGGTCAGAAGTCTCAAAAAATCTCCTTTTCTTTTGAAACCAGGTCAGAAAGGATGAGCTACAAGGTTCAAATCTAGGTTACACCTAATTTTTTTCATGTTCATATAAATGAAATCAAAAAACCAAAAATTAGTTACAGCTAAATCATCATGTTTGGCTGAGTTACCACTTAAGACGTAGGAATTTAGCAGGCATGCTAACTAATAGCTGCATGTTTGGGCACCCAGGGCTTGCGTTCCTACAATAGCACACACCCTTTGCTTGCTTAGACACCTGATCTGCCTAATGTTGCCTCTGAAAAGAGGCCTTACCCAGCTAGAACATGGGGAGACAGCTTTCCTTTCCCCTTTGGCCTTTTCCAGTATACCTATGTCTTTGCAACTGTGAGGTTCACTAGAATGAGGGAGACTTCCCCTCAAAACCACCAGCCCTTTCCCTACTGGCTCACTGGAGTATCTTTCCCAGCAGATCCCACCGACAATTCCTGCTCCTCCCCGTGGAGAGACTAAACCCACTCCCACTGCCCGTGGTCAGCACCACCAGAGCCTCACCACACCACTTTTGATTTAGCACATCTAGGACAACCATCCATCAGTTAGTCCTTTCTGGGTTGTGCAGCTGAGGTACTTTGCCCTGCACTGTGCATCTCGAGTAGGAGGATGAAGTAATATTGTACCAAGATCTCATAAATCAGAACTTAAAGGATTACTGGAGTTACCTCTATGGCAAGCAGCAAGGCTGCTGCATGAGCATCACCCATACCACACAGGCACAGGCAAGGAGTGGATTGCAGATTGCAAATCTTGCCTGCTACAAGGAAAAGGTGAATAGTGTCCCTGTCTGGAGAGGCTGAGCTCCTACAGGTTTGCTGAACATATTGGCTGACAGTACTGGTTGGAGATACCACATGCAATAAATCTCTATTTGTCCCGCCAGGAGATGTGAAACTGTGGCTCATGAACACAGCCACGTACCAAGAGGCTGGGACTAGTGGCACAGAGAATGTTTGGACATGGACAGGCAAGGACAGACAGTGCTCTAGTAAGGGAACTAGGAAAATAATCATGCCTGATGAGGATGGTTAAACCAAGCTGAAGTTCTTTCCTCAGTGAAACAAAGTCCCAGGAGGAAAGGGATCTAGCAATGAATACGCTAGGAAAAGAGATTTCAACAGGAAAAATGCACACTTGATCAAACCAAAATACTGCCTGAATTTCAGTTTCATTGAAACATATTAAGAAATTGAAATGTAACTTTTTTTTTTCTCTCTAGGTTGTTTTGTTGGGATATTTCCAAAATATTTCAGACATTAACAACACTTCACAACAAAGGGGGATTTTTGGTTTGTTGGTTGGTTTGGTTTGGTTTGGTTTTGGGTTTTTTGTTTTGTTTGTTTAACTGGGCTTATTGTTAAAATAGCTGTTTTGAAATCTGGCGAATGAAGCATGGAATGAAGTCCCCTACAAAGCTGCATTCATTGAGCACTGCAAATGATTCCAACTCTGAATGTTAATGTAGACTGCTGGTATTGAAGAGGTCTTCCAGGGTAAGTGGTCACATGCACATGGTGTTACCTGAAACTCCAGTCATAGACATTGACTGACATTTGTGTTACTTCCTTAATTCTGCATGATACACTCCATTTTATTTAATGTCCTTTTGATATGTCTCTCCTGGAATGAACAGTTTCCCCTTTTTGTCACCATGAAAAGACAAGTTACCCAGCTGTCACTCACCTGTTTGCTCTGTCTTCACAATGACGTTATGAGGTTGGTACATGTCACTTCCACACTGGCCTGCAAGAAAGCACATGGCAGATGAGATGTACGAGGACGATCACAGAAGAATCAAAGGTATTAGCTACAAGCAGCAACTTTGACACCTGAGCCAGAGGGCTAGTTTTGGAGCAGGAAACATACGCTTTCCTCTTGCTCCATCAGACTTCTGTCTTAAGTCCTATCTAAGAAATTTAGCAACATAGTAAATAGACAACTATAAGCAGAATAACAAACACAGAAAATATGATCTGCCAGGTAGGTCTCTGGGGAATGTAAGTGACTTCTGAAGATCTCAGAATCCAAAGCAGTGTGCATGTGTCTCTGTGTAAAATCTATTTACCGTTCCATTTTAGGTGCTGAAGGTTGCTGTAAAGCAGTTGCCCTGCTGTCCCAGCTGCCTGAGTGAACTCCTGCAGGCTCATACTACACAGATGTTCCCCGTTGATATCAAACTCCTGGAAAGGTATGCAGTTGGCATCCAGCTGGTTGGTATCAAGGAGATGCTGCAGCCACTCCCAGACTTGAAACTTAGTCCAGTACTGAGGGTGTATTTCATGCCACTGGGTTCCATAGAAACTACTGGATACTGGAAAAGAAAATAGGTATTTACTGTCTCTGTTAACATAATAGTCATCAACAATATGTCATCAGCAATAAAGGTCTGTGGCCAATTGCCTTGGAAGTCCAATGATCTAGACACTTTGTCAGTCCTTAACACTGGCTCCGTAGCTGTCACTGGAGAAGATATTGTGGGGGGTTCTGCCTCAGT
The DNA here is from genome assembly GCA_013400415.1 of Scytalopus superciliaris. Taxonomy (NCBI): domain Eukaryota; kingdom Metazoa; phylum Chordata; class Aves; order Passeriformes; family Rhinocryptidae; genus Scytalopus; species Scytalopus superciliaris. Next base: position 798,613 of record VXBX01005473.1, read on the forward strand.
TTTCCAATTAAAAACTGGAAATTATATCATTACATATCTCTTGGCTGATTTCATTTGCAGGAATTAATTTATTCATGTTGTCTAAATACACCAAAATTCTTTGATGGAAGACACCTTACAGAAGTACTGTTGAAAAGGGATGTGTGGCAAAGTAGTTTTAGTGCATCAGAAAATTATGGAAAAGCCTTGCAAAATTCTCATTATGTGACGTGGAGACTTTCTTTGAGTAAGAACTTAGTAGGGACTGAATATGAATTGTGGGATTTAGTCAAAGAAGGTTAAAAGTGAAGGCTCTGTCTTCCTTCTCCACAGTAAAAGCATGTCAGTATGGTCCACAGCTTCATGACCAACTTAGCATTTGGATGAATGCATGTTATTGCTGTTTTAAGGTAAGGTGCTTTCTGAAGGTAGTTACAAAATCCACTTTTAGTTATGGAAGCTGCCTAATTTTCTTCTTAGAATGTCTGAATCTTTTCTTGTCGATCTTTTAAACTGTCTCCAGTCATATGTCATTGCATGACAATCATTTACTTGTGCAAATAAAAGGAATTGTAATTGGGGTAGGATAATTATATAAGATAAGAGCAAAGGCAGGGCTGCTTTGGTCTGTCCTCACAGAGTTCAGTGCAGTTTATTTCTTGGGAAAGGAGGACAATAGAGTTGCCAGGCAGAAATTATGGTGTGATAAAATGTTCACAAGTGCATGAAGGATTTAAGATTGAGGGAATGAGAGATTACAGAATGAGGAAAGTCTGCCACGGCCTAGGTCTGCAGTAGTCCCATTCCAGGATATGACACCAGTCATTCCCAGTCTCCCCTGGAAGAAGATTAACCACACTGCTGTGAGAAATACTGACAGCATTGTGAATATTGCTAGAGGACCACAATCAGCAGAGGTGACACAGAAATCACCTTCCCTCAGGTGCCACGAGACCTCAGGTCTCCAGTTGAGATACAAGACACAATGCTAGTTTTCAGGTAAACCCCAAAAAAACCAGTTTCTTTATCAATATTAGCCAACAAGGCCTGTGCCAGTAACTTAGGGAGTTTGCAGGACTGTTTCTCATCTTCCTGTTGAAGGCTTTGGGGAATGAGTGTGGAAATGATTAAGAGTGTGATATGTCACAGAAAAAAACTGTGATGGAGCTGCCAAGTATTCCCTGAAAAGGAGTCTGATACGTATTCTTATCACTTCAGAAAGGTAATTTCTGAGGCCACTAGAATGCTAATGTAAATGAAGATACTTTAGTGAGAGGAAAAAGCAGCTGGATAAAAGTAACCAAAGTGGTCAATTATTGCATAGTCTGGTCTGAGCTTTGAACTCCCTGTCCCTCTAAAACATAAGTGAATCCTGAGGAGTTTCACACTGGAAATTTCAAAATAGACCCCCACCATTTCCCTTCACAAAATCCTGTGCGAAGTGAAACTCAGCCAGGACTTTTTTCCTGTATGAATCTGTTACAGACATGTCGGCACATTTATTAAGCTCATGTTGATGTATTGCTGTGTATTGAGAAATTGCACGCAAAACAGAACAAGCATTTCATTCAGTGGGAACATTCATTATAAGTTTTGTTGCAGCATTATTTGGATTAGAAGGACAACTGCATTGTGTGTCTGTCTGCTTGGATTTTAAGGTTTATGTGTCCACTAAATAATGTAAAGAACTTTAAAATTATATCAAGCACCATATATAGAGAGAAATAGGTTTAGATATCTATTTTTTACACTGAGATAATATATATGAATACATTTTATAGACACAGACATATAATCACAAAACATTAAAAATAAAAAAAAGAAAAAATCTCAAGTTACAAGCTATCTAGCACTGTAATGGTTAGAAAGCTATCTAGTAATGTGAGCTGAAAAAGGCAAATACAGTTAAGTAGCAAAAAAACTATTCTGGAATGCCAGAGAGGTGATTAGCATTGAAAAGTAATGCAGGTTCAGAGGAGGCGCAAGCGGTAAAGTAAGAGAGAAGGAATTCTGGACTGAGGAGGGAGAACTTCTGGCACTTCCAACACAGTTCAATTTAAAGAAAAAGATCCAGTATGGAAATTAACAATAAAGGGGTCACTTTTGCAAGTTCAGTTTTTTTACAAATAAAGTAACAAATGGAAATTTTTGTTACCAGAAGTAAAACTCCAATAAATTAGTACTCCTGAAAAATAATACTTGTACATGCTTAAAGATGTAGCAGACCCTTTGCCCCGGCCTCCCTGTAAAGAACACGGCTCAGAGTAGTTGAATTCCTCCTACCATTGCATGTGGAATATCCATCTGTCCAGGAAGGCTGCTGGTGGAGTAGATTGCTGCTGGAATTGATACTCATTCTGCCAGCTCCTTCCAAAATCATGATCTGTAAGTGAATCAAACAGCTTGCTTTGTGAGCAGTGTCTAGTCCAGGAGGTAAATGGCAAAAAAAAAAAAAAGATTCCGCTGAAGGAGAAGAAAGGAGGCCAATTCCATTTGTAGGAGAAGATACAACTGAAATCAAGAACATGTTGACACAACCCCTTTTTCACTGCCACAAAATCTCCTTATGATAAACATTACCATGATTAATTTGCATATGCAACAAGCAAGTTTCTACAGCTGCCCATCCATAAATGAATAATCTGTAATCAGAAAAGAAGCCGAATGAAAAGACAGAGCAATGTGACAGAGCAATACATGAAAACTGCCAAGCTTTGAGAAATGAAATACCAGATAGTTTTACTTTTTTTTTCTTTTTTTTCAAGAGAAATGTGATTTAAACATGCTTCTTTTTTCTTTTTTTTTTTTT
>VXBX01005473.1:801439-840959 GCA_013400415.1 Scytalopus superciliaris
ATTGTTTTTTTTTTTTTTTTTTTTTTTTTTTTTTTTTTTTTTTTTTTTTTTTTGAGAGAGAGAAAAGACTTTTCAATTATTGCAAATGAAGCTATACAGGCAACTACAAGCCATGCTCAGAAAATCCTTCACACAGAAGGACACACATAATGCTACAGGGTGGTAGAGTCATAGGGAATATCTTGTCAGCTGACCCAGTTTCTTATCTGATCTGTGTCAGCAGTGTCTATAACACTTCTCGGTAACAAATATCACAGATCATACATTTCAAATCACCAAAAACATCAGATGGTCAAAGAACTTGTAAAAGAGGGCCATTGTTGTAACAGAATTAGTATTTTGCAGTGACACCACCGTCAAGACAACATTCCCTCTTTTAAGCAACACAAACTGTCTCTTCCACATATCTTAGAATTAGCACCATGAAAAAAATTATCCTTTCTTTTTTTAATACTTAAAAAGCCTCCCTACTTGTATGACATTTTAGAATATGTCACATGCTTATCACATGCTTAATCATTTGAGTGAAAGTATACAAAATTCCCCAATGATGGGTACTCTTGATATTTTACGTTACCTTTCAGTGGTTTGAAGTTGCAAAGTTTAAAAATATACATTATAACCAGAGACATTATTTAAGAGACAGGGAAAGTAATTTGTTAAACATTATATAGGCTTTGGATTGTTATTCTTACATAAGTACACACACACACAAAACCAACAAAAACAAACCATTGTTCAAAAATATTCTAAATCAGAAGCCACGAAGTCTGCAAAACAAAACATTAGACATCAGGATGGCATGTGCATGCAACTAAACTGCACCTTGGAATTAAAAAGATTATGAAATATGGAATGGACTTGTGAAGGTAAAAGTCACAGGTCTTGGCTGTTTATGCACCGAGGCCAATGAAAAAGCTTCCATTGAGAGCGCTAGAAGAAAAGAGTCAATAGAAACACTTACAGCCTTGGTTTTAAGGGAACAGCCTGGAAATTACCTGGGTTGGTATTTTCCTCTGTCATTTAGAATAAATCAAGTAACTTCAAAGTTACAAGTGCCTTGTCCTTCTCTCCCATCTCTCTACCCCCGATATATTTAGAACGTGAGATGGAGAGAGAGAGGTTACTGACAAGCACTTAAAAAGCCAAAGCATTAAGAAGTTTATCACAGGGAATGGTGTTTTACAGTATAACGTAGTTTAGGGCCTTTTAGGTTGTTTTTGGGGGGTTTGTTTTGGGGGTTTTTTTGTGGGTTTTTGTGGGTTTTTTTGTTGTTTTGGGGTTTTTTTTGGTTATGGGTTTTTTGGGGTTTTGTGGTAGCTAAGCAGAATGGCAAAACCAAACCATGGATGATTTAACAGTTGCTTTTCAGTTTTTATTCTAGCCAATCTGTGATTCAGTGACCACTAGGGAGGAGAATTTAAATTCTGATAGTAAGTATATGGGGTTATAAAATATTAACAATTAGGAGAGGCACGTATGATACGTACTGTCCCACTCCGGCCAAATAAAAGGTGACTATCGTATCAGTCAGTACATTTAGGCAGGTTAGAAGAGAAGACATTTTTTAGCCCTGTGCAAAGGCCAAGTGACTTAGTATTGTTAGGAAGAAGGTGTAAGAAAGGATTTGAATTTAATCTACTGATTATAAATATGTTCAGCATATAACATATATATAAATTTTATACTTCACGTGTAGAACTTCTAAGCAATAATGCATGTCTGACAGTCAATGCATACACTTCTGAGGTTGTGTAGGTTGATAATGTATCAAGCTATTTCTTTAGTTTTAATCATTAAAGAAAATTTGGTATGAATGAATGAAGTATTAATGAAAAAGACCTTATTACAGTAGCAAATCAAGGTGAACTGGAACACCAGCTATTCTGGGAAAACTATAAAACTTGAGGATTAGCAAAACACATTTAGGAACCTTATTTGGTAAATTCCCTTCTTTTTAAAAAACGCCCTTAATATTCAGTTTAAATCCATTGAGGTGAAGCCATATTTACAGAAACCATCTCAGAATTACAAGTACTGTGTTGGGTGATTGTGTATCTTGCAACTTCTGCCATTTCTGGAATTCTACATAGTTTTCATAACTATTACTTGTGCAAATACAAATGTGTCTGGGAAAATGCATGCATATGAAATGAAATTATTTCTGTGTTCAAGCTTCTGTGCAATTTTGTCCTGAAAATTTGGTTCATTTTTCCTTCTTCATAACTAATCAGGTGAATTTCCAAACCAAAAGATCCTATGACATTTTGACTTGGCAACTGAAGCTATGGACAGTTAAACAAATTAAATCATATGTCTTGCATAATTTTTTCACCCCAGCAGTAACTAAAACAAATGCATGTTAGAGATCTGAAAAGAATCACTCTGACAGCCTTTCCCCTGCACTTGTATTTCAGTAATTTTCCTTTAAAGAGTTCTCTCCCTGTCACACTCAAGCAGACGGTTGGTCTTCACAGTACCCCTAAACAACATTAATAGTATTTTCAGGTAATGTGTATAGAACTTTCTTTATAATTTAATCAATCAACACATCCTGGTTTTGGAAGCTATATAAGTGATCTCAACTAAAATAATTTAATTAATTTCCAGTATCATCTGTAGGAACAATTGTGCACGAGAGAGAGAAGCTCCAATATGTCAGTTATCATAGAAATAGGACTGGATTTAGCTTTAACACAAACTTTGCTTTGTTCTGTGTATTACTCAAAGGAACAGGTGTTTTGGTGTCTTAAAAACCGTCAAGTCATCTCCTTTATCTTAATGCAAGGGTGTTGATTATTTGGAAATCATTCTAGCACTTTGTTCAGGAGGAGTATAAAGTCCTGCTAATATAACTTCCACACCTTTGCTTGGAAGCATGCAGCACTATGCTCAAGAATATTTTCTGTATCAAAACTAAACTGTGGTTTTCTTCACGTCATCCTGTATATGTGTATATGCCAATCTTGCAGAAGAGTTCACAGAAGTTTTATGCTTAGAGCAGTGTCTCATGCCATATTTGGAAAGATTTTGAGTCAGGATATTGAAAGCAGCGTGTTCCTCATTAGTTTAGGGCCAAATGCTCAAATCTCCCGAGTGTACAGACAAATCTGGTAAAAGGGCGTGAAACCTCAAGGGGAAGGACACATAAGATGTTCAGGGTTTTTTTAATTATATTCCGTGTATCAAAGTGAATGGGGAACTAATGAAGCCTGGTTTCCTATGAATGTGTATCTTGTGGTTGGATTCTCTAGTGTCTAGTAAGATGTGAGTGCTGATTGAAGTTTTTCCCACGGTTGGGGCATTCATAATATCTCATTGTCTCACAGGAGTGAGCTCAAGCGTCACTCTTTCTTTCAGATTGAGTATTAGTGGATTTTTCTTCTGTACTTGGCAGCCAGTTTTCATTAATCCTGTAAAAACTTCGTATCTCTGGAACTTCTACCCTCGTATCAAATTTAATTAAAATTGGCAATGAAACTCAAAGATTGTTACAGGCCAAATGCAAAAGCCAAAACACAGACCAAATAACCACAAAAGCCTCATTTCCTCAGGAAACCATGCTAAAAAGGGATTCTAGCTGATCTGAGATTTTGGAAAACAATATAAAGATCTTCAGATATGTCCCTCTACTAAGGCATGGTACATTATAAATGGAAGCACATATGAAATATCATATGAGTATATACTCACATGTATTTTTGTATACATACATGCACACATACACCTCTGTGTCTGTGCTTTTCAGGTGTCTGTACACACACTTTCATTCTGTTTCACTGAAGAGGACTTGTCTCCAGGGTATAATTTAGGAACTAAGAACACTGCACAGGTATGAGAGGAAGCAAATAACACTTCAACGGCACAGTTAAATATAGTTGTGCATTGGTGTTCAGCAAAATTCTTTCTACAGAGAGTCCTATGAGAATGGGATAAATGCATTTTAAAAAAGTAATCTTTCACTTGCATTCAGCATATCAGGTGGTACTCAAAGACCAAACCCTGAAGACCTCTCTTAGTGAAAGCTCTCACTGGAGTCTGAAGGAGCTTTGGCTGAGTCACAACTTAGCAGTAACAGGAGGTCATTTGCTCTGGTCTTCTTGCCTTCCTTGACCACCTGACCACTCTGAGTAAACAGCAGTAATGGAAAGAGCAAGGAGACATGGCCTGCCCATGGAGCAAATCCAGCATTGCAGAAAAACATATTTACAAATCCTTGAACCTTGAACACTGTATAGTGCACCCTATGCAAATTATTTTATTGCACTACAGGTGTGCTCTGAAAATAAGTTTCTCTGTTCCTCATTTCCACATTCAATCCAATGAGTCTTAACATCCATGTAATGAGTTTCTCCTTTCTTTGAACCAGAATCTTTCAAGAACAGCTCCTATTAAATGACAGGAAAATTCTGAACACAAAGTGAAAGGCAAATAATTAGTACAGAGAAAACAAATGAATCCTAAAGTAGTACAACTAGAGTGACTGTTCTGATATCGATCTGTATAGTTTCTTATGTCATTACTGAACTGAGTTAAGGGGGCGAGGAGGGAGAGCCAAGAGGGGAAAGGGGCCTATAGTCCTCTTGTTTGTAAAGCCACGCACTCTATGCAAAACACAGAAATGATGTCTGGGGCAAAACTGACTGAAACTACTAATCCATGACTCCACCTGTAAGCTATGCAAAATCTAAGAGTGACTTCTAGCTGAGACAAGCTCAGTGCAGCTCCTCCTGGCGTGTCCAAAAGGGTGGATCTCTTTTGGTGTATTTACCTATGGGATTCTTCCCCATTTTCCCCCTTTTACCATCATGGCTGAACTTCAAATGTAGATTTCACCTGGGCCTATTTTCTTTGAAGTGTGTTATGTACACAGTGAAGACACAATCCCTGCTTTTCAGGGTTTAGAGTTTATGGAACAAGTATCTACAGAGTATGTTAAGTATTTTAGATCATTACTGCACCTTGGATTACAGTCAAAGACTTCAACAGTAGTCTAAAATAAATAATACCAAGTGATAATTACAACTGCAGAGTAACAAAATCTGGATTTTTTTAAGACTTCTCTTGAAAAATCAAAAGACAGCTAAGTGGGCAGAGTTTCCAAGACATTAGAAACAAAGGCACTACACAGCACATGGACTTGTTTTACACATATGGCTACTTCGGAAACATAAATGCATTGTACTTTTAATGCATATGATCAATTAGCTGCTTTGCATTCCAACCATCTATTTTACATCTCTGGTGGTGGTAAGGGCAGGCACAAAATGAATATATGAATGTTGAAAGCCTGTTTGCATGTTAGTGTGAGCTTTGGGTCTTCTGTTATCTTCTGTTATGGGTTTTCTTTTTCCCTTTTCATTTAATGTGTAACTGCCAGGGCTTCGAGGTCTTACATTGAGCCAGTGTGCCTATACATACAGTTACGGCTGACCCAAAAACTGCCTTATGATCTTTATCTGTCTAATTTGCAAAGGTCTCAGGTTCATCACTGGTGTCTTTGCCAAACTCCCAGATAAGATATCATCCTTGCCCCAGCTCAGTTTCAGGTGTGAAACTTTTCTGCAGTATGTTAGCATCTCTTCTGGCCATGTAGATCCACGTATAGCAATCACACACTACCTTGTTTCCATACTTTTGGTTTAGTGCCTATTACGCAGAGAGAAGCCTCAAAAGAAACAATTAATCTGCAAGCGGATTACTCGCAGGGATTCACTTCACAACAAAAAGCTCAACTTTGGACCACTTTGCTATGAACTGCAAGGTACCATTCAGACAACAGCATATACAGCTTGACCTGTTTAATGACAGCCTCAAGACTCACCACTAATACAATTTCAAGAACTTAAAAAGCTTTGAAAAAAGTTCATACAAAGAAACACTCTGATCACTCTCAATATTTGTTATAAAACATGCTGAATGTTTGATGCATTTCATTTTTAGTCCATCACAAAGTACCTTTGGGCCATAGTAACGAAATGTGTTTACTGAATCACACTGTGTGAAGTTCAAGGAATTATAAGAAAATTTTCTAAATAATCTCCAGTATTGTTTGTATTCAGGATTCTGGTTTGGGGCTTTGGGGCCAATCTTTTTCACTTCCACACCTCTCTGAAGTGCACGTTCCTATGCTTCTGTATTTTTGGTGTATACAGCTGTGGTTCATATGCATAAACCCACCTTTGCATGTGCAAAACTGAGTCTTGGTGAGCTTTCAGAGTCTACATTGAGGCCTTGATCATTTACTGTTCTGGGCTTTTGGAAAGGAAGAGTTTGGTTTATTCTTTTGTTTTCTTTGAACCTTATATATTAAATGTATACATGAAGGTAAACTGAAAGACCAGAAAAAGGAAGATGAATAGAAAAGGAGTGTTTAACATTTACCTACATTACAGATAGGATCATGATAAACAAAATCAAATAAAGCTTGATTGGAATATTTTATTACTAAAGATCTTATTTTCATGATGCACTACAAGGCAACTTTTGTAAGAGATATGTGGTGGTTGTTTTAACATGTTCGTATGGATGCTTCAAAATCTTGCATGTATATTTTAACTAAAGAGAACCTTAGGTAGAAAAGTTAGGATCTAGATCTGTATCTGAGCTATCCCTCCGCTCCAGGGTTTGGGTTTGGTTCTTATCTCTCTTTTAACAATGTAATTTAAAGACAAAACCATAGTTCAGTTTCCTTTTTGAGAGAGAACAAAGTTCACTTTACGAATGCAAAACAAAAAAAATTACTTGATGATATGCAAAGTCTTATAGGTTGTTTTTTTCTCTGACCCCTTTTTTTCCCAATAATCTTCATATGAACTGACTTCAATTTTCAAGACGCTCATTAGTCAAATGAAAATAAAATGGAGACTTTTAAAAGGGGGGGCTGTTTGTTTGTTTTACTAAATCAAAAGCAAACAGACTCGAGGCATAGATGTGTCTGACAGTGCTAACTACCAAAGGTTTGTACTTCTGCAAATTTTACCCATAGTCATGTTACCTTAGCAGAGAAAACAGTGAACTGGAACCCGTCACTTAACAGGGATCCAGTGTAGTGGATCCATGCTTTCTTGTCACATCACAGGCTAAATGTGTATCTTCTTGCCATGCCACTAGTTTAGAATATGAAAAAAGTAATATCATCATTTATTTTACTGTCAAGAACCTCCTTGCAGAAGTTCTGTGCACAGATCTGTATAATATTAGTGAAATTGCTGGCCATAGAGCTAAGACAAAGTGCATCAAGAAAAGGTTTTATTTCTTGTGACAGCTGTTTGGGTCATCTTTGCGTTAGTGTATTGTCAGAATGTTTGGGAAAAGTATATAGATTCACTAAAAACGGAACACACACACAAAAAGACATGCTGTTTTCTGGTTTTATTTTTCAGAGGTGGCACTGCTTTTATTACTGTCTGCACCACCTCAGCAAGTTCATGATAATTTGGGTCAACTATTTTTTCCTGAATATTTAGAAGTCATTTGCCATAGATTCATGAGGCTAGCCTCAGGGATACAGAGTCTTGGAAACACAGTAATGTGAAAAACTGCCTTTGCTCTTTATTCTTCTTTCAGCACTTAATACCACACCTCATGGAACAACTCCACACCTCCTTTCATGTCCTTCCTATCTCTCTGGTACATCCTTCCTCTAAGCAGGAGCCAGCTCATCTCCCTAATCTCCTTTTGCTAAACACCTTTCTTTTGCTTACAATACACTAAATATACAAATGGCCAAAAAGCACTCTAGATGGCCCTTTAACTTGACAAGCCACACGTCTATAATTACGTATGAACCTCATCAGCTAACAAAATACTACCATCATGTTCTAACACCTTCTCCTTTTCCCTTGGCTCTGGTTCCCCAACCACTTCCCTCTACCTTCCACGACAGCTTCTCTTTGCATTGCTTTAAAGACTAACAGCATATTGAGGGAACTGTTTTCCATACTGCTAATACAGCCCGTGTGACTGTTCAGTTGTTAGTGAATAATGACAATAATAACAATAATAATTGTGTTTGTATTCATGTTTGGCTGAATCATTAGATGCTGAATCGTTGCTGACATAACAGCTATGCAGCTATGTGGCTGCAGCAGCCAGTATTTCATGTGGAAGCTTATTTTAACCACTATCACCACCAGCACTTCTCTTTTGTTATGGGACTTGTCTGGTTTTCGACAGTAACAACCACTAATTTGCCTACTTTAAAAATAATTTAAATTTTTTTTTCTCTTTTCCTCTTTGTTTCCTTTCATATATACTGCTTTAATAAAGGCCATCTGCCTGAAAACTGCAGGATCCCTCTTTGGGGCTGTTTTCTGAGTGAGAACAGGAGATGGAGATGCACAACAGGAAAGTGTCTCTGAGAATGTGCAAATTTTCCCATTGGAACTACCGTGTTTTATATTCAATTTACATTTACACTCAATCAACAAACTGATTGTGCTTCTGTATTAATAACATGAGGGTCACAGCACAAATTATCTAGAACAGAGAAGCTGGAAATTAAGCAAAACCCATTTTATTCTAAACTACAGAGCTTCCTGGGAACTTAACCCAGTCAATAGCAGTGTTCATACCTTATTACAACCACTGCCTGACTAACCACAATCTGATCACACTCTTTTGCTGACAGGCTAGCAAAAGCATTTCAAAGAGGAGATGTAGCAGAGGCATTGTTCCATCCAGGATGCCTGTCTGCCCTGCACTCCTCTCCAGAACACCAAGTATCCCAGGACGGGCATCTGTCTGCAAAGAAAGGTGTCCCCAAGTGGGTGGTTGTCGTTGAAATCGCTCAGTGGAGCCCACTGATCCTATTTCAGAAAGCTGCCATCACACCATTACTTTGATTGCCATTCAGTCTTGCATGTTTGTGTGGTTTTAGTAAACATTTCCTTGGAGCCCAGCTGTATGCGTGTGGTTTCTTTACACTGTATTTGCTATGAAAAGAATAAGACCTGTCTGCTTTACTCCTGGATGTAGCAGCAGGCTCACTTGCCCCCTGCACCCAGGACTTTTGAGGAAGCCCCATGTCTCTCAGAGCCACATGGCACTGGGACAGTACCTAATACATATGTTGCAGCTCATTTGTGCTCCCTGACTTCATCAAAAGCAACCAGAAAATGGGGGAATGAAGTTTCCTTTCTCTCCTGCAGCCACCTTCTATAGGTAAGTCCCGAAGTTATGGGGAATGTTGTCTCCCCACTTCTGTAAAAGCCAAGAACACCTCCCTTGTCTCCCTCCTGCCTGTGGTTAGAGGATCAACACTTCCGTGGTGTTGCTCCTTCTCACCTGGCACAGCCAGAGCTGCCCATCCTGTTTCCATTGATTTCTCCAGTGGTTGCGTTAAGCAACACAATGGAGTATTTATGTGTCAGTGTTAGGAGCAGGCTATTAAGTAAAACCCACCGTAAATAGAGCCGTTAATTCAGTTGCTGGCATGGCTCTCTGTTATCTTCTCAATACCTCCCAGAGGGTATTAGTCTTACCCTTTCGTTTGAGTTGGCAGCAGAGTTATTTTTTTGCACCTGCTGCTCTACTCCGATAACAACACAGGTCAGCTTTGATTTGTTGGATTATAAACAAAAAAAGCAAAGCCTGGCATCTGCCTCAACAGCCAGGGCCGGTTTGACGATAGAGTTTTTCCCATTGGGTTTTGCACAAATGTGCTTTTTCAATTCTTACATGAACTCTTTTCTGCTTCATAAATAGTCCTTTGCTACAGAGTAGCCTGGTGTCAGACAAGAGCTCAGGACCATTCTCTTCCATCAAGAGAAACTTCAACCGGTCAAAGTAACCCACGGTTCTAAGATTAAAGTCAGAAATGTTGTCATGCAAAATACATAAAGAAAAATTGGCTGTGACGCAGTGATTTGAAAATTACCAGGAAAAAGCTGCAAATTAAGTGTAAAGAGTAAAGGAACTTTCTTGAGAGATAAAGAAAACCTGACAGACTGGGAGGGTTTGCTTTCCCATATGAACCTATACACACTCTAACTCTTAATCTACTATTTTACAAAAAAAAAAACAAAAAAAAAACCAAAAAAAAAAAACAAACAAACAAACAAAAAAAAAAAAACAAAAAAACAAAAAAAAAACAACAAAAAAAAAAAAAAAAAAACCCAGTCCATGAGAAGTAGGTACTCCTCTGGGAACAGAGCTACTTTTAAGTTCTTCTGAAAATTAAGCCTGCAGGGCTTGTCTACTGTAATAGCATCTGTGGTGATGGACGAACTCCTGAAACACTGACAACTGTAGAGCAGAGAAGGAAGAGTCCACACAGACAGCAAAGGCTGTAAATAGCACAAAGCATAGACATGAAGGAAGGAACTAGCATTGTCTCCATATTACAAATAGAAAAACTGAGGCACAGAGACGAAATTATTCACTTATATCATAACAAGTCAATGGAGAAGTCAGTCCAACTCATATCTTCCAGCTCAAGCTCCATTGCTATCCATTGCATCATGTCTCCAGCAAATCTTTCAACATGCAGATGAGTTAGGTTGGATGTGGTTTTTTTGAGGACAGAGAGAAGGTATTAAGTAAGGAAAGAATTCTCTATAAAAAAGAGGACCTGTTCAGACTGAAACTGAGATCCTTCTATGCATCATGGCTATTATCTGACTAGTAGAGATTTGAGTGATAAGTTAGCCATACAATTAAATTTGCACTTGAAGTATGAAATCAAAAAATTGCCCTTGACCTATGTATGATCCTGAAAATGAGCTAAAAACTCCTAAGTAGAGCTGACTGAAATTCAAAATTTCTGTTCTGTGGAACTGTCGGTAGTTCAAGGGGGGGTTTTTCCTTCTTTTTTTTTACTTTTTTTTCTTTCTTCTCTTTCAATCACAATGAAAGAAAGGAATTTTAAAAAGAAAGTTCCCTGGCAACTGGGAATCAACTGACATGTAAAAACCTACACGCAAGTTGTCCAAGGATTAAAAGTGCAGCTCAGTCTGTTATGTAGAATTGTTTGTAAAAGACAGAAGATGTGAAACACTGAACTCTGGTCTTACTGCAAACAGGCAGCAGTGCCACCACAGAGCAGCTGTGCTGGAAGCAATAAACTTGCCTAACATGGCTGTTGAGCATGTGCACACCAGGGAACCGCAGAGCCCAGCCACGGCAATCCTGAGGGACAGGCAGCCCCTGTGGACTGCCAGATCTGACCGTCTCAAACACCTGTGATGTGAAGTTTGTGATCCTGTTGCTCCTCTTTCACTGAACACCTCTCTTCCTTCTCTTTTATTTATTGGTGTTTTTTTTTTTTTCCCCTTTTTTACCTCTCTCTTTCATTTTTGCCTTTTAATTCCTCTGACTGGCTGACCTGGACAAAGAAGTTTCTTTCAATACAATCATAAGCCTGTAACCAGTAAAACAGACAAAAATATCATCTTCAGTTATCTATCTGTGGCACAGGAGTGCCAGGGCTTACAGCAGCTGCAGAGTTTTTGGCTGATCTCTAGGACGGAGGCTGGAGGAGTCAGAGACAGGAAAAAAAAAAACTTGCTTCCTTCAGTTCTTTCCTTCATCTCCCTTGTACAGGTATGTATGTCAGTCTTCAATGTGACTGGAACAAATGTCACCAACAAAACCAATAAAAATGGTTTTGGACTCTTTCAAACCACAATTTTCCCCAAAAGGAGATTTATTACCATAGAATTATACCAACTTTAACAATGTTCTAGTAAGGGAGTGTTAGCAAAGATCCTTATAATAGCTTTTTCAGGTGCTGGGGATTTTTTTTCCTTTTCTTTTTTTCTTTAATGATTAAATTTTCAACATAATTTTAATATTGAAGATGTGTCTTAGCATAAGGAAGGCTGATGCCTTGGTTCTGCTGCATATGGTCCCGGGTTTGGGGAAGGACAGCCATGGGCACACCATTTCTCAGGCCATTCATGTGTTCCGGCAGAAAAACAATCTACTGCAGTGCAGGGCAAAACCCACAGGCATGGAAGTTGCAGGCAGCTCAGTGTACGACTCTTGGCATGAACAGCCCCTCACTCGCTACAGGACAATCCTAGTCACTAGTTCATATCTACCGACAAAGTACACATGCATGCCAAATTCTTATAGCTTTGCATTTTGAAGGATTAAATCAGGAGATATGCAGATTAGCAAACAAAACTGGCCAAAATTGGGGCAAATATTTGAATTCCTAGTTTAAAAAGTATGGCAAGAAATTCTGTACAGGAGATAAGGGATGTGCAAGTTCTTACGAGAAGAATCTAAAGGAAGTGCGGGTTTTCAACCTGGAGAAAAGGAGGCTCGGGGAGACTTATCACTCTCTATAACTCTATGAAAAGAGGTTGCAGCAAAGCAACTCTTTTCTCGGGTGACAAGTGACAGGAGGAGAGGAAATGTCCTCAAATTGCACCAGGGAAGTTTAAACTGGATATGAGGAAACAGGCTGCCCAGGGAAGTGGCAGGGTCTCCACACTGCGAGGTATTTAAAAGACGCGTAGTTATGGCACTTAGGGACTTGGTTTAGCATTGGACTCAGCAGTGCAGGGTTAATGGCTGGAGCACAATGATCTTAGAGATCTTTTCCAGGCTAAATGATTCCATGATTCTATCTACTTAGTGCAGGGTGTTTGTGTGAGTGTTGCATATTGGAATCAACTACAGACAGACTAAGAAAATTTACTGGTTTGACTCTTATCAAAAAATATTTAATCATTTTAGATTTTAAAGAAGGAAAAGAATTTTCTACCTGTTGTTACGAAGTATTACAGATCCATCATTAAAAGTCTTAGAAAAGGTAAGAATATCTGCAAGTCACTAAATGGATGAAAAGCTTCGTCTATTTCATTTTGTTCATCCCACTTTTGGTAAGTCTGTAAGGATATCTTACTCATCACCTATTAATTTAGTCTTCTAAAACGTTCATCTTCCTCTATCAGGGCAGGTGCCTAGGAATATTAAGAGTCTTTTATGTGAGTACTATGTTAGATGTCACTGCAAAAGAGATGAGAACAGCGCCCTTGAATGTGTCAGAATTCAACTCCCTGATAAAGCCCCTCCAATCTATGAGACAATTGCTTAACCAAGCATACTTTAAAAGTGCATCATCAAGATGCAAGTTTCTAAACTGTTGTGTAATAATAATTATAAGTTACATTAAAAATCATTAAGAAAGTTTGGGGGTAATCATTATATCACAGGCTTATTCTGATTCCTGACTGTAGCATCTTGGGCAGTTTGACATGGATTCTTTAATTATATAACAATATAAATTAGTTACCTTCTCACTGCTAAATGAAAGGAAACCCAGAGCAGTTTTAAAACCCAAACCCAATTCTTCTCATGATGGCACTAGTAATTTGGAAAATAGAATGTATTTTCACACGTAGTTGCTTAATCCTTACAGACTCATAGGGGCTCAGGAGACTATTCCGGCTACATCTGATTATGAGCTGAGAAAATATCTCACGTGTCCTTCTTCCCCGATAGCCAGGAACTTTTATTTTATGTGTTTGCAGATCCTTTAAGTAGAATTACTTTCTTTTCACCGCCACAAAGCAATTCTCTTTTGTTACTCCCACCTTATTGGTCTATAACCAGTGACTACCCAGCTCCAGCTAGTTATTTTGTTTACCAGTTCTCATGCCCTTTCCTATGAAGCATATTTCACAAGATCAGCAGAGGAATAGGTAATGATAACCATGTGCAATGTCAGCTTTTGGAAAGGGAGCCTTTGAGGGCTCTTCATCAGAGGGAGACATGCAAAATGCCAAGTGGTAGTTGCTCCACTGGCTACATGACTCCATGTTTACTCATTCTAACCTGTCTGTAGACCAAAGACCAAAAAATGTCTCAACTATTTTAGGCATTCAGTGAGGGATTTGGTGCAAACTGCATCCCTAGTAGAGTTTAAAGGCACTCTAATACTGAGACTCCTGATGGCTTCCCCAGAAACCTAAGTTTATATGAACCTATGTTCATATAAGTTATATGAACCCAAGTTCATACACCAGCTGTGAGAACAAATTCTTCTTTGCTTAGCCTTTCAATTGGGAGTATTGCTCATGAATTTCACCATTACTGAGTTTGCAATGTATCCTTTTCTGCAATACTGAATACTCCCTTGGTTCATCAGGGCCCAAACTGCATGTAAGCCGCAGAGTGTGCCAAAGGCAGGGACAGTGAGAGAAGCAGACGTTTGTGGGTCAAGATCTTGATGCGCCCTTGAACACTGGGCTGGCTGAGCAGCTGAAGCCAGAGCACTTTGCTGAAGAACTTCATCGCTGTTCACAAGGCACTTATTAAGAAGAAAATTCCATGAGTTTATGGTTAAAAATCAATAGTAATGAAGCTGTAGGTTGAACAGAGATTTTACTTCACTAAACATCACAAACTACGTAAGCTACAAAAATAGTGTTTCTGGTTCATTTCCTCATGTACAGCAAAGCCTTTATATTTGGTTCTACCACATCCTAACATTGTGTGTCATTAGGAATGACAAATGACAACTAAGTTTGTGACCCTTTTCTTTATACGTGCTGCTTGCTGCAGGAATGTCTAGACCTCAACAAGAATACCAACTTCACAACTTAGGAAGAAACTGATGAGAAAGAGAGAACTGAAAGAACACAGAAAAATCCTATAAGGAATGGGCACATTGCCCTCTAAATAAGAAGGGGTCACTCATTTCTCTCTGTATCTGGGTCTCAGCACATTGACCAGTTTTTAAGGCAGACAGGTCCATCCTGTAGCACCCACTTTCCAACCTGTCTCTCCGTACAGTAGGTCATTGCTCCGATTCACAGAGATGGTATTCGCAGTATTGCAGAAGGAGCTGAGACACTTGTGTGGCGATTGAATCTGAACAGGTAAACAGCAATAGAAAGCTGTGACTGGAGACTCCACAGAACAGATCCAGGCTACACTGCATTTAGTGAAAAATTTTCCTGGTTTAGTCCTAAGACAATGTTAGACATATTTATAAAGAGCATTAGGGGGTGAACAAGGAAGGAAAGGTAAGCACTGATTCTGGAAAAGTGTCATTGCTCATGGGCAGTTCTCTGAGTCAATAAAATCTTTAATCCTCTTCTGTGAGAATTGTACATAAATACACACTTCTTCAGCAGGTGCAGAATTCCATCTTCAGAGGGTTTTTTTGTGTGAATTGCTGTGGGACAGGCAACAGGCTAGCATGTCACTCCTGTCTGAACACAGATGCACCTACAGAAATCCTTCTTTTTTTCCTCTCTAATCGCTCTTCATCTATGTCTCTGGATGATTTTTCTTTATAGTTTGATCTCTCTCCACTGTAATTTGCTACCTTGCACCTCCCAGACAGAACAAGTACGGATCTTAACAATAAAATTCACCAGGAATGAAAAAAAAATCAGGAAGTTCAGTGGGAGCCAAATTAATTTTTTTTCTTTGTCCAACTTTCCTATTGTCTGTTTCCACCATTGCTGAAAACCCACAACACCCTGAGTAATATGAAATTACTATGGCAATACCACAGCAGATTCTCTCAGGTGACAAGAGGGTAATAATAACTCATGTTAAATAGACCACTTCTATTACCTGATCTCACCACGACTGGGGTAATATATGGTTGTCACTCTATACATTGCTGTGAAGGGCTACTTAATTTGTTTGCTGGGGCAAACAAAGCATTATTCTGGTCCGATATGAAAGCCTTTAGTACTATGACTTGAGAAAAATACACTCTTTTACCATCCTTATAGGCTTTACAAACAATGCTTCGAGTAGAAAAAAAATGGAAAAACTAAATGCAAGGAAACTTCTACTAATGATAACCTGCATGAAGGACCAAGCTCAGAGGGGAGAAGGATGTCTGGAGGATGGCGGCTCTGAGAAAGCCTTGGGCATACTGTATAAACCCCTGAACTGGAATTCCCAGTATATTGACTCATAATACCCCTGTTTAACACTGCTGTTCCTATGGACTCTGTTCAGTCCTGACATTCAAATTTCACAGCAGATGTTGACAAATTAGAGGAGAGCATTGAAGCGATTAAAGGATGGAAAAGCTTACAGTGAAACAGGTTGAGATTCTAAAGGTTTTCACTATACTGTAAGTTACTCCATGAGAGAAAACAGCCTTTGGAGCTCAGGCTACCACAATTATCAAAGACCAGGCTAAGAAAGGACTTGTCCCCAGCGACGCAAGGAACAAAAATTTGCCACCCAGGGGAACTTCACATTAACCGTCAAAAGACAACAAACTCAGATGGCTGAATGTAAAAGCTAGACCACATTAGACTGAAAATGAAGTTAAGTATTTTTAGAGGAATGGTATTTAATTGCCAGGACACTTAAAAAAGTTCTGGTGAGTTTACCATCATTGGACTTCTGCATTTATTTTTTCAAGACTGGAAGTTTTCGATGAGATAAGCTCCACTTCATAACTACGAAAAAATCTGGCAAGTCTGATGTTGTTATTGCAACAATCACTTGGTTTTGAAAATTGCAAGGGACAGGAATTAAACTGTCATTCTGATATTTATAAGTGAAACACCTTAATCCTGTTGTTTTTCTTGTTTTAATTGCAACTGTTTTATTTTTCATTTGCATTAAGTATATATCTGCTATATTTTCCAGTTCTGATATTTTCTAGAGTGTAAAATAGATGTCAGAAAACTGGCTTAAACAGCTACCTGCAAATTTGCTGTCTAAACAAAACAAAAGAGTGTATTTTTTAATTTCACTGAAGTTTTCACACATCACAGGAAATACTGGTAAAAGTTAGATATGTTTAACACAGTGTCGTGTGAGATAAGTACAAATAAAATTACAAACAGAAACTTTTACTTCAAGTTCATTTCTGTCAGTATGAACTTGTTTAATTATCTAAAGAATATGCGAGATAGGAAAGAAAGAATAGTTGGATGTAGTTTAGAAGCAAGCATGACACATATTTTTCGATGAAGTAATCCAAAAGCATATTAGTGATATAATTCAATAACTTTATAACAATATACACAAGAGTTATGTGCTTAAAATGTCTCATGTGGTGAAATGCAAACATGTATCACTAAGTCCATTACATATATTTTACAAAATCAACACAACATTTATAGGAGCTTTTTCTTTACATTCACTTCTACAATTACTTAAACAACTGTGTCTATACCTTAAGGGGCCAGTTCTGGTTCTATTCAAATAAAATTACCATTGGAACAGAAACAAATTAAACAAGTAAAGACACTGCGGGCCTCACGCTATATTTACCTCCCCAGTGCCAGAGCTGGGTTCTGTGCGGTGTTTTAGCTTAGATGGGACTAAGATCAGCAGAGCCCCCCTCACCAAAAAACTGCCAACAAAATTTCCTGGAGGCTGAAACCAAGCCAAATTAGAAATGTACTTTAGGACTTTTTGTTATGAACACAATCGCCGTCAACATCCTCATCCCTAAGAGCAACAGAAACACCATCACTGTAAAGTGTGTCCAGTTCCACAACACAAGCACTCTCCATAGTATTGAGAAAGGCCACTTTTTCACCCCTGGTCTTACTCAACAGTTGTTGCTTTTGACAAAAGCAGCAGATTTAGGACCTGGAATATTATTAGATACCTTATAATACAAAAGATCCTCAGGATCTGGCCCCACTCAAACATAATCATAACAGAAATATTTGAACAGAAGTTACAGGTTCAAACTAGGAAACTGGAAATTGTTCCTGTAACATTAAAAAGCCTTTTGATCAACTGAGCTTAGCTGCTCTTCCCAAGTGGGAAGGGAGAGGCTCAGTATAGTGGCCATGAGTCCAGCAGACAATTCTCTTTCTTTTCTTTTTAATTTTTTTCTTTATTTTCACTGGTGTCATTTTAAAGTAAGTATATTTAAAAAAAAAATACTCCAAACACCTTACCTCATTTAGCTGCAGATTCTGGAGTGGAAATCCTTAACTGAGGCAATGGGAAAACTGTATACAGACCAGTAAGTTGGGTAAGCACAGGTACTAGGTTATGTCAACTAAAGGCTCCCAGGAGTGAAGATAAATGGATGTGATACTAATTTTAAAACATTTTGCTGAACACTCAAGCAGCCAATAGGGGAATTCCTTAGGTCACTTCCTCTTCGTTTGATTGGAGCTGACACGACAACAACCAAGACGAGGTTGAGAGCGTTTGCATAAGGCCAGCTCAGTCCTAGGCATTCAAAGAGAACAGGTCTAACCGGGTTACACGCGTGGCTCCAGAACAAAAGAAAAACCTGGTAATGGATGAGGGATTGATTTCTTTGTAGTTGTTTTTTTAAGACCATCCCCTTTTTTTTTTTTTTTTTTCTTTTCTTTTTGGAATGGAGGTTATTTCAGGTAGATAGGGAGCTCATAATTAGAATGGGGAGAAATGAAAAGCAGGAATGTCCTAAATTAAAATTAGTCTGGAAATAACATTAGGAGATGCATGATATGGAATAAGCCTGTGCTGGCAGGAAGGTGGACTGGTGAGCCCACATGGTGGACTCAACTCTTTCTTTTATAGCTTGAGAATCCTGAAAAATGCTTAACTCTGCTGAAGGGGGAATTTATTTGTCTTTCAGCTTCTGTGGGTATTTGAGAGAAGGTGAAACACAAAATGAAAAATTACTAGTGTGTGTATATGGAATTGAGCATGAAAGTTCAGCTACATGCGGGTTAGCAGGGCAGAGAATCAGCAGATGTGTGCTCAGTCCAAAGTTTCCTTGACCATGTGTGAGTTATCCTTCCAGCCTGCAACCATGAACTTTATCAGAAAATGAGGAAAAATGAAAATATGAAGCCACATCTCTTTCTCATTATTTCACTAGTCAGAAAAGGCACTTGACATGGAAACAGTTAAAAACGCAGTAACACAGAAAGGTTCTGAGCTTTCATTAATAAAACACAAGAAGTGCTAAATAGTTTTATGCAGTGACTGTTCAGCGGTCTGTGTGAAGTGAATTTTCTAGTCTTTGCTCATTTTTGGTCCCAAGTTTTATCATAAATCTTCCCCCTGACAGATGCTGACAAATGTTCTCAGTGCTGGATTTACCAAGCACAGGGGAATGAAATGTCCTTCAACATCCAGAGATACTATTAATTATTAATCAAGGCTCATTGTCAATGTAGGGAAAGCATTTCACAAATATTACTTATGCTGAACCTGATTTCAAGATAAATAATGGATCTCAGACTCAAGGAATGTCACCTTTGTTCCTATCATCCAAACCAATGCCAATTAAAAACTAAGTTGATTTTTTTCACACAGATAAGGTGCACCTGTGCACAGAAGTTGCTTGGGAAGATTGCATCATTTTTCACTCAGGCTGGAGTCAAGTTCCATGATTTCTTGCACTGATTCTCACCTATCAGAGAAAGGTGTCCCCGAGGAAGAAGGAAGGCTGCAAATGTACATCTTGGAGAGCAGTATTGTCTTGTGGTTACAACACCAAGGTTGTCACTGCAAACACCTAGGCACCTGTTTGGAGTTTTGATAAGTAGGCCTAGCACCTATAAGATTTCTCTAAGCATTCATGTCACTGAGTCTAAGTATTTGCATACCAGTTCATGTCTTGGTGAGTATTTATACTAAAGCTTTCATCATCAAAATAATGCCTTAGCATCATAGCAGCATGAATGATCAGTACAGAGCAGGAGAACAGGAAAAAGTTAAGAGGTAGGCAAACAACTAGAAAGCCATGAAGAGCACTTCCCTTGCCAGGAAGGATGAGTTTAACAAGAAACCCATGTCATACATTGTCTGACTGAGCAAAACATGGGGGATTAAAGAGCCACATGTCTCATCCATATGCTGCAGAAGGATCATGGGAGGATGTGACCACTGGACCTCAGCATAGACAGGGAAATGAGGATTTTCCTACCACTAGAAGACATCAGCAAAAGCAGAAGAAAAACGTTTCAGGTATGGTACTGAGAGTGGTATGTCACTCTCTGTATGACTGCTAGCCTTTCTGTTTCAGCTCCTAAGGGTAGAGACAGCTCTGGTTGCTAAGGTGCAGGATACTTCCAGACAGACAAAAAAGCACATTGTAGCAGCAGGTCTGGACAAGGTGAAGCCAGCTTGGTCGGCAAACCAGCATGCATTATTTATTACTATGCTACTTTCAAAGGCAGGGTGCCACACAGGGTGGTGGCTCCCTAAATTTACTGCCCTACCCGGCTAACTATGCTGCCCCCATGCTCCCAAGTATGCTTATTGACACTTACATGTGGTTCAGCACAGAGAGGATTACGGGTGGCTTTCAGAGACAGGCAGACCTTTCCCTCTGCATATCCTTCTTCAGCACTGCAGCCACAAAATTAAAATTGATTTGGTCCCCACACACTTCTAGGTGGCAGAGAAAGTATTAGAAACTTTATAACTAGGAACTAGAAGGCCACGTTCACAGGATGGCAGAAGTGTCGGTGCAGAATCCCAGAATTAATTTAATTATACCCATCAAGCATCAAGGAAATTACCTAAATCTGTCTAGATTCTTAAATTGGCGTCTGTTACTATAATGTCTGACACCTGATGAAAACAGAGAACAAATGTATGGTAATTTCTACTTTTTCATTAATATTAATCTCTGATTCATTTGTTAAATTCCAGTAGAATATCAAAAGGTGAGTGTAAGAAGCTGATATGTAGGTTAGACAAGTCAAGCACCTTGAGAATTCAGGGTATGATATTCCTGCCTTCATTCTGCTGCGGCAAAATCAGAAGTGATTAATAAACTTTGATGTAAAACAATACAGTTTCTGTAAAAGCATCACTAGAGAAGACAGAAGGAGCAGGACAGATGCTATTTCCAATCTCTGTTCTATGTTATAGACAAGTGCCACCTATTACTAAAGTTGCCCATTTCTTAGGCTTGCAGAACCTTGTAATTTTTTCTTCACAGTTTGCCAAATTTTTGCCCTTAGCTGTTGGGCTAATTTGAAATTTTCCGTCACAGACATTTGCTTTGTGACAAAATTTTGAATAATTATCATCCATAATAGTAAATGTTTTTCCAACAAATTAAATAAGACGGGGGAAATGCTGTTCTTTGTATTTATAATAAGAAATATTACTGCCTTTTCTTTGAAAAGCTTAAGAAGATTTATGTTTGAAGCAAGGACTGATTACAATGGGCTGTCAAGTTAAGGGTTTACTGTGTACTATTCCAAATAAAATCCAACTGAAATTAGCCAGTTTAAAGCTCAATGACAAATCACAGAATCACAGAATTGGTCAGGCTGGAAGGGACCACAGTAGGCCATCTGGTCCCCCCTTCCTCCTCAAGCAGGGTCATCCTTAAACACATTGCACAGAATTGCATCCAGATAGATACTGAATATCTCCAGTGAGGGAGACTCCACAACCTCTCTGGGCAGTCTGTTTCAGTGCTTGGTCACCTGCACAGTAAAGAAGTTCTTCCTCATATTCAGGTGGAACTTTCTGTGCATCAGTTTCTGCCTTTTGTCTCTTGTCCTCTTGCCCTCTTGCTTGGCACCACTGAGAAGAACCAGACTCCATTCCCTTGCCACCCTTCCTTCAGATACTTATAGATATTGATAAGATCCCCTCTCAGTCTCTTCTTCAGGTTGAACAGGCTCAGCTCCCTCAGCCTTTCCTGTTAAGAGAGATGCTCCAGTCCCACAATCATCTTTGTATCCCTGCACTGGACTTGCTCCAGGAGCTCCATGTCTCTTGTGTACTGAGGAGCCCAGAACTGGACACAGCACTTCAGGTGCAGCCTCACCAGGGCTGAGTAGAGGGGTAGGATTGTCTCTCTCAACCTGCTGGCAATGGTCTTCCTAATACAATCCAGGATCCCATTGACCTTCTTGCCCCACAGGGCACACAGTTGGCTCATGGATGGCTTGTTGTCCACCAGGACACCCAGGTCCTTCTCTGCAGAGCTGCTTTCCAGCAGGTCAGTCCACAGTCTGTACTGGTGCCTGGGATTATTCATCCCCAGGTGCAGGACCCTGCATTTGCCCTTGTTGAATTTCAGACAGTTCTCTGCCCATCTCTGCAGCCTGTCAAGGTCCTTGTGAAGGGCTGCACAGCCCTCTGGGGCATCAGCCGCTCCTCCCAACTTTGTGTCATCAGTGAACTTGCTGAGGAGGCATCTCTCCCTTCATCCAAGTCATGGATGAATAAGATAAACAATCCTGGGCCCAGTATTGAAGCCTGGGGGACACCGTTAATGACAGGCCTCCAACTAAACCTTGTGCCCTCATGACCCTCTGGGACCTGCAGTACAGCCAGTTCTTGATCCACCTCACTGTCCACAGACCAGCCTGCACTTCCTGAGTTGGCCTATAAGAATATCATGAGAGATGGTGTTGAAAGTCTTGCTGAAGTCCAGGTAGAGAACATCCACTGCTCTCTTCTCCAATGAGAGTCCCCATAATGGATTTCCTGTTGAAGAACCATACTCCCTGCAGCTTCCTTCTGCATGAATGTTCTCCACTTCCTGCACTCACAGGACTTTCCTTGCAGTTAACAAAAGCCATACCTGTGCATTGACCAAGCTGAAAAAGCAAATTTTCTAGGGAGTTCCCCATATGGTCTAGCAGCTACTCTCACATCTGGCACAGGGCTGTAGAGGGAAGCTAAAGGTTTTATTCATGGGCTTAACCCACAAGACACCCAGTGCTGAAATACCTATATTTGACCATCACTTATTCAAAAAATAGAAACTGTACACAGGAAAGAGAACATTATTAACATTATTAACATTGTGACAGGTTAGGAGGGACAGTACTTAAGACACGGACAAGAGGGTACTCATTCAAAGAGAAGCTAGCCAATACTATGCATATAGGGAGTGGCCCTGAGCTGTATTTGTTGCACATGAATCAAACTTGAGCTGAACACTTCTATTCACTTCCTCATGAGTTTTCTTATGGTGTTCATCCTCATGGTATTTAAGGTATTATAGTAACACATGTATTTATAATTTAAATAAACATTTAATATATGTACATTAGTGTATTGCATTATATTAATGCATTAGCAGTAATATTACAGTATTAACACAAAAACATTTACTGATCTTTATGCTTCCCTAGTGGGGTGAGAAGGTAATAATTTATTGTCTCTATTTTAATGGGGAATCCTAAAAAGATCAAGACAAAAGTCTTTATTAATTCAAGGTATCCATTCTGAGATGCCTAAGCACCATATATTTAAAGCACTTAGTATTCCATAGTTATGCAAAGTACTGAAAGCACAGCTACCATTCATTCTCATTTCAGATCTTAGCATTTAGCAGGTCTGTAAATCAGACTCCTTTTCTCCCAGCAAAGAATGAAACAGTAGTTTATTTTTCAAAAATATGAACAAATGGTGGCATCAGTCTAGAAAACAGCATAAGCATTTTGTCTGCATTTTTCCAAACATATTCAATCTCAAGCAAAAGTACATTATAGTTCTGTTGATCACTGTCTGAGTAAAGTATAAGTAAAGACAGTAGTGATGAGTAGCTTGGCAAGGGTCACAAGAGAATATGAGCTTTGCAGACAATTCCATGAAGATTCAGTTTTTAAACCCAGACAGCCATGTATGCTAATATTTCTTCAGCTTCTTCACACACATCCCGGTCATCAAACAGACCCTGTCTTTCTGTAAACTGGATCTGATAAACTGAAACTAATTGAGGAACAAAGCTCTTTGGTTCTGTGTGCCCTTCTCAGGGGAAAGAGATGTCCTGAAAATCCAGGTATTCCTCAAAAGGAGTACTGGACAACCTGATGAACAAGGGGATAAAGGCAAACCCCTTCAAATTCCTTTCCCAGAAAGCCATCTGCCAACCAGAAAGCAGACTTAAGCATTCCTTGTCCTGTTTCTGGAGAGGAGCCCTCCATCTTCACACTTTGATCTCCTTTCCACACAGCTCAGCTCAAGAGTTGGATGTTTTCTTGAAAACATTGCAGTAGTTTCTCTCATCATGGCAGTCTAAAGGTAAAGAAAAGGCAAAATCAAGTGTGCATGTGTTAATTTAAGGACTTGCAGGAAAAAAATTATGTAAGAATGTTTGCAAAGCCATTTGTGCTCTGAGGGAGAGATTCATGGGAAAAAGAAACACAGACATCTGCACCAAGAAAACGAATGGGGATAATTGTAAATAACATGTTAAGTTTTCCATGGAAAATATAAGAGTAACAAATAGCTAAAATGAACTGGCAGGGCAAACATGAATTTCTTACACAAACACTGAAAGAAAGAAATGCAAATCCTATAGATAATACAGGCTTATAATTAATTATTTATTTGTTTTATTCTCCTCGGTGTGTAGGTCAAACCAACTCAATGTGACAGTGTTGCACAAACTGTTGGGAATAAACTCAGAGAAATGGGGAGAGAAAGATTAATAATAATAAATAATATCTGTGGCAAATAAAAAGATATGTAGCAATGAGGAGACCATTAAATCCAGCATCAGTTATGTTTTGCTTCTGATTTGATGGGAAAATGTTAAAAAGTTTGTAAGGAGTCAACACTAACAGTGGGTAAGAAACTATTTATAAGAGTATCTTTTGTCTATATGAACTGACAGTTCCATGGATTTCTGTGAGGCTTTGACAAGGTCTAATAGCATTTTTTAATATAGTTGTGTATATTGCTTTTTCAGGACTCCTTAAAATTGAATTTATTATGAGGCTATACTGACTGTGCAATGATCTTCTATAGGAAAAGCTTCATAACTATGCAATAGTGGGTGTTAAACAACAAACAGGGCAAAATGACCTAATGCGTCTTTTCTATCTGTTGTGGTTTGAATCTCTTAGCAAACACTTTGATGCTGTCAGAAGCAAAGCAAAATCTTGAGAACATAAAGAAGGCAAACATGAAGTAATGTGCAAAGATTAAAAAAAGGAGCACAGATACGGTGAGATAAAATTTTAGTAGGGCTCAAATATTTTTCCTGTTACATTCATAAAGCAGGACGTGATAAAACCACAGGGGCCAGGAGAGGCACAACTGTTTCTCAGTGTTGCACCTCCTACTCCCAAGATTTGGTGCATGTAGAAATAAGTTTGTGCTAGGACCACAGAGATAGGAACTAGATCACAGTTATGGAACTTAGAAGAAATCTTGTGTCATGTGGATACCTCATCATTGTACTATGATCACAAGAAAAGTGTGGATAAGCACTGTAAATTCCCCAGGCAAGAGTTCAAATTCATTCCTGCACTTAGGTCCTTATTAGTGACTGTATTTCACTATTGCATTTGATATACAGCATACATTTATATTTAAGGAAACCTACAAATGGATAAATAGCTCCCAGCTGCCTAATGCTGATTCTTATGATGCAGTGTGTCTTATCAAATTAAACTGTTCCTGGTTTAAGGGTGTTGTATTCCCTAAGAGCCCTCTAGGATCTTTGTAAATCTAAGTGGTTTGAACGTTCCCTAACTTAACAGCTGTTCAGAGAAGAGGATTTGGGTTAAACTAATCTCCAGAAGAGACCTACAAGGAGCATGCATAGTTTCTGCTATGTGCTGGGAAAGTGGGAAATTAAAAAGAAAGGACAGCAGGACACTAAAACAAGAGATCAAGGAGACAATAAAATGGGAATGAAAAGGGATGGCAGGGCCAGTTACATGAAAAAATGAAACTTGCTCACACTGTAAACAGCTGCTTTCCAGGCAGTCACTCTTGTAATCCATACATCATGGGAAAATGAAATAGGGATGAGGAGTCAAAGGCAACCTTGGACACAAATACCCAGGTCCAGATTTAGATCAAAAGCAGTTTAAGGACAGGATGGCACAACATATGTCCTAACTGAGAATACAGAGACAGACAAGTTGAGTTGCAAAGCGTCTGACTGAGAGATTATGGATGTGATTAGTTATGAGGAACCTGTAGCAGTGCTACTGCCCTGAATTGCTCAAGTAGGAATACACCCAACAGAGAACAAACACAGCATAAATATGTGGATGACCAAGATCTTCTGTGTGAGCCACTCACCCCCCATGACATTGAAGAGTAGAAGGATTCTGTATGATTTTCATGAATGTCTGTGTGCATGTGGGGGAGTATTGCAGGACTGAATGACTGAGGAGGGGATAAACTGAGAAACTTTTTATGCATGTATCTGTCTCAGTGCATAAATGTGAGCCCAGTGCATTCAAAA
The DNA here is from genome assembly GCA_013400415.1 of Scytalopus superciliaris. Taxonomy (NCBI): domain Eukaryota; kingdom Metazoa; phylum Chordata; class Aves; order Passeriformes; family Rhinocryptidae; genus Scytalopus; species Scytalopus superciliaris. Next base: position 827,523 of record VXBX01005473.1, read on the forward strand.
GAGTACATTCATATATTTGGGAAAGGTTATTAAGGAAGACTCCAAGATTTCAGCAGTTAGAGTCAGGGAATGGAGACAATTGCCATAAGGAAAAGTTGGAATACCTTCACAGAAATTAATGAAGGGGGGGGTCTAAGAACTGCATAGGTACAAAGGACAATAAAAACCCAACCCTTTATGGTTTGAGTTAGCCTTAGGAATCATACCAGAACTGATCTTTTGAGGGCATCTCAAAGCAAGCAGCTACCTGCAAGATAGCATGAGGTGTGAACAATTCATAGGCTAACTTCCAATCTTTGTGATTATGAGAGGATTTCCTTTGCCAACATCTGAGTAGGGGAGTGAGGGTTAACCCTTGAACATAGCTATAGCAGGCAAATCTTTCAAAACCAGTTTATCCCAGCTCCAGTAACTACACAATGTTCAGTGCCTGTGAGATGCAAATATCAAGTTTATGATTAACTGTGTTAAAATTCCATGGAACTGCAAGTACTTTTATTTGTTTGTAGAATGAAATTGAAACAATGCACCCTTTCCTTACTATACTTTCACTTTGCTAGTTTAAAGGAAATCTTTCGGTAGATATATGTGCCGTATCTTTATATGTCCCAGGAGCTTTCTTCACATTCCTTAGTTGGACATACCAGTACACTATCTGCCAGGGAATATGCATATTCCATGCATGCGTGACCAAGGGAAATATTGTTCTAAGGGAGATGGGGGATAGACTAAACAAATATTTAACATTGACCTCAGAGAAAGTCAGCTGGTTCCCACTACAAAACTTACACCACGAAGCAAAGACTTGCTAAGCAGGACAGAAATAAGACAGTGGCCTGGGTTATTCCTCTGGGTTCTGCCACAGTCTTTCAGCAATTTGCCTCTCGAGGTCTCTCTAGTCTGTGATGCTAATGAGACTACTCTTCTTGAAACACATAACACTGTAAAGATGAATGTGTTCCTGTTTGTGAGGAATATGAGGACTCTACAGAGTTAACTAGGGATCCCATAAAGGATATACCAGATTATTGTACTGACACTTACAATGCTAACTAAACTTGAGAGGCACAGAAGTTCAGCCTTTATCCTTAGAGTTCTGCTGCATTAGTCTTTGGGAGGGACTGTCCCATCTGATAGCCACAATATTATCCAGATGCCTTTTACTCTGCAGAGTTTTCATTTTACTAATCCTTATATTGGCACGTTGTTCCCAGATTAAATTATGTGTACATCACTTCTGCCAGGACAAGGAACAATTCAATTCAGCTCTGTGGCTGTTTCTGCAGAGGAGCTGCATCTGCCTCTTACAAACCAGGCTACTAAATCATGGAAAGGGATCATATGAACATCACAGGCACTGCAGTGAGGCACACTGGCATGAAACTGGCACCTCATCACCTCTGTACAGGGTTACTGTGCAACATTGCATTAGTCAGAATTAATTACTTGATTTATTTAGAAAGAAAAACCTTCTCCCAAGTTTCTCCCATGTACTTTCTGAAACGGCTTTTAGGAGCCGGCATGGTGCATCTGTGGGAGGAAAGAATGAGAAGAATTGTAGTGACTTTACTAGGATTTATTCTGTGGCTTGCAAACTGGGCTCAGTGACCCGCAGCAACACAGCCCTGAATTTCAAAGGAGTGAGTCTCTCCTTGAACCGCTCCCTAACACGGCAAAAGCCTTGGAGCTGGAGTTGTGATCTTCAGGAAACTTCACCACTGGTCTCATGCCCTTTAGGAAATCTTTCTGTTACATGCAGACATATTGACAGGCACCTATGCCTGCTGCAATCACCCTGGCAGTGGGAATTAGCCCCCAAATAGTGAAGTGAACCACTGATGAAGCAGACAGGTGGCTTTACCATGCACCCCCCACACACAGATGCACATTGCAGAAATGCATCCCAAGAGCATACCCAAAAGGAAACATCTATGGAGCTGCCAAATCTGGAGTAAAGAATGGACACAGCCTTTAAGTCAATTTCTGTACTAGGAGATTGCACCATTGCTACCAAAATGAATTGTATATTCTGTCTTTATTGCCAATGACACAATTTAGTGACAGGTTTTGATGATCTAATCTGAATTGTGACAAACACAATATGTGTAGATCTGAGCATTATTGTGTATGGAATACACAATAGCAAAGTGCACAAAAGCATGTTCTTGGATTAAAACACAGATACACAGAAAACTGTGATAATATGGCCAAAACTTACAAAAGAAGAAAAGGAAAGAGGGGAGAAAAGGGAAAAGCAAGGGGATGGAGGAGTTTCAACTTATGGACTATATAGGAAATGGTTAAGTCACTGTCTGTATTTCTTTACCATACACTTGGATTTATTTCTTTGATTGTTATGTTTATAGATGACCTCCAGTGGTCCTTAACCATTCTGTGATTTCATAGGACAGTTCAGCCTAGAAGAGACCTCATCAAGTGTCTAGTTTAACCTCCTGTAAGGACCACAGTCAGGTAAGTGATCAGACCAGGTTGCTATAGGCTTTAGGGATTTTTTTGTCCCTCCAGATCAGTTCCTTGATCAATCAGGAATTTTGTCAATTCTGTGATTTGAAATGATTATAACTGCCATTGTAACTAATCTATCATCTGGACTAGTTTTAAGCATTCCTCAGAATGGTACTTGTACCTCTTCCTTTACAAGACTATTCAGTGATATATCACATTCTGGCAATAAGTTTATCCTAGTCACCTGGCTCAGTTTTATGGCTCATGTTCAGCCATATACTGCATTATAATCTACTATCATATTCCTCTCACCATGTGACCATCTTCTAAACTGTACATCATATCTCTTTTCACATCTCCAATAATGCTGTATGTAGAGGAGGTGAGGCACCATGAAATCCGCTGTCCATAAGGGTACAAGTTAAAAGAAAGCAGCCACCTACTTGTGCGCAATTGTCTATAGTAAAAAAATAACAGAAGCAAATTCCCCTGAAAATGATGGTTAATTATATGTAGGTCCAACGATTGTTAAATATTACCTTCAGCATTTTTCTCTGCATAGCACAGTTGCATAAAACAAACTCCATTCCCAGCACCAGGTCTAATTCCTGGAAAATCAATGGCAGTGAAGGCAGGTAAGCCATGATTTGTTCTCCACGGATTCATCACTCATTGAAGGATACAATGATAAAGAAATTATATTAGAACTTGCAGAAACATCAGCAGTCTTACTATTCCAAACATTCATCATATTAACACTGTAACATATGTACTTACTGTGAATTTCTAATGACATAATTCTTCAATAAATGTCTTTTATTTACAGCAGTAAGAATCACAGGATGTGTGTGTTAGTATCCTAGCATAAAATATTTTTGTGTGCAAGTTCTAAGTCAGGAATGTAATCTTCCGATGTGCTGTCACTGAATTCTTGTTATTAAAATGATGAAAAAGATGAGGTAACAAGGGAAGAGAGACCGGCAATGAACTACTAAGCACCATTTGGTAACTATTAATATGATTTGAGATGAAAGGTGAAAACCACAATCTGTGTATAAAACAAAGATCACATTTTAGAATCATCATCCAGAACAGGTTTCCTTCATTTAGAATTGAGAATGAATATCATATATATAATTTTGACAGAAATTTTTCTGAATAGAAGTGGCAATTTGCAATATTTGGAAGTGAATTAAAGCTATAATTGATACCATATTCTTGTGTAGAGAGGCTAGAGCTGATAGGAGTCTTTAAACTGATACTGAGTTTTTCTAGTGGAAAATATTTGCTGTTCATTTCTTACAGAGTGCACAGTAATAGCCAGGCAAGCAGATTCAAGAATTCACCTTCACTGGACTTTTTAAATGCCCTGTTAACATTGACTCTCATTCAGTCATAGATTTCACAACCCGATTGACTGGGAGCAGAGGAAGAAGCCCTAAGAGCACAGTAATACTCTGATGATACTCGGTTCAGCCCTGTGGCAGCTGAACTCTCAAGTGCTGCATTTGCCTATTTAAAATCTGCTTCTTTTAACTAATATTCCATTGGTGTCACTGCAAATAGCCTACATCACCTGGCATTTTTCAAATTGTTTCAATTGCAAATTTTATAGACAGATGAGTCCCTTGAAGAGAGCTATGAAAATAACAAATCTCTTATACGAAAGGACAATGACTCAGGTGACTCAGTCCCTGCATAGAGGATGGAAAATGAAAGGGTGAGCCCTTGAATAAGAACTGACTGAGACCTGAGTGAGACCAGTTACTGGGATAATTAGCTGAAGTCTTTTCATTTATACATTAATGAACCAGAAGATCAAAGACTTTGGCTAGGCCTGTAACCACGACTGCAACATTGCCTTGCTATGCAATAATGAACTCATTATTAGCTGCTTTCATAAATTACATGTGGTAGACTATTTTATTTTTAATACTGTATATAAAGCACAAAAACAACTACAATGTTATTTTAGAGAATTTTAATTGCTAAGCATGCACTTTCATGTAATAAGCACATTCTTACTTTCAGCTTATTGCTGCTACCAATTCTCTCCTTCCACTGGAAATTTCCTAACAGGTGGCAAACCTTTTCTTACTTTGTGGAAGAAAGGGGAAATAAGTGACCAAATGACCAAAATAGACTTGAAGTATGTTGAGTCACTTAAGAAAAATCTGAAAAAATCTACCTCACAGGTAGGAAAAACAGATCACCATGCAAAGATTACGTAAGACTGAGAAAAATAAATATTCTAGCACTCAACCTCACACCACATTTTTTGTGCCAGTGTGTTTCTGCCATTTATCATATTAGGGACAGATATGTCTGGATCCATCATCACAGAGTTGATGTTTAGCTTCAATGATTGTGTATTTAGGATTCTGGGGTTGATCTTAAGAAATGTGGAGTGTATTTCTCTTACCACTGTAGACTTTCTGCAATACTATACGCAAGTCATTTATCTTTTAGGTCCAGAGCTGTAAAACATTGTTCCATTTTACACAGCTGCTGGGAGAATAAATGTATAAATGCTCACAATCTACAGTCGAGAAAAGCTTACAAATACACATCTGATTGAAACTTCCAGATAAAATCGCAGCAGTTCATGAAGAAAGTTGTTGACTGTTACTGTTGGCAGTAAGACATGATACAGAGAAAAGCCTTGTCACAAATGGACAAGTTATTATGTGGGCATGTTAGTATATGCTCTCTTTTAAAATGGCATAAGAAAGAAAGGTATTTTATCTGTTGGCAAAGTTTCTGATGCAAAAAAGATATATTCACAATTATTTATGACCCACTCAGAAGATCTGACACTGCTGAGGAGAAGTTTAAGCTTAGGCATTAAGCCATCCGGTTGCTACAGCAACACAAAGCAATTATTCACTGCTCTGGGACATAGGGTAAACTTGACACATTGATTGCCATCCACCCCCCACACACCCTCCTGCCCCCTAAATTTCTTTACTTAATGATTTACCTTCACAATGATGTCCGGATGATTCACAACTCAGATGAAAATAAGAGTGAGTGAAATCCCAACATCGAACAGTTTATTCAAAAACTCTTTTTGCCTGGAAATTATCCACAAGGTAACATTTTTCCATGTGCTTCATTAGTTTGAATTGCTCTGCAAACTTTTGTCAACCCCCACAGTTCTCACCGAGTATTCACCAAAGCTTTTGTTTCCAGCATGACTATTCATAATGTCTTATTCATCCTGTGACCTCAGTAGCATGTTATGGTTGTTTTTCTCCCTAACTGGATGACTTGAGAACCCACAAAGAACTAAGAAGGCTGCAGGAACACTTCCACTGTAAATACTCATGCATGTCAGAGCATGTCATTGCAGAGGTGCAGCTAGATAGATGTTTATGGCTTGTCCCTGTTTCACAAACACTATAGTAAACAAAATGGCAAGCCAAATGCAAAGACCAGCAAGTACAGTCCCAGGTTGTTATTAAAATATACATTCCCAAACTTCAAAGTTCCCTTGAGAAAAACAAGGAGAAACTCATCATTGCTTCACTAATACGCAGGATCTATACAGTGCAGTTTTGTTGGCTCTTCTTATGTCCTAGAGAGAAAAAGGGATGTGGCTGAGAGACTTTCAACTAGATGCATTTCCCCAGGAAATGCTCACAGCCTCCGAAAGGGATGCGTCAGCCAAAGGAGCTGCAATGTCACGGTGGGTGCCAAGGGGCACTGTCATTGCCGGTGCCAATGCTGCAGAGTGCCTCATACTCTGCCTCTGAAAATCTTTGAAGAGGATTTTAGTGGTGAATGAGGCTTTGGTCTAGACACTGAACTGTGGTAAACAGAGTTTGCTACAGTGTCTATGAAAAACAAAACAAAAGAGCAAGAAAAGAGACTCCTAACACTCAAACCTATATGCAGGGGGCAAACTCAGAGGGCATGTGCCACCAGCTTCAAGGACATCAGATACTGCCAACCCAGCAATCGATACCACGGCTCCATGCCAGGAGCAGCGCCCATCTGAGCTGCATAGCTGCAGGCTTTCTGGAAAGCGCGTTCTTCTTTTGTCGTTTCAGTTCTGATAAGCTCTGAATCTCGGCAGTTCCTCGGTAACCTTTGGGAGGCAGAGTCCTCTCCTTCTTCAGATAGTCCTGCTTTACTCCACTCCAGCACTAGCTTTTGTAGCCTGCTAAGTTCAGAGCTGAGACAGAACTAAGATGTTAGTCTTTGGCAGTGCAAGACTATCTTCATTATATTTTGTGAGTCTATGAAACACCAAAACCAGTTTCGCCTTGTAACTTTTAGCCCATTAACTATCGCTAGTGCTACTGCTAAACATCCAGAGTCCACATTGCTCCAGCCCAGCAATGGATTTATGCTTCCACTGCCCCCAGTTGGTTGGTGTGGGGAGAAGGCAGGATATCTAGACCTGTCCCAAATCTTAATATTACCTTTTCTTCTGCCTGCCCATGCCTGAGATTGGCACATGAGAAAGATATTAATTCCTTTGGTCTCAATACAAAGCTTGCTGTCACTTTGAGTGGTGGCTTATCTCACTCCATCTGTAATTAAAATGTCTAGGGAAGGGCAGCACAGTCTTAAACTGTTTGCCTGTCTTGAGATAAAAACACTTTTTGTTGGATTAACTCTTCTGCACACACACTGTACAATGTGCATTCCTGTATCACAAACAACTATTTCCTGCAGCCCTATTGTTCCATCAGAACTGTGATTGTTTCTAAGTCGATGTTCACACTGACCAGTCAACAGTCAACTTGTCCTCTGGAAAAAATCATTCCCAGAGACATGTGAATGAAGCAGCTCTAAACAGGAAAGAAGGAATACATTTAGCCACAAATACTACAAAATTTTTTTTCTCTTGGGTAGTGGATAAGATGAGAGCTTAAATTCTTCTAATAATTTTCCTTCTGCTTTAAATGCATTCTACTGTTAAGGTAACAGGAGAGTGAAGATGAGAAGAACACTCCTATGAATTGTTTCTAAAATGAGGACAAACTTTTAGGTAGAAAAAGACCAAAGTGAAACAGACTTTCTAATCCATACTAACAAACAGATCTTGAGCCATAACATTTACTGTCATTAATGTTTGAAGTATTTGGCACAAACACACACAATGACTCTAACACTGTAATCATAACCGTGGAAGTATATTTTTGCCCCTTTTTGCTTTAAGAGAGGATCTATCTGTGAAGGTTATAGCATATAGGCATTTGAAAAACCGGGACATACAGACCTCATAACAAACCACATGACCCAATACATCACTAAAACATCAAGGAAAATTAGTGTCAGAATGAGTCTCAAGGTCTGTGCAATTGGTCACCATTCCTGCTAATGGACAGTCTGTGAAGAAGCTATTTCTAGGACTCAGCTGCTTGACAGTGAGCAAAGTGTAATATTTTTTGCTATTAAAATTAAATATTCACAATTGCACATAAATAAGGCAAACAGGTCAAGAAAAAACAGGTAACCTTATTAAAAAACAAAAAGGAAATTAAAATTATTCACAGTTGAGCATTTTGTTCTTCTACTAAAAGTTTGGAGGAAAAGGAAATAAGTAGAAAGGAATTTTAGTTTACCCTTCTTACAAACACCCTAGCTGTTTTTAAGGTGGGTCTTGACCTATGGATGGAAGGACATACATGAATGAGCAACCTTCAACAGGAGAGAATAGGACTCAACAGTTACAACTCTTTGGCTTGTTACAGTCATCTGATCTCACCAGAGTTTTCTTTAACCATTTTAATTTTCTTTTAAATCTTCTGTTGTTACTGAGTCCCTAAAATGCATTATAGAGTTGCAAGCTAAAGCCCGGGCATACCTGTTCAATAGTGACTCACTGTGCAGCTTGGGCAAATGTCTGTCTTATTTCATAAAGAGGTGAATAGGGGTGTGTGTGTGTGTGATAGTTCTCAGTCTCATAAAACACTTCAAGAAGTTCCTATGAAAAGGCATAGCTCTGTCACTACAATCTCTTACCTGCCTCCTTTCTAGCCCAGTAACATCATAACAGCAAAGCACAAAAGTCCTATGGAAAAGCAACTCCTGCTGCTCACCATGTATTTATAGCAGATATTGGGGCCCCTACTCATCCCTTCCTGACACTGGTTTAATCACTGAGCCATGTAGTAGGTGTATCTCCTGAACAAGACCAATAATGTACTGGCACTGGGGAGTGGGAGATAGGGTGGGAACTGACAGCAGGTTAAATATATGAAGAGCAAGACAAATAAAAGGAAGGCCTTACAGCAAAATATATACCCCGTTATATCAGGTGGTTTTAATAGAGCATCCATGAGAAAGGCAGAGGTGAGGGCTACAGAGGGCTGTGCATGGGTTGAGGATTCTCATGGCTGAAGGACAGGACTGCAGCTGGCACTGTAATGTCCACTAAGTATTCAGTGACTGGACGTTTGTAAGGTCCCAGCAACACTTGTTGTGGTTCAGTGCCTCTACTATTCTGCATGGTATTACTCCATACATCTAAAGTAATAAAGTCATAGGACATTGTGTTAACTTTTTATACTTTTCATAACTTTTAGAAGAGATAAAGTTCCCTTTCCAACATCCTTTCCTGCTGTCTTCCTGGTACTAGATATAGTGGAAGTTACAAGAACTCCTTGGTGACCTGCCGTGGGTGACCCAAAGTGCCTTGGTTCTGGCTGATGCAAGATCAGCCCACAGCAGGGAACGAACAACCCGGTGTCAAGATAAGTGCATCAAGTGCTCTGGAAAACATGGGATGTAGACACTGCAAAATCAGTATTGTTTCCTGCCTGACTCAGCCTTTGTTTTTAATTTAGTATGTCATCCACTTGTTTACACTGATACAGTCCTAGCCTGGAGAAACCCATATGTGATTTCCAAAGAGCTAACACATTCCATCACAGGTCATAATCCCACGCTTGATGGATACACCATGGCCTCTAACAGTCATGCTGGTGTGTGGAACTGCCCATTTCTTGGTTTGCTTGTCACAGACAGTGCCATAAAGGTGAATATGTATGGTGGTAGCAAAGCATTGGGCTGTACTGACACATTGTGATTGGACTCAGCTGCAATACCACTGTTTCATAATGCATAAGGTTTTGAAGAGTCAAACAGACCTCAAACATCCTATAAAGCAACCATGCACAACCAAGGCCAGACCTGTGAAAGCAGAGCTGGCCAGAGACAGTGACCCAGTGCAATGCATCCAGTTACACAGAGTGGGTAGAGACAGACAAAGTGATACAGAGGGTTGGGTATGGAGATACAGTTGTGTATTACTTGATAGGAAAAACAACCTCAGGACAAGGGAAGGAGCACCATCTGGTGGAAAACAGGCCAAAATTAAGAGCACCGATTCTCCTAACCTTTTGTTTATCATCACCTGGCAAAAAACAAAGGAATTGCTATTGCCTTTAACTCACTTTGCACAATTCTGGGAACCCCTGAATCACTCTTGACAGAAGGTCAGATCTGTCTCACTTGATGTATGTAACCTGTGCAGCTCAACACATAAGATAAAAATGTGAGTCTGGGGAAACGTGAAGTTTTAGGATGGTTTTGATTTAAATTCTGGAGCAGAACCAGATACAGGTATGACATGCTTCAAAAAACTTTTACTTCCAAAAATCCAAATTATCTAGATTCAACCTGTAGCAATTCTATACCAGCCCATAGACATTCAGTATTTCCCCTGAAAAAAAATGCATCCTTGGGACTCTGTCTTTATACATTTTTAAGCATTATACCTCTCTCAAGTCAGAGGAGTCCCCCATATTCATTTGTTAAAGCTCTGAATTTCTTGAAAAGAGGGACATCAGAGAGAACAGCACTAGAAGCAATGAGACCAAGAAATCTTGGTTGGCTGTAAATTTGAATCTTTTGGCAGTTCCCAAATCCTATGTGGGCTGTGCCTCAGAGATTCCCGTAGCAGCACCAGTAACTATAGATATGGCTTGTCTGTATTCTCTCCTGTCTAGCAGGTGTTGCAACACTAGATGTTGTCTTTTAGTGACAGACCTGAAGGCTCTCCTCTTTTTCCTCATTTGTCTGTTTCCATTGAACCTGGGGTGCCCTTGGGACTCTTAGTCATATGTCAGATATAGTTAAAACTGGCCAATAGCTGAAAAATATCCAAGGAGGCAGCCAGGAGAGAGGCACATGAACTTACACATGCAAACTTTCTTAGGAAACAAGAAAGAGAAGAAGCCAAATGTGAGCCATTAGCTCATCGGGTTGTTTTGCAATGAATGAATCTCAGTCTAGTGATTGCAGAGTATTTCTGCAAGAGTATTCAATACACCAGCAGAAAGATGCCTAGCACCTGAGAGACTATTTGGTAAATAATTCAGCAGAATTAAGTGCAACATTCAGCAGAATTAAGCTGATGAGTTAGAACTCAGGTCTATTCCAATGTTTCTGTAATTTGAAAAACAGAACACATCTAGCAGTAGTTTCAGATTTTAATATTGAGTCACCAAACACTATTTAATATTTCTACAGTAGGGGAGATCCAAGGGACACCTGAAAAGAAACTCCAAAAGTCAGCAGCTTCTCAAATTGCATTAGAAGAAGACCGTACCACATCAGTTAAATTGTTTCTTCATATGGGGTCAGTTTGCTTTCCTCACTTTGATTTTAACAGCATTTAGGTGTAAGTGCTGCTCAGCAGTAATAAAAACATCCCTGTATTATCAAAACTATTTCCAGCACAAATCCAAACATAGGCCCATTCTAGCTGCTCAGATGAAAGTTAACTCTAGCCTTGCCAGAATTAGTGCTCTTTCAGGTGTAATTGAATGTTAAAAGGACAATATTTAGTCAAATACAGAGTGTATGAATACTGTCTTTGGTAAAAGAACGGATCGTGCTACACACTATTGAATTTGCTCATAAATGTTAATGATATCCAGCACTGCATATCCAATATCAAATCTATTTGTAGCTGTAGTCACCAAAATGGCATTGAGAAATAAACACATTTCTCCATGCTATCTATCTCACCGTCTCACCTTTGTTGTTTACCATGTTGGGAACCACTTGCATAATAGTAGCAATAGCACAAGGAAACAAATATCTGTGTGTTTTCACAGTTCTGACAACAGACATCTGCAGTCTTTTAAAATCCACCCTCTAACTCATTCTAGGGATGTTTCTTTTGCACTTGTGTATTCCTTCACTAACAAATGAAGACCTCTGTTGGGGTTTATTTGTACATTTTTTAATAGCAAATCACAGTTCAGTGGATGGAGTATTCTCTTACCTGGATTATAATCTTGGATGTCTTTTGCTCTAAGAAACTGTATATCCATCCTACCATGCCACACAGCTTCACATATTTGAACCAGGTAGAATTTGACACTGTCTGATTTGGCCAATAATGTCATTTTGTTTATTACTATTTTGAAGTTTATATATTTTCACAAAATATTTCAACTTTTGACAAAAGGGAATTTTCTGGTGGAAAAAAAATGTTGCCCTGGCAGATTGCTCACCAGCATTGCAGTCGGGTGCTTAGGAAAAATGCCATTACTAGTATCTGAAAAAAAAAATTCCTCTTCCTCAGAACTTGTATCTTGTGTCTCAACAAGGCGTCATAAAGAGGGTGGTTAAGCCATGAGCTACATTCCTCACTGACAGCTCTGACCCACTGGGGAAGGCAGTATACATGGCCCCTGCACTTGTCCATGGAGCTTACACTGCATCTGACAAGCAGTAACTGCATATTCCAAGGAGACATTTTCCAAGGTAATAGTGAACTCAGACCTGGACCCAGTGCTAAGAAAGATTTTGGCTCACTTATTGACTGTGTTTCATGAGTCCAGCCTGCTCCTTGTTTCAGCCTGGGACCCACGTACAGGGGCCTGCCTGAGTACGTTTAGTGTAGTCTGTGTCCTCACAGAGTCATTCTTCTTTTTTTATTATTTTAATTTTTAATATACAAATAGAATTTAAACAAGGAACCACCATTTTCCAGTCTGCAGTCAAACAAAAAGGCATCATAAGCTAAAGATAACTTTTTTTTGGTTTAAAACTACAAAGACTGTGAGATTGTATGTAATATTGTTATGGTCTAGATGAATACAGACTACACAATAATTATGTTCTTTATTGAAAATTCTCTGCCTGAAGTGAGTTTGCAGTTTCTCAGTGCCACAAGATTTGTAATGCCTTCCTTGATCACACTCTTATTCTTCTGCTTGTTTTTTGGGATCTCTTTTTCCCCTAAAGAGCAAATAAGACGGATGGTTGCAAAATGAGCCTATATATGTCATGTAAGGCTACTGCAGAGCATCAATTGATGCCATTTCTAGATAATTCATTAAGATGCATTACAAGTTTCAGATTAGAGTTCCATTTTGTGAAGTATTTACATGTATCAGCAGATAGGTAGGTAGGTCGGTAGGTAGGTAGGTAGATGGATAGACAGACAGATAAACTGTGGACAGAATTTTAATGGAAGTATATACAAACTCTTGGAGCTCTAGAACACTTAAAAACATCCTGAATTAGCAGAAAGGAGCCTTTGTCAGAGTTCTTCTCTTTATTTTATCCTTGTTCTATAGGGAATTCTAAACAGGACTTCTGAGCAAATTGAACTATCCCAACCTGCTTTCTGTTGAGCTTTCTGAACATATTCTCCTCTGAAAATTTTAGGCTATGGATGGTTATTGTATCATTTCAAGAAGAATATTGCAATGACAGATGAATCAGATGATACCTATCTTTCTATACTTAATCATGTATGTGTCTTAAACGAGTTGATGTTAATGGAAATCACACTCCAAAATTTAACTCATCATGTGCCTAGGTGAAGGAGGACTGTGGTCAGACTAGGCACTAAAGATATTTTCTAAGCACAGTTTACAAATAAATGGATTGTTGCTGTTTGAAAACTGAAATGCCTATTAAAATTTCATAAAATGTTGGAGATGCCTTTCATAAGTTAATGTCCATAGCTTTATCGGGGGGGGGGGGGGGGGGGGA
>VXBX01005473.1:840985-889370 GCA_013400415.1 Scytalopus superciliaris
GGGGGGGGAAGAGATAACACAAAGAATAACATTAACTGCTGACTAAAAACTGAAGCCTGAGTGGTCCTTGTGACTGTAAACCTTACATTATTGATCATTGCAAAAGCACTACCTGATAACAAGTGTATCCCAGTGTCATATGGTGTGTCTAATCTATAGCTAATATGCTATAGCTAATCTATAGCTAATATGCTAATATACACCAGCTAATGCTGGTGTAATGCAGACTCTTGGTGATCCCAAAGGACAAATTGAAGGTTTGAAAAGACAATTCCAGACCCCAAGAGTAAAAGCGTACAAGCACACTCCTCATTTTCTAGGTGTTTGGCACACATGCAGGTTGGCCCCTCCCCATGGTTCCCTGCCTCTGCCCTCACAGGGCACCTCTCTGGCAGCTCTTCCCTCACAGAAATGTACAGACACATATTAGAGCAAATGTTCTCAAAGCATGACAGCTGATTACTATCTAACTTGGCCTTGGTACAGCCTGAGCATGTTAAGACCTGACAGTATTTCAGAGTTGTAAAAGGAATTTGGTGTGCAGCGAGGACATGCCTCCTAAACTTCACTAAAAGTTGGTTTGGGAGAGAGCTGCAAGCCAGCATAACAGAATATTAATGGCTGGTAACAGGAGGAGTATAGCACGTTGTAATTCTAGCTGAGTTGATATGAAAAGAAAAACATGGCAATTGTTGCAGAAACTAACATTGTAATTGCCTGCTCCCTGGCTGATCTTTGACTGTCATTTACCTATTCAAGAAAGTGGACATGAATTAGTTATGTGTGTGAAGTAGATACATATATCCTAAAGCACGTTAAATCTTCAATTCAGTGCTCTCGTGTAGCCTTAAATCACTACAGCCTAATCCTCAAGAATAAAATGAGGATCTTAAGCTTTCTTTTAGCAAGGATAATTTATCCTAGTCTAGCATTAATTCTATCTTCTGTCAAACTTTTGCAGAGTTCTGATCATATACTCCTGTGTTCTGATCCTTTCAGAATGTGAAGGGAATGAGGAAGTTCAAGTGCAAATCCTTCGTAATGACAAAAGGAAAGCCAAATGCCCTTTTTCCAGTGTCTCTTCACTGCTCACCCAGACCACGAGTATATATTTTTATATGTGAAGGGTTAAGGATTGCTCTGCATGCACAACAATGTGCTGTTTATCTGCTAATCCTTCATGCTTAATTCCTGAAATGTTAAAAGCATTGTTTGAGCCAACAATATTGGCAGCATTAAGCTTTCTGTACTGCCCAACATTCCTGAGAAACAGGAGACACAGAAGGTTTCATTTCTTTCTGGAAGCTGTCTAGTTAAGGTTCAATTTCGGCTGACTGCTGCATTGATATCTTACAAAGTCATTCGATGGAGAAATTCAACAAAATGGAACACTGAAACAGCCTTAAGTGACCTTTCCAAACAGTGATGGACACCCACTATGCTTCTGTACAGTACAAACTACTGTAGCCTCTATTTTCAGGTTTACACTAAAGTCAATGGTCAAATGTGTGCATTTCTACAAAGAAATGCATGGCAAGACAAGAAGTGAAGCACAGGTGTCCTTGTTGCCAGCCACTCTCTGTGGTCCCCAGGCTGTGCTTTGAGCTGCTCTTCACTGTATCCCAAAGGAAATACACAGCCCACTGAGCTTCCTGACCATCCTTTGAAAGGACTTTTGAAACACTACTGTCTACCAATGTGTGTAATATTGAAGGTATACTGGTCGAGAAAGAAGAAAGTTGTCCAGTGAAAGAGGCCTACCTATCGGACCTACCATCCAGACAGCCTAATTTGGGCACAACCATCGCTCTTTTCCTGTTGTATACTCCAATTCTCATACATGGACACAGAAAGAAGAGCTTATTTAACTGGAACTGTGTACAGGTTTGTGGTTGAGACACATTTTTTTTTCTGGTCACTAAAACATATAAGCTGCCTTTGCAGGCAGTGGCAAAGACATGCAAAGGTGTGTAGCAACTAAGAGGTTACTTTTCTTTGCCTTTGAGTTTGAATTTTGAAACAGGCTCAAACATTTTCTGAAGTTTCATCTTTCATTGAATCGCTTAATCCCTCAATTCCTCCAAGCTTGGCATCATTTCTCATTCATGTTTATACCTTAAGCTCAAGTTTCTCACTTAAGAACTATATTGGCCTATTGTTTAAACCTGAGGCTGAGTGATGGTGCATCTGGTAGTTTCGTTAGAGATTTTCCAGTTGCTTCTCATTACTTGTGGGGGTGTATGGGGGGAGTGATGTTGCTTGTTGAGGGAGGATGCACATGAACACTGCACGAGGCTGATCACGTCCATAGGAGCTCATTTTAGCTTTGCATATTTTGTGACTGGGCCTGAATGCTCATGAGATAATATCAAAAATAGTAATAGAAAGCAAAGGATCTGATGCTAAAAGATCAGCACCTGAGATTGTCCTCAGTCCCTATGGGTTAGATGATCTCTATATTTTATGTAGATACTACTCATGGTGGCAGGCAAACCCCCTCCCAGCCTACCTCACCTTCCCAGATGCCCTTAATGCCGTGGGTATGAGGCACTGGAACTTGAGTGCTGGGCAAGTGACACCTGGATGAAGGCCCATCCAGGTGGGAGGGGCTGCCCTAGGGTGAGTCAGCCCACCCCTGACATCGTGACTGCCTCAGTTAAGAAAAAAATAGGGTAGATTTCATCACTGGCTCCCTTCAGAGAGGAAAGAAGGGCCTGAAATGCTGATCAAACCCAATCCATGAGGAAGTCTGCTGCCTCCCTGGGGTGCAGGCAAGAGGTGTTATGAAGAAACTCTCCAGTGTGTTACAGCCCTCTGCTTATTGTCCACTACTGGTTCTTCAAGTGGGCGACAATGAAGTCCAAACAAGAAGTCTGAAGTCAGTCAAGAACGGCTTCAGGTCCTTTGGCTGACTGGTTGAAGGATCTGGAACACAAACAGTATTCTCCTCTATCCTGCCAGTTGCAGGGAATGATGGAGGTAGAAACAGGAAAATCATACAGATGAATACAGCTTCATCTGGCTCCAAGCCTAATGTCACCAGCAGTTTTTTTTGATCACAGGTCAATTTATGCAACACCAAGCTTTTCAACAACAGACAAAAAAAAAAGGATCTTTGCTCAGGAGTTAGCAGGTAAGCCAGATTTGAAGGGGGAAGGGATAAAACCAGGATCACTAGAGATAAGCCTGGCAGCACTACACCACAATTTCTACTGGTTATACTTTCCAGACAGCCAAATGTCAGGTTGCAAGCACACTACCTAGCCCCACTAGGACCCAGAGTCATCCTGACTCACTCACTGTGTTGGAGGTATCCAAACCTATCAATGTCCCCACAACTTGCCTAGCAGAGAGGGCTTGAGCCAAGTCTGCCACAGGGCAAACTGCCTCTCAGTCCAGGGCACTGGATACAGGACTTGACACTCAAATTCTCCCTCCACCTAAAAACCTCATGTCTTTTATTGCTTATGAGGCAGGGATGTTGTTGGCTGATATTCCTTTAATCAGTCTAATTGACAGAATTTCACATTGCATGGGCTAATTCATTAAGCTGTAACAATTCACTGAGCCAAAGCATGAGGAGGATTGCTTTTACAGCCCTATGGTTATACAATCATGGAATGGTTTGGGTTGGAAGGGACTGTAAAGACCATCTAGCTTCACACCCACCCACCCCCCCGCCCCAGGCAGGAACACCTTCCAATAGGCAACACCTTCCCACCAGATTGCTCAGGATCCCATCCAACCTGGCTTTGAACACTTCCAGGGATGGGGGTACTGACTTTTTAAAAAGGCAACTCAAGCTTACAAAGCTACAGAATTTGAAGAAAGGGACAGTTTTGTTCAGACTTATCTAAAGCCCCGTTTTCATGAAGTAAGCCCTTCTAGGCTCCTGTGAGTAGGAATAAAAAACTTGGCCTTAACTTAAGAAAGATTAAATATAGTGCCCTAAGAAATACACAGATTCATTAAACCAAGGAACCTATTGTGTATATACAAATCTTTAAGTCAATCTTTCATGTAGTCCAGCCGTTTTTAAATAGAAAAGTTAAAAAATTTCAGGGAGCACCAAATGATGAAAAACATCAAGCACATACAGATGATCATTCCCAGGTCAGAATAAATTTGAGATTCTTTACCTTTGGGTCCTTGCTTTACTTGCTTTTACTCAAGATCCTTACTTTCATGTAGAGGTTGTAGTGAGGTGGGTGTCAGTCTCTTCTCCCAAGCAACAAGAAACAAGATGAGAGGAAACAACCAACCTCAAGTTGCACCACGGGAGGTTTAGATTGGACACTAGAAACAATTTCTTCACTGAGATTTTCTTCACTGACTGTCAAGAATTGGAACAGGCTGCCCAGGTATGTGGTTGCATCACCACCCCTGGAGGTACTTATAAAACCTGTAGATGTGGTGTTTAGGGACATGGGTTACTGCTGGACTTGGCAGTGCTGGGTTAACAGTTAGACTCAATGATATAAGAGGTCTAAACAATTCTATGATCTCCTGTGTAGAAAGACCTCTTCATGAATATTGGCCATCTAGACTTCTGAGAGAAATAGGCACTTTTATTTTGCCTTTTTTATGGGCCTTGTAAATTAAGAGATGAAAGGTGTTTTTAAAGAGTGATAATTTTTATAGCACTAAACTGATCTCTTCTACTGTTTTCTAACCTGGTAGATGTATCATGTTGATCAACCCTTTTGTTTCCTGACTCCTCTGAGCTTAGTCTGTAGGGGAATTCCCATCATATTTCAAAGGTCAAAAAAACACCCTTGATTTTAATTCCCTTTAAAAAAAAATAACAGGAGGTTGTGTAAAGCATTTTGACCTTCATTTCTGGTGACGAGGAAGAATGGCTCTCACTCTATCTAAAACTGGGAGGTGGCTAATGCAGTTAGAAAAATGGAACCTAGAAGTAGAACCATTTCAGCATCCCAGTAAACTGGATTTCCAGTCTAGAGACAAATGCCTGTGGGAAGTCTATGGCCCTGCTTCCTTTCTATCAAGCAGAAGGCAAGAGAGAAAACAAGCTCTCCCAAAATGTAGTAAATCCAATTTCTCAAGTTAAAAAAATACACAAAGGTTTTTTGGCACCAAAGTGAATCCAGCAAAGCAGCCTTTACTATAGAGAAGGCAAAACCATGCAACTGGGCTGGCTGGCAAACCAAAGTTTCCTTTCCAATCCATCTCCAGCTACAAACATAAGCAGCTGTTACCAGACAAACTCAAAGAGCTCAAGCTCTGCCTATTCTTCACCACCAAGGCTCTAGTCAAGCATTGTTTTTTCTCAGTATTTCTTTCTGTCACCAGTTTTAATTCTAATACTAAAAACATTCAACATTGGCTTCTCACAAAACCTTTTTAGAGAAGAAAATGAGCTGCCTGCAAATGTTTAACATAAAGTGATCATCCCACATGAAGCCAAGGATGTCAGTGGTTCTGTCATTCTCAAACCCCACCCTGTCTGGTGGAGACAATCTCTAGGATACAAGAGACTGGTGTGTCAGAGGAGATGCTGGGAATTTGTGCTGTGCTGCAGCCTTGTTTATACATGTTCCCGTTTTTGTTTTCACTAATGGACTCTTCTGTGTCTAGTCAACATAGCACTGTCTCTATGTGGAATTACACACACACACAAAAACAAAACATGGAAAACCTGTACCTTTTCAGGAGACTGAGAAAACTTCTGGGAGTAGATGCTACAAAATCCTGGATAACTAACTATTCATGCTGCTAGTAAATGTTGAGCACCAGGGCACTTGTCAGAAGTGTGATACTTTAGGCATGTTTACTGTGGTCTGGTCTGATTATATTCAGGTTGCAGAAGTTACTGCCAGGATCACTAAACCTCAGCTCATTGCAGGAAGATATCGAGGCTTTCTATACCTGCAGCAATGTCAAAAACATCTAAAATTATGGTTTTTCCACTGGTCAGATCCACAGGGTTTAGCTCCCTACGGAGCTGTGCAAAGAACCTGTGCAAGCTACTCTCTTTTGTACAGGACAATTTAGTCTGTGGCTCCAAGGTTCATGCCATCTTGGCCCAAGCTCCCACTTGCTGGAAAAGAGCCAGGGACAGGTTCTGGTTCTTGCTCGGAATTGCCCTGGCCATTGGCTGCCATGGAACAAGTTCACAGATATCTGTGAACATCTGTGCAAGTCCGTTTGCCTGAGGAATCCAAAACAAAATCATATCACGGTAGTATTTCAGTCTACTTAACCACCCAGATTTTTGGAGCATTGTTACTTATCCTTACTGCAAATGTCAGGGTGATACTCCTGACAGTGACCCATGAGGTGACACTCATTGAGGGAGCAATGGAGTATTTAATGCATTTCATACATGCCACTAAACCTTCAGACTTTTTTTTCCATACAGTTCTTCAGAAATATGTCAGGATTTGTAGGGGAGAGTTCTTTAAAAGAGATAAATGGTTAATCAATTCAGTTGCCCCATCATTTAATTCAATAGGATGTCTTTTTCAAATAAGTACTTTTCCAGATAGATCTCCCAGAAATTTCTGCTATTCTGGGAGCAGTGGTATGATTCTTATTTAGAGAATTTACATGTGCAGGAATGAAGATGTGATACAGTGTGTTCATAACATCCTTTGCTACAATAAGAGACCCAGAATTGTTTGTCAGTTCTGGATGGAGGAAAAAGAGTTAATCAGGTCTCTGTAGTTGAAAGGAAAAAAACTAGATTAATATTTATGGCATTATCATCCCCACACTTTCCACATCATATAAGTCAAAGTCTCTTTTGGGTCACTCTGATGATGGTGAGATATAAAAAATAATAACAGGTTATAAAGTGAGGAAATATCAGATGAAACCAGTTTAATAGACTGTGAACAAAGTCCATTTTAGCCAGTCAGAATTGGAGGTGTATTTGAATCAGAAACATCTCACTGTGGAATTTTTCACTTTCCATTTGCACTCATCAGCAATACTTCTCCCATCAGTCTGAAAAGCTCTGTGATTGGCAATTTTATTAAAATCTCTGATAATGGTATCATGGACTAATCCAACAATAACTTCTTCCTGCTGCTCTCAAGATTGTATTTAAACCCACAGGCCTTTGTTCATGAGCTCTGCACTTGGGCTCAGGTACTTCTGTGCAAAACAAAGCACACAGTGTGGACTGGTGCCGACTTGTGAATGAGAATTTTCTTTAAATATCTTCATTGAGTGGGAGAGAAAGGAGAGGGGTTTTTTGGGGTGTTTTTTTTTGTTTGTTTGGGGTTTTTTTTTTGGCGGGGGGGGGTTTGGTGGCTCATTTCTTAGGTCTATACATATTGTATTGTGTTCATACAGCCTTTGAGATCCCTTCTGTACAGTGCAGTCACTGTGCCTCCTTATTTATACAGTTATTGATGTTTACAAGGTTACCAACAATTTCCTGTCTGGATTATCCCACAGTTTGTATGTTGCTTTATCAAAGCAAAAGCCACATTGCAGGAAGTCAGGCTGTTGCTTTGGACAATGTGATAAGCTGTTGCACAAACTTGTTTGATCTCACACACTGTGCACTGGGTTTCTTAAAAGATTTGCCTGCAACAGAACTGCTACAACATATATGCATTTTCCCCATAGGTAGAAGCAAACTTCATAATTCTACCATTTTGAAAGAAACTTGAAAAGAGAAAGATAAAAGGAAGGTAACCGGAGAAGGAAATTGAAAAAGAAAAGAGAAACAAGGGGTAGAGAGATAGTTTAGTTAGAGACATAGTTTAGTTAGATATTAGAGAGATAATTTAGAGAGATAATTTAGTTAGGAGAGCACAGTGGGAAGAAGGAAGGAGGGGTCCTCTACGGCAAAGGCTTTGCCAAATGGGAGCCTGCAGACTAAGCTTCAGTCAGGTTTGTCAGCCATCATTGTGTGTAACAGAAGGTAATTCTCTGGTACAGCGTGCTGCTCTGAAATGGCCAGCTGGGACACTGCACTTGGGTGGCCCTCTACCAGCTCCACTAGCAGTGTTTCTTGGCATAGCCCCTGTTGTGTTGGGGAGATGAAATGTGGCACTCCCTCTGAGTCACTGCTTGTATTCACACCATGCAACATTACCTTGCATCAGAGTCTCTTCTCCCCATAGTCATGCCACACCACTAGCAGGAGATGCACACAACAGCAGCATGGCATAGCTCATGAGGCACTCTGTCAGCACAGTAATAGAGCAAATAAATGCCTTTGCTTGAAGTGAGAGCACAAAAAAAAGAAGAAAAGTAAATCAAAAGGATCCTTGCAAGCTCTTGCCTCTGTTATTTGTCTCATTTAATAACTCATCTCTCTCCCATTCCTCCCTCCCAAAAGACAATTCTGGTTCACAAATTTCTGAAGACAAGAAAATCTTAGTACAAAGCCCACCTAAAACTTACTAAAGACAATGTGTTTTCAGTACTGGAAATAGTATGTCTCGGAAGAATTGAGGTGTCATACATGCCTACATTTTTAACTCTTGCTGTTTATGGAGGCATCCTAAAGAAACTACAAATTAAGATGGAGCTCTGGGACACAAAAAAATTTTGATCCAGTCTGACCAAAACTGTTCCTAATTTATATCTTTTGAAAAGTATCATATTATGTTAGATGTATCCTATTAATTCTCCAATTCATTCTCACTACCTCTAGAGTCTCTGATCTATTGCTTCTAATCATGCCAAGCATCCTATCCATGAACATTCAAATATCTTAATGATCATTTCAGACCTGAAGGCTGCTGCATCTGGGTTAGAACCCAGCAGGTTTTTGTGGGTCTGAGAGACACAGTGCTCAGCCAGACAGGGGTTTCACCTGACATCAGCTGAAAAAAATTTGGTAGCCCTTCTTGCATGCTGAGGTCGCAAAAGAAGGAGTGAGACTTGCCTTAGTTCGAATGCTTCCACATCCCAGGTTTGCTTAGGTGGTATGTAAGTCATGCTTGCATAAATCAACAGTTTTAGAGAAAGAGGGAAAAAAATAATGTGGATAAAACTTAACTTTCTGTACTTAAAAATGTTTCTCCACCCCATCCCTGGGTTACGGTATGCTCTATACTATCACTGCCATCAAAAGGGGTGTGTATAAAAACTTGAAAAACCAAACCAACCTGTCTCTATGGTGTTCCATATATCACAGTCCCACAGGTGGCTTTATTTCTAAAGTGCTGGGCTGTGTTGCTGTTGAAGCCTCCTGCTCCCCCTTGCTCCCAAGATCTACTTCTGGACTTTTCTGCTGCCTAAGAAGTAATCGCCTACCTAAAAGTAAGCTCCATTTCTTTACTGAAGTCATTGTTTATAAAAGAGCTGTAGGCTGCCAAAATGGTTTCACTGTGATGATTTTATCAGGCACTCAACTGATGTACTGCCTGCCATTCTCATTTGTGCATCACCAGTTTTCTCAATGATAAACAATTGACTTTGGTTTAATGAATTAATGGTGGAAACAAGCATGGGCCTCAACACCTCTTAATAAGTTAACAATCTAGGCCTGCCCCACTAAATCAAAAGAGATTGTTTGTAAGGTAAAAGCTGAGTTATAGACTCTGTGAACCCAGCACCAGCTGGAGTAAAACTAAGAGCTGTAAGACTTGCCTGACTCACTTTCTATGTCCCCTAAGTGCATTTAAACAGATATGTGTTTGCATAAGCAGCACCTGCAAACAGTAAGATAATATTCAATGTGACCCAAACCAATAGCCTGTTTGCATAAAATACATGAAAACATATTATCTTTGTTAATTATATTAATAATTATTTTCTGGAACATCCATAGCTCTATATGGGAGCAGCAGTGTAAACCACATATGAGTAAAACAGGATTTTTCCTTCCCAAATAGCTTTTGCTGCCTGTAAGGCATGTGGTCAAACCTGTTGGTAGGATTTGAAGCTTGCAGCTTTGCCCGACACCTGCAAACCTATATCTAGTCCTCAGAAGAGACTGAGGTTGCCATTCCACTTCACAAACTTATTTCCCACCTTGGAGAACCTAACAATAAACTACAAAATGAAGCATGTGCCTCACTCTTTTTTTTTTTTTTTTTTAAATCCAATTGCTTTGGATTTTTTTCATACCCCTCTTTGCTTGTATAGGTTAATCCATCTTCCTGGATATTATTTTACCTTGAGCAAATCTACCTTCTGTGTTTCATGGATTCTGGATTTCAGTCCAGACAATTCTTCATGGAAAATCTTATGTATGGGAAAGAAGGTATAGAGTGGGGGAGATACTTTGAGTGGGTTATCTTTGCAATCATTCTTAAAACACATCTCTCCAGTGATCTGTAGAAATGTTCTATTCTCCCCAAGATGGCAATTGGTTTTCACAGCTGTTTATTCCTGTCCACTGAGTTGGCACCAGGGTATAACCACAGTTATATTTGCACTGAGAAGATGACAGTTACAGAAATTCTTTTACACAGATGGTAAACATGAGTAAGTCTCTAATTTGTTGGTTTTCAGAGTTACTTGGGACAATACACTTGCAATGTAGCAAATATTCGTTGACTTTTTCCTACCTGGTCCTGTGAACTTCAGAATTCTGTGCATAGTAAGCCTGTATCATCTCAATAAAATGTTGGAATTAAGCATTAAAGCAATTGCAGAAAGAAATTAACTATTTTATACTTCTACTAAATAAATTTTGGATTACTTTCTGCGACAACTTGGAACTGATTAAAATGCCACTGTTTTGACTTCATAAATTGTTTGTAAATAGCTATGACATTGGGAATCTTCCCTTGTGTGGGCCACCCAGTCAGAGGAATGGAGGAAAAAAAAAAAAGATTGGGACCATCATAAACTTAAATTCTGGTGATCTTGTTATATCTGAGACCTTGTAGGTTTATATGGATCACTTTGTATGAATTCTGTAAAATTCTGCATTTCTCACTGAATATACAGCGTCCATCCAAATGCGTAATTGCACACATACATATGTATGAGGTACTCTACATCAAATCCCTTGGCAGAAATGCATAGACAATGGATGTTTTTACTGGATTGATTAAATCTTTAAATGTTGTGTCCTACATTCCACTCATAATAATATGATAAGGTGGAAATGCAATGACCTGAAATATTACCTTGCCCTATATATGAATTCTAGTAAGTCAAAGGATTTCAGGAGACTCCCAAATGTTTCTGTGTTCCATATCTCATCATTGCTTTATTTAGACTAAGATCAGCTTTTTCTTTCAATTCTGGAGTCCATGAAAGCTTCTGAATTCTTCCCATTTCCTCAGTATACACAGCTATTTGGAAATTTTTTGACTTGTAATAATTTTAAATGACATTTTGAGCTTTAAGATCGTGTTACTCTATTAAACATTTCAGGTGTCTTTCTTCTACAGATTACCCAAGATGGAATTAGTTATGAAACACAGAAGCAGTTTAGGTCTGGGAAAAAAAGAGCCCCAAAACTGGCTTGAGCAGTTCTGTGTGAAGTCTGAAAGGTCAGAGCCACAATCCAGCCCATGTATGTATTCAACAGCAGGAAGTCCATGTCCATTCCAGTCTGAGGAAACTAATTCATGTGTACATACATGATATATGTATAAGCAAATGGAATGAGCAAAAATTCTCTTCTTCTGTACCTACTCCAATTCTTATGATAGATCATGTTTTCCTCAGCTACTTGTTTGTTTCATGGAAATATCACTAGTTCTCAACTAACTTTATTTTCCAGTCATCTCATTTTTTGTGCAAAAACCTTCTTCCCTGAAGCAAACAATCAAATTCTCAGTTTCTAATCACTTTTGAAAACATGTTTTTTTCTCAGACTTTCTTAATCTCCTCACACTCTGGTGTGGATGACAACTGTGGCAGTGTCTCACAGACAAAGTAAGTATCCTTATGGCCAGAACGATGTTTTCTCATACATTTGTATAGGAACTTGCTCAAAAAAGTTTTACCAGTAAGCTTATTAATACATAATGTTAGTCTCATCTATATGTTTCTAAATGGTTTCTTTCTCACTCTTATTTCTATATCCATAAATTTCATTATCGAGTTCCTGGGAATGTGCCATTACAGTCATTTTTACTGCAAACTTACCTTCACTATATTAATCATCTGCCTCCTTCCTGAATTTCTTGGTTCCTTCACTGCAGTTTTCAAAAGATCACCACTAGCTTCAGCTGAAGTTTAAATGATTGTGGGCAATGGTACCTCATAGAACTATACACATACAGCTAGGAAATAACGCCTGTAGCCTTAAAGCTTTGCTCTTTAATATTACTTTTCATCTTCAACTAATGTATTAATATACATTAATACATAAATTAATACAGGTGATGCTGGAATCAGTAACTCAGAGCACATTTCTGTCCAACACAATGGTTGTGATCCCCTGATGTCTTCGACACAACTATTTGGGACAACCAAAGAGGTCTATAGTAACTGTGATCATCAAAGAGGTATGCAGATAGACTCCAACAGAAAAAAACCCTACAATGTCAAAAACTGAGGAGTGATTTGAATTTAGTTCATTTGAGATGATGCAGAGAATCATGCAGCAAACAGGCTGTGCATTCTGGAAATGCTGCTGAGCTTTCTGTTAAATGCATTGTCTTTTCTAGTCTTACTGACCTTTTCAAGCATATCACCAGCATGGCAGTCAAAGGTGCACAGGAAGAATAGCAGCTTTAGTTGTTTGTCATGCAATGAGTTGAACTATCTCTTCCCCCTCTTATTTGAAAACATGCTACACCTAATGCAAGCAAGAACTTCCAAATAGTTCATTATGAGAAGGACTGAAACTCTGGCCTTGGATTCTTGACTTCTTTTGTTTACTCCATCTGTAAATCCAGCATTTCTCACTGAAAACATTCCCACAATACACCACTTCAGCTATATAACAGTGGAGTAATTTATTTTGTGAGATTTGCATTTCTTCAAATGCTCTGCAGGTAAATACACAGACCAAGTAAATACACACTAAGCTGGCAAGGACTAGGAGTCTGAAAGCCACCAGAGAACAGCGAGGCTGTGGGAATGCATCTGTAATAGTGCACAAGTTTCCCACTACTGAAAGTGCCAATGTTAAGAGTGCAGTGCTCTAACTGTGAATATGGAAAACCTGCTTTAGCAGGCCATGCATCTTGTGTGGTGAATCCCAAATCTATTTGAATGAATTCATTCCAAACATTCTAGTGTCTGGTCAGGTCCCTGTTCAGAAGTTTAAGTAGGCACTGCTTGTTAGAAGTCTTCTCCTTTCTGAACACTTGGTTTAAATGCCTAAATAGTCCTGACATTCTTCTCTGTACTCTG
Organism: Scytalopus superciliaris; assembly: GCA_013400415.1. Taxonomy (NCBI): domain Eukaryota; kingdom Metazoa; phylum Chordata; class Aves; order Passeriformes; family Rhinocryptidae; genus Scytalopus; species Scytalopus superciliaris. Next base: position 854,237 of record VXBX01005473.1, read on the forward strand.
GCTGTATCATTCAACAGGCTCTGAAAAGGGATGTTGTACAACCCACTCATATTAATGAGCCAACTTTTGGTGAGAACCAGGAAAAAGTTATGAGTGTATGCAACATTTTTCCCTTTCAAAGCTATTTTTGCTGTTTTACATAAGAACACTGCTGGTCTTATGGAAAAGACCTTTCCCACCAAGACACATTTTGAGCAATAACAGTAAGTTCCACATGGTTTCTGATGGTGCTAACCCACGACCACTGAGGACATGGTATTTTGTTTCTATATCACTTAGTTTGACATACAAGATAGAATATAAATAACTTCTTGCTTCAACTAAGTGGTTGTATTTGCAGCCCCACAGGAATTGAATTTTTTTTTCAATCACACTGTTTTAGTATTCATTTTTGTTCCATCTTTGAATACAAATCTAAATTTTCATTTGAAATTACAGATATCACAGAAAGCTTCCTGTTTTAAACGTGCATTTTTAAAGACCTGATGTGATTCATTCAAAGTTAATTTTGGATCACTCAGACTAATTGTTCCTGTTTTGCCTTGATTTTTATTAAGGATTTGCCTGTTATTCAATCTTGCCACTGTTTTAAACAAACAAACAGACAGACAAACAAAAACTCCCAAGTACAAAACCCACAACACTGACATTGAAATAATCCCAAGGAAACTTCTGACATCAGCAGATATCAGGCAAAGGAACCCATCTGAGGCATTTTGAAAATTTCTGACTTCACTGCAGTCTGTTACTTGTTAACAGGATAAGGTCTGTGATGCTACACCTGCACATCTCTGAATTCATCCAGGTGAACAGTGGTGCAGCATCTCTGCTCCAGCAATCATGTTGAGTTGAACTCCACTAGTAGCTAAATGGAAAGCTCCCTCAGCTCTTTAGACACACAGCTTTACACAACAATCAGGTCAGGTTGCCTCTTGCTAAGCAAAGATGAGCTGAGGAAGTAATTAGCCTTTTCTGACCAAGGTGAGAGCTACGCTTCCTCCTCCACGTTTTCTATTGCTCAATTCTTTATGCTTTTAGGCTTTCTAGGAGTACTTTATGGTTACAGTGATTTCTCTCCTGTATCAAATTTAAACCAATCTGTGAATTCTCTTATCATTTCTTCCACAGTAGCCAAGGAGTATGTATAACATGTCTAGCACACACAGATGAAGTCAATATTGCATTGCATAAGCAGCCCTTGAACAGAAGAGTACTTTGCTCTGAAGCCAGGGTAGAATGTAGGCCAGCATAATAACATTCAACCTGCACTTTCTTCTGGTGACAGTAATAGGGTTAAGGATTGTGATCCCAATGTCTTTTGAAAACCTGTTCTCTACTTGGTAGAAACAAAGTAGAACCTCAAGTTAAACAGAAGAGAAAGTGGTGGTGAGATTGCCTAGAAAGAAACAGATGAAGACAACTGATTTACAGGCTACTGCTGGACTTAGCTCCTGTTCTAGAAAGAACGCTAGGAGTTTAATGTATGAGCCCATATTTTCTGCAAAAATGTGAAATAGTTTCAGATAGACCAGATACAGGACCCTGGCTTAGAGAGACTTTAATCTGGGACAGTGCAGCCACCCCCATGCTCCCATGGGAAGAACTGCAGGATTAGTTTGCCTATATGTTTCCACATTTGTAATTTTATTGCCTTTATTTTCTGGCAATGAGAATATATCGGCATGTACATTTGGGGGCATTTTTTCTCTAATACAAAGTAGAGACTATTAAAACTTGTGACACCAAAAATACCGTGTAATTTTTTTCATTTCTTCTCTTTGTTTTCCAGCACTTGGTGAAAAGGGGAAAATAATACAGAAAATTCACAAAAATTCTAGCTTCAAAATCTAAAACATTGCACCTAAATTAAATGTCTTTTCCAGCTGACAGAAAGGCGGATCAAGTTACTTGATACTTATTGCCTTCCAAAGCTTCACTTGTCACACTGGTAAAACCACATCCCCACAAAGCAGGACACTCATTTTAGAGGTGCCACCTTAGCTAGGGAACTTCAATCAAGTCTCTTGATTGAAACAAGCTGTGTAGTCTGGGAGGATTATGTCAAGAGATGCCATTCTCTGAGGGCTGCCCAACCCAGGCTCAACAAGCAGTACAATAAGATAGTCAGTGCAGCTGTACAGACAATGGAAATCACCTTAAAATGGTGGAATACAAAAGGTCTGAATTCTGTGTTTTCTTCTCCACCCCCAGCTACTCGTCATCATCCTGTTTACGACACAATTCTGGCATGTTCTTGTCACTAGGGGATCTATTGGCCCTTATGTTTTTGTATGGTGGTATGAAATGCTACCTTCCCCTTTCTTTTCCCTAGAAAAAGCCCCTGAAATCTTTCATAGACCCTTTGTCTTTGACTGATATTTCCCTCCTTAGTGGCATAACACTTTGATCATGTTCACAATTTAAAAGGCAAGAAAGCTCCCTGAATTCTTTGCTCTGATATGAGAGAGAAAAGGTAGGAGCACACGTGAAGGTGAGCTGTTGGTGTCAGCGCCTTTAAAATGCTCATCATATACAATAGGACTTCAAGGGGCCATGGAATATTTAAAAAGAATGATTTGAGCTTTTCCAAAACCAAAGTAAACACAGAAACTGGACTACATGAGTGCTGTTTCATGAATGAAACATACTGTGTCATTTATATGACCACACAAATACTGCCAGAGAAGATGATATTTATCAAACCCAAGTCAAACATTAAAGCCCAGTGGCCAAAGTATTTCAAGGTTATTCATTGTACCTGTGAACTGGCAGAATAAATACTTCTGCTTTTCTTTCTTATTGCCTTAAGACAGAAAAAAAAGTGAGCAACCCAGCACTCTCATAGATACAAAGGTGGAGTTGTAGATAGGAAAGCAAAGCCATGACCTTTTCACTCAGCTGCACACTGCACACAGATACAGTGAAAGGATCTGGACTGGCTTGTGGCAACAGCTCACAAAGCAGCCCCTGAAACACAAGGCTGGATTCATGCCCAGCCCCACAGGGACACCCATCTCTTGGTAAATCTGTCTAGCTGAGGACGTGATGATGTTCCAGTTTTCTCAACAGGGGCTGGAGGCTGTTGGCAGTTGATTTAAAAAAAAAAAAGAAAAAAATATGTTTGATTCAGAAGAGGATCAATTCAGCTTTCTGCTTCTCTTGAGCAGCCTCTGAAGTTGGGATTCCAGTAGAGCTATAGCCTAATTTTAAAGCTTTTTGTTTTTTTCCTGGCAAAAGCCCTGTGAGCCTGGTGCTCCCAGCACTCCCATTCTCCCCCACAGAAGCCTTCAGACTCTGGCATAGCCAGGTGTGTTCAGTCTGCAGGGCTTATAAAGCCAATCCAATGGCAACCTCATCTGATTTTCCTTTTAACTAAGGAGGTGAATAAAATCTGGGATTCAAATATCCTCAAGGTATGGGTCCCAAAAGTCAGACCCAGAGCTTCTGCCCACCTCTTGGCTTTGCTACAATGTCACAGTAACATCTCAGGGTTTAAAACACAGCATTACAGTATTACATTAATCCTGTATGTGCATACATATGAAGATATTTATAGCATGGGAATGATTCATGAAAGCAACCACAAATTCCTCTGTAAACCTCTAGGAGTTGTAATTAAAGTAATTAGAAGTATTAATTACTTTACAGAAGCCATGTAGTATGCAAGATCCATATTACAGTTATTCTGTCACAATTTCAAGCCCTTCGAATTAATTTTACTATAGAAACTCCACCAGCCTATTTGCATCATTTTGCACTCTGAACTGGCTGTCTAGACAGGCAGATACTATTCACTTGACTTGCAGTGTTATCATAACCTATTTTGAGTTACAATTTCATGTAAGTAATTCCTAAAATCAGATTTTCAGGATTAATTTGAAAATTAAATAATAAATAATGGATGACTGGACTAAGCAACTATGAAATTCAGTTCAAGTGTAAGATGCTGTGAGATGTGAAAATGAACTAAACCTTGTCTGTTTTCTTTACACTTCTTTCATTGACATGTTTGATTGCCTTTCTTTTGCTATTTACTGTCCTGCAACTGCTTCGCTCCAGTGATACAATAAGTATTACAGATAATATACTAAAAATCGATATAGAATCCTTAAGGGTCTTAAAGCAATCACCTCTCAAGGGTTGGATTCTTATAACTGCTTAAGAATTTCAACTGAGAGAAATTATTAGTCATCCCTAAAAACAACAGAAGAAAGTTAAGTATGGAATGAACGAAAATAATGATTCCAAGAGTACAAGACTTGTATTCTGTTTTCACTAAATGTTATTTGAATGGATACAGAAAGGACATATCCTTGCCATTGCCTCTACTTCTTGCAATCACCCGAAAAAGGCACAGACTCCACATGCACAGACATCCAGCAGAAGAAGACTGCAAGATTAGACCTTTGCTTGTGTGTAGCACTCTAGCTCATGGAAACAAAAAGCAGAGTTTTTTTAGTGTCCCCATTACTGTACACAACTAGATTCACTAACATGAACCTTTATTTTTATTCTAGAAAAAAAAAAGTGTTTAAATCACAGATTCACAGATTATGCTTGGTAACAGCAGTATATAAATTTGTCATACCAGGCCTAGATAATAGATCAGTGATACATTTTTCAAGGGAAAAAAAACTTACTGCAAGTATATGCATATTTCTACACATTTTCCTGCTAACTGCACTGCTAAAGCGAAGCCTGTTAAAAAAAATAAATAAATAATTTGATTGTCAAAGTAGTATTAGGTTACAACTGCTTGGCAGCTTTACTTGGAAGCTCTTTGTCCAGTGATGTGTGTTCAGACCAATATGTTTTTCATTTTGTAATCTAAGAAAACAAATATTCCTCATTATGACATCAACATTATTTAAGATTAAATAAATGAATGAAAAATCTTGCTGGAATTCTAAGAAAAAATTATAATAAAATAATGGTTTTTACCTATCTGCCACAGAATGTAACTAGGTGACTAACTGAGTACTTTCACATCTAATACCCAAGTTATTTTAGTCTAGGAATACATCACTCCTTTAAATTACAGAGTGCTCAATTCTCACAGATTCTGTATCCTGACTTTTTTAATTTTTTGGATTGCAGTATTAAGAGGCACATTTTCTTCTTTTTTTCTACATGTGAGCACTTTCTCTTTAAATATCTCACACAGGATGAAATGCAAAAGGCTGTAAAATAGACAGCAAAAAAATGCAAAACACAGGGCTTCATGTGCTTTAGAGGAATAACGAAGGAAGACTGCAATCAGGAGAGGGGCGAGGGGTTAGTTTGGCTTGAAATATGTTTATTAAAATGAAGTGCACCATGACTTTTTCATTGAAATGTTCCTTTTTCTTGTCAAATATGTTGCAGATGCTAATTCTTTCTGGGCATCCATCCACACAGAATACTGGACTGAGCACAACGTCTGTGAATGGCTGCAGTTTTGCTGTGACCAGTACAAACTAGATGCCAAGTGCATTTCCTTTCCCCACTTTAATATCAACGGATTGCAGTTATGCAACATGACCCAAGAAGAGTTCCTAGAAGCTGCAGGCATTTGTGGTGAATTCTTGTATTTCATCTTACAGAATATCAGGACGCATGGTTAGTGTTCCAGAAATCAAACACAAAACATAAAACATTGCATTTTTGTGTGTTTCACACTAACAGAAATTGTGAGATCCACATTCTTGAACACTTTAAAAAGGCAAAGTACAGAGGCCACAGGCATGAGGAGTACACAAATACAGCGAGCAGAAGACAATCTCACTGTGACCTTGGGCCTCACAGTCACACACTGACCAGGCTCCTCTCTGTGAGAGACACAAACACTTCTCCCTCCTTTTGTTTTCTACTACAACTGGTAATCTGAATACTCCAAGTGAATTTACATCCTGATGGGATATAGAAAGATATTCCTGTAACTCACAGTAGTGAAGATTGCTTTGGTTTATAAATGTTAGCAATAAAATTTGTTTGATGGGGTTATTATAAGTGCAGTATGCACCTCATTAATAGTATGCTTAATGATGGTCTTGAATGAAAACACTTTGAATTTACTATTTTCAGCCTTGTCTTGGGAGACTTATTAGTGCTTCAGTGAGTTCAGGTTCAAAAACTAAGTTATTGATAGTTTGAAGTAAGTGAAAGAAAAGGGAAATTTCTGCTTCAGATACCCTTTCTCTACAGCCACTCCTGCCAAAGATTAATCAGTGTGTGTGCCTAACTAGGGCAATTCTACCCAGGCCCATTGTGATGCTATGAACAAAAGAGTTCCCACTAAGGAGGGAAATTCAGAATGTCTTTTCCCTGTGCCCTAGCAATGAGAAACTCAGGAGCGTTTTAGCTCCTTGAAGCCCTCATTGGCTCAAACCTTCTCTGGTTTAGGGGTGTAGTTGACCAAACTGGAGTTTTATGGCTGCTGGAAAAGGATTAAAGACTTAGGCATGCGAGTCCTGGAGGACCTCATGGGAGCTGACACTGCCAGTGGCTCCCAGTGGTGAGCATCTGCTTAGTCACAATGTGCTGGAATTTATCCATCCCTCCCTGATGCACTACCCACCTTTGAAGTGCCCAGTGGGGAGAGAGGCTGGCCATGCAGAATGCAGCAGTAGTGGGTGAGCTGGGTACACAGCCAACAGGGAAGGGCAAGCTGAAGCTGGAACAGAATCTTTGAGAGACTGGGAAGACCAGAGAAAAGGCAGTGCTTAAGAAAATATGTGGATAAGCTTTATCAAAATGAAGCAGTGTTGTGCAGTGACTGAGACTGTTGTCAGCAGGACAGGTAAGACTGGGAGAGGTGTGAAAGACTAGAGATTGCCACAAGAACAAAACAGCCCTCTGGTTTAGCCCACTGCTCTGCTGTGGGACTGACAGCCATCACTTTCTTCCACACAGTTAGTGATCATATGTCATGTAAGAGAGGCCATTCAGAAGGCAATTATTAAATACAGGAGATAAGAATGTTATTAAGGGAATTAAAGAATTCAGAGCTGTGAAGAAGATCTTGTTAAGGAAATTAATTTTTTATAGTCAGTAGAGAGGTTGAACACTTGGCAGTAAACAAAATACAGTTCATGCATATCCACCTTATGAATTGCATAAGATCTGTGAGGAAAGATAGTATATGGCCCAGTAATGCAAGACCCTACTACTACATACTTAATCAACGGGCCAAACTATGGCTGCACAGGCAGGCTTAATTCTAGCTTTTCCTGATTTTGCATGCCACACTCACAGCATGAGTTAAGTTTCTTGAATGCAAATTCATATATGCAATGCAAATACTTACGTGTTGTGAACATAAATACTCCTTTAAAAGATGATGCTGTTCTAAAAACGCAGACAAATCTCAGCCCTGGGAAGATCTGATTTGCAGTGGTAGAGATGATCTTTGCTTAGGGGAAGGAGAAGGGAAGACTGCAGGAGTAGTTTTCATGGGACAAGGAGCTGAACGAGAAAGGATTAACCTAAGTGTAAAGAAAGGCAGTGAAACTGTTACAGAGATGACAGCAAAAATTAAGTGCAAAAGGATCAGGGAAAAGAAACAATACACACTAATCACATGAACAGACATACAGACACCATGCAAAGTGGAAAAAAAACAACCAAAAGTTTAAAAAAAAATCCCCAAAGAACACAAACATAGTCATAGTGGGAAGGATAAATCCTTTTTGCAGCAGATAAGTTGAAAAATTATTTCATGGTTTTGCAGTTGTATTTTCTACATCTGTTCTGAGGTATATTCACAGGCAATGATGCAGAAGACAAGTACTTGGCTTTAGATTTCTGTTTAGAAGTTATTCTTGTGAACAAAACAACTGAACATTGGATTATGTTTTCCCTTTTAGGCATTTCCTTTTTTACTAAGGGAGAAGTAACAAAGCCATCAAACAAGGACTGTAAGTAAACTTGTTTGTACATGATAAGCTCCATTCAACAGGAAACTCTGTATTCAAACATCAGCAGTATGTAGCAGATGAAAAGATTTCTAAAAATGAAAAAGAACCAGGCCCTTTGCTTCTTCTTTAATGTTCTTTAATGTTTTGACATTTTAGAAGCACTGCACAGCACTAAGCCAAGAAATCCTAGGGTTGCACATCATTAAAGGGTGCATTTTATCCATGCACACTGTGTGCCACATTCCATATGTCTGTAGAATCCAAGCATTTTGAACAGAGCATTGAGAAAAAACTCATGTTTTGTTGTGCTGCAATACATACAGTTGTATGTTAATTATTCACTTAGACTCATGGAATCATGGAATGGTTTGGGTTGGAAGGAGCCTTAAAGATCTCTGCCATGGGGAGGGATACCACTCACTAGATCAGGTTGCTCAGGGCCCCATCCTACCTGGCCTTAAACACTTCCAGCGACAGTCAAAACTTCTCTGGGCAACCTGTTCTTTTTTACTGATGTTAAGTGCTTCACCAACCTCAGAATAAAGAATTTGTTCCTAACATCTAATCTAAACCTGTCCTCTTTCAGTTTAAAACCATTGCGCATTGTCCTATCACTAACTGCCCGTACAGGAAGTCCCACTCCCTTCTTTTTATAAGCCCCCTTAAGGTACCAGAAGGCCACAATGAGGTCTCCTCAAAGCCTTCTCTTCTGCAGGCTGAACAACCCCAGCTCTCTCAGCCTGTCTTTGTAGGAGGGGTGCACCGACCCTCTAATCATCTTGGTGGTCTTCCTCTGGACCTGCCCTAACAGGTCCATGTCTCTCTTGTGCTAAGAACCCCAGAACTGGACGCTGCACTCCAGAGCAGAGGGACAGAATCCCCTCCCTCAGCCTGCTAGTCACGCTGCTTTTGATGCAGCCCAGGATGTGTTTGGCCTCCTGGTCTTTGAGTGCACGTTACTGGCTCATGTCTACCCATTAGCATCCCTCAGTCCTCTGCACTGCTGCTCTGAATGACTAATCCAAAGTTCCGGTGATTTCTGCATATAACAGCACAAGCAGCTTTTTCAGTAGAGTCATATTATTTATATCACATCTGATTCTCAGACAACTTCTGAACTGAGTTGAATAAAGAAGTTTAGCAATGCTGGGAAGTAAGCTCTCCAACTCCTCGTGCTATTGTCTTGTTTACAGACAAAACAATATTTGTTAAAATCTTTCACTTGAAACACTTTAAATTAACTAGAAAATTGCTTTTAGAACATCAAGCTGAATACTGTGTCAATCAGTGGAACAGAAGCTACGAATGGCATAAACTTTGCAAGACACTAAAATGTGCTAATTTCTGGATTAAAAACCCCATATTCTAGTGTCACAGGTGTTTGCATGACCCAATTTATTTTTTTCTGGAGGAAATAATTTGAAGCCAGTTCCAGCAAGGCAATGCACTAAAATTTTGAAAGTTACATTTAGGTAAGTGCAATTGGTTTATGAAGTTGAAAATCCAATAACAAAATCTACTGTAAATACTGCCTTAGTACGTTGGCATGCATAAGAAAAATCCACTAAATAACTGTCTTCTTCCTGTTCAAGGCCTACAGAACTCTCATTTGTGGGAATTTGTAAGGGATCTGCTCCTTTCTCCTGAGGAAAACGGTGGCATCCTGAAATGGGAAGACAGGGGACAGGGCATTTTTCGTGTTGTTAGGTCAGAAGCTCTGGCAAAGATGTGGGGACAAAGGAAGAAAAATGACAGAATGACATACGAAAAATTGAGCAGAGCTCTCTGGTGAGTTAACGGGCAGCAGTATCCCTCATTTCATTTGACTTCTACTCCAGCATCCATTTTTCATAACTATCCTGAAAACTTGGGTTGGAGGGAAGGATTGCAAGGATGATTATTTTCTTCATGTTTTTTATAAGTCATGAGATAGCACCTGGCGTTCTTTGCTTCTGAAAAAAATCCATAGTGCTATATGGAAAGCAGTACAGAGTTGTAACTGCTGATGACAACAGAGTAATCACACTTTATCTCAGTTGATAATTTTATGCTATATTTGCCAAACAATCCCCCCCAAATTACTCTTTTTGCTGTTCCAGTAACACTGATGGTTTTTCTTCTGAACTGTGGTGACCTTATGGAAAAAGTACAACCAACCAAAGAACACAGTTCTTTGTAATTCTTGTATCTTTCAAGCAGTGGAAGGCATACTCCAAGGCACGTGGGAAAGTTTAAACCTGTTTAAAGTCTCGAGAACAATTTAATAGAATGAAAGGAGCTCTCTGACTGTAAAGAACACAGTGACTCACGTACTGTTCTGCTGTCATGAAGTCCATGTAAAAAACTTGTCTAGTGTGACTTCAGCTACTGCTTTGTCCATTGTTTCTTTTCTGGTTTTCCTCTGCAGTTACTATTATAAAACTGGAATTTTGGAACGAGTGGACAGAAGGTTAGTGTACAAGTTTGGAAAGCATGCCCATGGATGGCAGGAGAACAAGATGTGAATTGCCTCATGCTCCCTTCCCAGTACAGAACATGCCACAGCTTGAATTACACAGCTGCAATGGATACTTGAGGGACACTCTTTCTGCTCCTTCTCTGCCCTCTGCCAGTCTGGTTGAACTCATTTCAGCGTGCTTCAAGAGACAGACTAGAGCAACAAAAACAGTACTTGAATTTTGGAGTTGTCATCCCCTTTGTGATTTGAGCACTGTCTCCTTGTACCCCTTTACTGCTGCTCAAGAGATTATGATTAATGTTGATATTTAAAAACTCCCTGCCTCTCTCTGTCTAAGCCAGTCCACTGAGAAGCATTAAATTCTGCCCTATTTCACTGCCATTTAAACGTCATTGTTTAGGTATATTTCCCAGTTAGGTTCCTAAACTGGAGTAACACAGAAAATTTTCTTGCAATTGATCAGAAGAACACTTTTCTGGTCAGTTGTACCCTAAACCATTGCATTTCCCAGATATGCTAGAATTCAATATGTTGTTCAAAATGAACAATTCAGTCTTCTCTATTTGTCTGGATTTAACTGGTTCAGTCAACCACATTAACAAATAAAAAAGACTTTATTCCAAACTATTTATGCTATTTTCCTTGCCTATTGACAACCCCTGCAAATATATTAATCTATATATGCTTGGTATATTTACCTTTTTGAGCCAAAAAAGAACTCACTGCAATTATTTATCACTGTTCTTTGTACTGTATTGGTGAGTTGCAGTTGTTCACATTGTATCAATTCTATTACATGGCAGAATTAATATAAATTTTATCATAAAGAATTTTGAGGGGAAATATTCACTTCTGTGAAATCCAATGTTCTACAACTTCTCATTCATGGAAGTTTGAATTTTTCTTCTATTAACCCTCATGAAGGTGAATTCAAGTAACTTTTGCATTTGGAAGAAGCAGTTCTGAAAAGAGTATAAGCATTTGCTGAGGTAGACTAATTTTGAAATGCAAATGACTATTTGTGGCAGGGTTTTTATAGAACTTTTGCCCACATCTATACAACCATAAGTTTAATCTTCAAAGCAGCCTGTGACATACAGTTTTACATATACCAATAAAAATTAATGTGCAGTAAGTGCCCTCAGCTGCTGCCTACCTTAACTTCACAATAAGTGAATTGGTTAGAGTGAAGAATGATATGTGAAAATTCAATTGTGTTTTTTGAAAGCATCATAGCTCTTTGGTAGCTTTTATGGACATTGTTTTTTACACACTAGAAATGTAAGCAACAACTGTAAATCCATCAACAATTTTTAGGTTAACCACAAGTGGCTTTCAGGGAGTTTTGCTGGTGCTCTGGTCTTTCTTTCCAGTGGATGTCTTTGCAGCAGGTAGTTCCACATAACCCCAGCTCATTTTTTAATTCCTTTGTTCTTTAGCTCTACAAGCCTTGTTCTTGAAAATCAGAAAACTACGGCCATGTGTAAGGCAATTGTGTTTTACAGAAAACATTTGGTTAAAGAACTGGAATTATCAAATTAAGTTCTGATTCAGTAACATTTTATGTTGGCATCTAAGGTTAGTGGGCAATGGCTCCTACTGCCTGTATGACTTCTACTCATCAAATGTTGCAAAATTCATATTAGAGATGATTATCACTGAGTTTTCTTCCAAAATCATGCTTCTCTGAATATCTTTATCTTATGCCTGTTTGTCAACCATTTATTTCTTTTTATCTGCATAACAGCTACATACATTCTTCCTGAAAGATAAATCCCTTTAAGATATGAATAGGGTATAAAGGGCATACTTTGAAAAATGCTCAAATTTTATTGCAGCCCCTGTTTCCTAATACAAGACAATTACTTTACTAAAAGAAAAATCATTAACCACACACGCAGCAGGGACATTAAACCCCACATAAAATTAGTCTATGACAAGGCATAGAATTGAGGGATGAGTACTTTCAAAATAAAGCTTACTACTTAAAATCACAGAATCATAGAATAACTTAGGTTGGAAGGCATCTTAAAGATCATTTCATTCCAATCTCCCACCAGGGGCATGGATGCCACTCACTAGATCAGGTTGCTCAGGGCCCCCTCTCCAACCTGGCCTTGAACCTGAATTTCCAGGGATCCCCAGCTCCTCTGGGCAACCTGTTCTAGTGTCTGACTCCTCTCTTAGTAAAGAATTTCTTCCTATTATCTAATCTAAATCTCTCCTCTTTAGCTTATAACTGTTCTCCCTTGTCCTATCACTCTCTTCCTTGTATATAGTTGCTTTCCCTCTTTTTGTTGTAAGCCCCCTTTAAGTACTGAAAAGCTGCAACGAGGCCTCCCCAGAGTCTCCTCTTCTCACGGCTGAGCAACCCCATCTCTCTCAACTTGTCTTTGTAGGAGAGGTGCTCCAGCCCTCTGGTCATTTTCATGACCCTCCTCTGGACCTGCTCTAACAGGTCCATGTCCTTCTTGTGCTGAAGACTGCAGGCCTGGTCTACTGAAAGGTGTACCTGGTTATGGAATGTGTACCTGCCCATGGCAGGGGGTTTAGAACTAGATGATCTTTAAGGTCCCTTCCAATCAAAACCATATGATTCTATGATTATTTACTACATGAGGGGCTGGGTCAGAAAAACAGTCAGGGAAACTGTCCTATTGAATCAGGAATTCAGAAAGGTCTCCCATGCTTTCTAAACTCCTTCTCAGAGAGAAGTATAAGTGCATCTGGATCCAATCCTAGTCCCAGACTTGGTCAACAGTTTTTATCTACAGGATTATAAATGCACACAATAAATCCTTTATATATCTTAGCTATGATTTCAAAGTTTAGTGTGTTATCAATCCCTTACCCAGAGTCTGTTTCAGCAAGGAAACTCTCAGCCTCAAGGAGTAACCTCGAGAGTTACTCCCCTACTCAAGGAGAGATCCTGGTGTGCAGCCTGTTGATCTGCAGGAGAGCTCAATGGGCTCTGGGCTCTACACTATTTATAAAGTAAGATTATACCATAGTTCCATACCCACCAGACATCTGGGCCACCATTTCAAACAGCCCTTGGCTACCACATTGCCATCTTCTCCAAAGGCCAGAGTAAAGTGGATGTAGCCATCACAACTCCCACTTGTGTTTATGGCTTAAGCAAGAAGGAAGGGGGATGTGGGAGGGTGAGAGGTAGGCGGAATGGGGGGCAGGAGAGAATGACACTACCACATGTGTTCATCTCTGTCCCAAGTACCATACTATGTAGTCCAGGGTCCTCTGAGTGCCCTTCGTCACAGCCAGGGACCTCCATGTACACTTCTGTTCACTTTTCACCCCTCAGTATCATTTTCTGGGCAGGCCCAGAGCTTTGAAGTACCTCTTGGTGAGACTGAAGGGATTCTGTGTGCCTTTCTATGCCAGTGTCTCCACGTAGGGCCTTGGCTCCTGGCCCCACCAACACCAAGCTTCTGCCCTTGTGCCTTTTCCTAGCAATTTTCCTAAAGCACTGCCTCACTCTAACCAGAGCCTTGGTCCAAAAGACTAAACCTTCAGTTTAGGGCTCCCACAAAGAACGGGCCAGGACTAAGAGCTGTTGCTGCCCTTTGATGCTTATTCACAGCTCCACCAACAGCACAACTCTCTGCTTGTTCTGACACCTTGATTTCCTTCTCTTCCTTCAATCTAGCCAGAGCCCAGAGCCAAAAGACAAAAACCATCAGTGAAGGCTTCCTGCACCTCCTGAACTTCCCCTTCCTCTGAAAGCCCCATCATATACCTGATGATTTATTTTTGTCATCTACTCTCACCCTTTAGCCAGAACTAACAAAAGCCATAGAAACTTCCAGACAAGGATTCCACACATTAGCTGTCAGGGCTGAAAGCTGTTGAGGTTCCTCACCTTCCCTTGGCAGGCCATTTCACAGCCCCACCAAAATCAGGGTTCTGTCTCTGTTCTAACACCTGACCACCAGCATTGCCATAGCCCAACAAGAACCATATGATCATGTGGTTCATTAGTGCTGTGAAAAGGCTGTCAGGAGAAGGTGAGGGCCAGCAACAGCTTTTTGTCCCCAGGCTTTTGTGTGGGATCAGTCACTGGACATTTTCAATTTGGGAGTTGGGCTCTGTCTAGAGTGAGAGAGAAGATTGTACCTTTAGTTGTGAATGCAAGTGCAGAGCCCCGATGTTGCTGGTGCTGTTGGAGGAATGCAAGGGGATGGTGAAGGCCAGCAACAGCTTTCTATCCTGGAACCTTTTTTTAGGGGAGCAGTCGCTGGACGTTTTCCACGTTTTCCATTTTGGAGCAATGTTTGGTTTCATGTACTGCCAGAGTACATTTAGTTTGACAGGCAAGTGCATCGCCCCATCTAGTGGTGCTGTGAAACAGGACAGCGGGAAGATAAAGGCGAGCAAGAGTTGTCTGTCCTGACAAATTTTGTATGAGATCAGTGCCTGGACATTACCAATATTGGAGCTGAGCTCTCCCGAGAGTAAATAATGTGATGGTACATTCAGTGGGAAGGAAAGCCCATAGCTCTAGTGCTGGTTGTGCAGTTTATAGAGTTCAAGGGGAAGGTGAAGGCCCGCAACAGTTTTCTGTCCAGGCAACTTCTGTGTAGGAGCAGTCACCAGAAGTTTTAAATTTTGGAGCTATGCTTGTGATGATTTAAAGAGTGTTGTCGTATTTAGTTGGCCAGGAAAGTGCATTATTTCCAGAATTGTTTTCTAAATAAAGTATCCCAACAACACTGCGACTGTATGCCTTCCTTCCCAGCCTCATGTTACCATCCCATACTCCCAAGCTGAACAGAGCCCAGCTCTAAAATGGAAAATGTTCTTTGACTGCTCCCACACTAAAGGGGATGGGACAGAATGCTGTTGCTGGCCTTCCACTTCCACTTTTAGTGCCCCCAGCAGCCCTTCCCTCCCACACCCAGCCATGGTCTGTGTGCCCCCCCATCCACTGACAGATGAACACTTGACCCAGTATGTCATATATATGCAGAAAGGGTTTGAAGAACGGAGAAAGTGTGCTCAATGGTATCAGCCCACCCCACCTGAAATACAGGTACATGACTTAGAGCAGGTAACTGGGTGTGCAGTGCAGTGTGAGCTCCAGGTTGTGTCCTGGGTGGGGGGAAATGGTGAGACACCCAGGCCAGGGACTGTGATCAGGTGCCAACCCTTTGCACAACAAAGGGCAGAGGGACCTGTGGCACTGGCCAGGTGAACAATCAGGGATACAGCAGGAGCTGATGTCACAGCAGGAAGACCCCATACTATTCCACATACAGACTGTAAGAGTACAAAATCTCAAGGATTCCTTGCTGGGGGTTCCTCCCCAGAGGCACCAGCTCAAGCAGTTATTCTATTGCTGCACAACTATTAAATGTCTTAAAGGACCCAGAGATCTGAGACTCTGCTGTGGGAAACCAAGGGTCGAGCCAGTAAGGACATCTTGTCTGACTGTGCAAGTGTGGGCTGTGCATGGAATCAAGTGGGGTACCTATCGGTCACTGGAGCTGCCCCCTGTGAAGAGGCTTTGATTCCAGCAGTTAGAGTCTCTGGAGGTGGGAGTGTGACTGCCAGAGTGTCTCCTGGATGGTCAGACAGGAAAGTCTCCTTGACAGTACATTTAGATGGGAGGAAAAGTGCATAACTACAGCGTTTGTGGCACAGTTTATTGGCTACAGGGGAGAGTGAAGTCCAGCAACAGCTTTCTGTCCTGGAGCCTTTTATATGGGAGCAGTCCCTGGTCATTCTCTGTTTTGAAGATGGTCTCTTTCCGGAGTGATCATGTGTGATATTTTAGCTTGCAAGGAAAGCGCACATTCCCCGCTGCTGGTGGTGCAGTTGATAGCCTGCAAGGAGAAAGTGAATGCCAGCAACAGCTTTCTGTCCCAGCAACCACTTTCTGTCCCAGCATCGTTTGTGTGGGAGCAGTCCCTGGTGTTTTCACTTTTTGAGCTGGAATCTGCCCCTAGTAGATAATGTGATGGTATATTTAGGCAGGAAGGAAAGCACAGATCCCCAGAGCTGGTAGTGCAGTTTATCGGCTGAAAAGGGAAAGAGAAGAGCAACTTTCTGACCTGGCACCTTTTGTCTGGGAGCAGTGGCTGAACTTTTGCAGTTTTGTCATGGGCTTTGCCTGAAGTGTAAGAATGTGACAGTACATATTTTGGGAAGGAAAGCACATAGACCCAGAGCTGGTGATGCAGTTTGGAGGCTGCAATGAGAAAATGCAGATCAGCAAGAGCTGCCTCTTACTTTCCCCCGATGCCGTTCCACGAAACCACTAGATGGTGGTATGTATCTACCTAACAATCTCAATGTACCTCGATGCTTTCTCACTGAGAAGTGCGGCTCCAAAATTGAAAAACTCAGGCGAATGTTCCCATACAAAAGGAGCTAGGACTGAAAGATGTTGCTGACCTTCACTTTCCCACTGCAGTCCATAAACTGCATCACCAACACCGGAGAGAAATGCCTTCTTTCCCACATAAATGTACTATGATAGTCACACACACTCAGGTACATGTTTCTTCACTCTGATGTAGTGAATCCAGGAGTCTATGTCTTTTTTTTTTCACAGCAGTATATGTAGTCAATATAACTGTATATGGTCCTTTCCACTTTTCCTCTGGCAGCTCATCCTGTGGAAAGGGAAAGCCTCTGATCATCCTGCAAAAGTATCAACTAGAATTAGCAGATCCATATAACATCCACATTTAGGTAACTTAAGATAAATCTATTTGCCAGTATTCCCCTGGAGTTGTTCCCCTTTTTACCACTCCCACAGGGGCTTTCTTTGGATTTTAGGATTATTTACATGGCAGATTGGCATTTTACTGGTTGTGAGAATTTGTTGATCCAAAGTGTGTGATTCAAAGTTCACAGGCAGGCAGTCACAATAATCACAAACCCACAATTAAAACATGAAGGGTAAATCTATTTCCGTTATCTTGCCAACTGGGATACACCCGGGCAGAGGCACAGAGGTGGAAATGCAGGCACTGCTAAACTCGGTCCATGCCAGAGGATCACTTGGCCTGCTGTTCACTCTGGTTCATCAAGGGTTATTCCCAGCTGCAAGGTCACCTGAGCTATTGACAGTTCTCCTCAACAGTCTTTTGCTTTTAACTCATTCTTCCCAACACAAAGTTATCCACCAAACCTCAGAATTTTATTTTTTTTGTACTTCTCAGAATTTCTGCCAATTAATCTTCTTTAATTCACATGTTGACGTGGAATTATATTGTTATTGTTACCTAACCATTGTTCCAGTTCTGTTGCAAATACATCACCAGAGTAGAACTGTTTCATAATCCCTGTGGTTGTAACATCCAGCATAGCTGTGTCTTTCTTCCCATCAATGGATCTCTGCTCATCCACCAGAACTCAAAAGAAAGCATCTTTTAAATCCAAAACTGTCAAATAGGTATTTGCCCAGTATTTATTCTGTTTTCATTTGGTTTATTGCTTTTAAATCCTGTACCAGCCTACACTCCTAAGAATGAGGCTTCTTTACTGGTAATATAAAAGTATTAAAATCAGATTGATGTTCTCTAAGCAGTATTTAGGACCACGTCCAGGATGTCATTCTCAGGTTCCTCCAAGGTCTGGTTCATTCATTAACAGATTTGAGTCTTCTATGCTTTTTCTTGTGAGATCTGTAACTGTACAGAGTTTTCTGAAAAAGTTATTTGAGCACTTAACTTGGACAATACATTACATCCTCACAATGGAATGGGTTGTTCTGGCATATATAGAAACTCATGAGTCAGTTTAGTATGTCCAATTGCACTTTCCATGATTGCAAGAAAGACCACAAAGATCTTTTTCCCATTGCCCCAACAGTAGGTATTGTAACTTTACTCAGTGGGCCATTACAACTCTTACTGAATGTGTGGCTCTACTATCTATCAAAAATCTGTTGTATCATTCCCTGGTTTTACTGGAACTAGGGGATCTGCTGAGGAAAGCCTGATACTTTTCCCCAGTTCCCTTCACTCATTGTCAAAAATCCTCCAGCACCGTAACATTTGCATGGTCTAATTGACCCTTCCTGCCTACACACATACAATTGATCCAGGGTAAAAACGTGTGTGTGGGGGTGGATGTTCCTGTCAGACCCCAAACCTCTGTCCATTTCCCTTCTTTCACCTTCTCTATTACTATTCTATTTTCTTCCATAGTAAAAAGGTATTCAACAGAGACAGTGTATCCCCCCCAATTAGAGTTATGAGTCAGGATGTTAGTTTCCAAAAGCTGATATATTCCTTCAAGATTCTCTATGTATGAACCAACAGGTCATTTCCAATTCAACAAACCTGATGTAGTAACAGGGACATGCACAAAAACTGGGAGAACTTCTGCCCCCACTGTGTGTCTTAAAGGTGCCTGTATCACTGGCCAAGTATGTCCCTGAGTTCAGACAAAATAGGACTAAAATCCTGTCACTTCCCACATGCTCTTCATTTCGATCTGTATCCTCTTTATCTGTTCCTGCCCCAAAGTTATAAGGGGCAGAAAGGAGGGAACCAATATTTTCATGTCTTCTTCCCCTCTGCAACAGGCCATTGCTTTTTTTATTCCTTCTCCTCAATACGTGGCATCAGCATAACTCCTCCCAGTTCACACACAGTGGCTTGATTCTCCCCTGTCATCTACTCAGCCACCAATGACATCATCAAAAGCTGCAGAACCCTCTTCCTGCTCCCACGTAATCACAACAGAGCCACCAGTGACACTGCAAACATCTGCGAAACCCAGGATTTCCATTCACATCCAAGCAGCTCTTATGTCAGCTAGGACATCACAGACAAGGGATGGAAAGCACATAGCCCCAGTGTTTGAAGTGCAGTTTATAGGCTCTGCAGAGAAAGAAAAGGGAAGCAACAGTTTTCTGTCCTGGCACTTTTTTTTTTGGTAGCAGGTGCTGGATGTTTTCAGTTTTTGTGCTGCAATCTGTCAAAAGTCAATAATGCCATGGTACACTGCAGTGGAAAAGAAAGTGCACAGTGCTGGATGTGTAGTTTATAGGCTGCAGTGCAAAATGGAAAGCCTGCAACTGCTTTCTTTCCAGGTATGTTTTGTGTGTGAACAGTCACCAGATGTTTTCAATTTTGGAGCTGCAATTGCAGTAGGTTAGAGAGTGCCATGGTACACTTTCTTAGGCAGTTGCTTATCCCCATCTAGTGGATTTGTGGATAGGCAACACGGGCAGCTTTCTGTCCTGGAACTTTTTCTGTGGGAGCAGAGCTTGAAATTTTTTAATTTTGGAGATGGGCTCTGTAAAGAGTGTAAAATAATGTGATGGTATATTTCCTTTGGAAGGAAACTCTTAGCCCTGCTGGTAGTCTAGTAATTTATAGGCTGTAAAGGTAAAGAGAAGTTGAACAACACCTTTGTGTCTTGGCACTTTTTGTGTGGGAGCAGTCCTTGGATGTTTGCACTTTTTAGCTGGGCTCCTCTGACTGTGACAGAATATGATGGTCCTCTTAAGTGGAATGAAATTGCATAGCTCCAGTGTTGGTGGTGCAGTTTATAAAATGCAAAGGGAAGGTGACAAGGATACATTTCTCTGTCCTAGCACCTTTCCTGTGAGAGCAGTGCTGTATATTTCCTATTTTTAGCTTTGAGTACTTTGTAAAAAACACACCATAGCATTTATTTACACTTGGCAAATTACAGCTCAAAAACTGAAAGTATGTCACTACAGCTCCCACAGAAATACCGCCAGGATTTTGTGTAGGACCAGCTGTTGCTGACCTTCTCTTTCCCTGTACAGCCTATGTACTGCACCTCAGCACTGGTTCTATGTGCTTTTCTTCCCAATCTAAATGTACAATCACATTTTTTTCACTCTCACCAGCACCTAAACTTCAAATTTGAAAGTGTTCAGTCACTGTTCCCACACAAATGGTGCTAGGGCAGAAAGCTGTTGCTGACCTTCACCTTCCCCTGGCCATCTTTCAACAGCACCTCCAGTACTGGGGCTGTGCACTTTCCTTGGCAAAATAAAGGTACCATTGCTTTCTTTCCATCTCACTTGAGCCCAGCTCCAAAATCAAAAATGTACAGAACTTCTCCCACACAAATGGTGCCAGACATGTTGCTGGCCTACACCTTTCCCTGGCAGCCTTACAACAGAACCACCAAAAGTGAAAGTGTAGCTTTATGTTTGCCTTCCCAAGGCTCCATCAAACTCTCTCACTCTTGCCCAGCTCCAAAAATCTAAAATATCCAGCTATTGCTCCCTCTCAAAAGTGCCAGGACAGAAAGTTGCTGCTGGCCCTCACCTTTCCTTGCAGCCTTTCATCATTCCCACCAACATTTGGGCTCTGCATCTCCTTCCCAAATACATATACTATCACTTTCTGTCACTCTGGTCAGAGCTCAGCTCCAAAACTGAATACATGCAGCAACTGATCCTACACAAAAAGTGCCAGGACAGAAAGTTGTTACTGGACTTCACAATCCTCTTACAGCCTTTCAACAGTACCACCAACCCTGGGTTTATGTGTTTGCCTTCACAACTAAAGGTACCATTATACTCTTTAAGAAGAGTCCTTCTCCAAAACTGAAAATCCCTAACAAGTGCTCCCACACAAAAGCTGCCAGGACAGAGCTTTTGCTGTCCCACACCTTGCCTTGGCAGTCTTTCAACAGCACTATCAGCACTGGGGTTTTGCTCTTGCCTTGCCAAGTGAAGGTGCATTTCCAGTGGAAGACCATGTGTTATACAGTAAGGCAGGAGGGGCCTTGGGATACACGAGTACATAAATTCTGGGAGCCCACAGGTAGAACAGAAGGATATTCAGATGGCCATGTTGCACCCAGAAACACACTTGGAAGCATCTGAGGTGCACAGCAAGGCACACCAACCACAAAAGCTTAGAGGCACCTTTTGCATACACAAAGTAAATCAGTACAACAAGAAGGGCACTCAGACACCCTGAGAACAGACTGAAAAGGTCTAACCATGTAAGCAGTGAGAGCCAAGGATCTGCACAGAAAGGCATTTGGGGGTTCCTGGGCCACACAGAAATGCACACAGAAGCACCTGGGCTAAACAGAAAGGCATCCTGAGGCTCCTTGGGTCTAACAAAATGCACTCAGAGACTGCTGCATTGCCTTTATGTGTTGACCCTGAAGCATTTGAGTTCCTTCTGTGCAACTCTGGGGCCTCCAAGACATTTTTGTTTGTACCAGGGATCTCTGAATGCCTTTCAGTGTGTCAAAGGGGCCACAGCCTGCAGCCCAGGTGCCTTCAAGTACCTCTCCATCCATCCTGCTGGCCACCAGGCTGCCTTCTTTTGTGGCCCTGGGCTCTCTAGGTGTCCTTCAGGATGAAACAAGCACTTTTGTGTGCCTTTGCTCCATAGTGGCAATGGTGTGTTATTGTGTGCACTCCAAGGGTCTTCAAATGCCTTTCTGTGTATCTGGGGCCTCCAGAGTTTTCTGTGAGGCCTGGCATCCTTCAAGAGCCTTTCTGGCCACCTCTGCTCCTCGGTGGCACCTTCTGTGCCACCCTGGGGACTTCCTGCTGGCCAGGGGCCATGAATGCGTTTCTGTGCACCCTAGGGACCTCTGAGTGTGTTTTAGTGCATCTTGAGGCTTCCAGCTACTTTTCTGTGCAGCCCCAGGGGCTCCAAAAGCCTTTCAGAAAGATCTGTGAGCCCCCCATGGCCTTTGTGTGTGCCCCAGGGGTCACGGTGTGTACCTCAGGGAGACCTTTGGGCCTCCGAGCGCTCTCTGGTGCAATTCCCAGTAAAAACCTTTGCTTCCTAGCAGCCCCCAAGCGATTTTCTGTGCATCCCAGGGTCTCTGAGTGCCTTTCCATGTGGCCCAGGATCCTCACTCAGCAGTTCCTAGGGCAACGTTGTTGAACAGAAAGGACCAAGAGACAGGAATGCTTGGGAGGGCACGCCAGGAGTGCAGCAAGTAAATTACAACAGCCTGAGATTGCCACACTGAGCTGGCTCTAGTGGTTTGTGGCACATGCCAGTCTTGCTCTTCCCATTTTTAAAGCCTGACAGGCTTTGTTTTAAATCTGTGGTATTTTTCTGTGCTATAGTCAACTTTGTTCAGTTAAAGGGAATCAAATGTTCCTGCAAACACTTAAGTACTTCCAGGAAGTAGATAACTAACCAATTCCTGTAGTCCATAAACACACCTTAGTTTAATAAGTCATCAGTTACAGGAAATTCTTGCACAATTTTTTGCCTTTGGTGCTGAGTCTGCATGTCTCACAGCAACTATTTCTGCACCTCATGCTGTTTTGCTTCCTACCCCTGTAATTTAAATGTGTACATACGTTGGAGAAAATTATTTCTGAAAATTAACTGGTGGTAGCATTCAGCAAAGAAGAGTATTTCAAACACCAGACATGTACCAAAAATACCTATTCTTTGACTTTTTGTCTTATTTGTCACTCGCGTTAGTGGGGTTGGTGGTCTTGCAAGTTGAAGCCCAGGTACCACTCTCTATGGTTATGGAGCAATCCAGACACACAAAAAAAACCCCTAAAAGCAGACTTCGATACAAAAATCATTGCTGAAAGTGGTTGTTTAAGCATGGATGTTATTTGGACGGAAGGCCTGAAAAATCATTAAAAGTGAGAATTTTAAATACTGTATTTTCTATTAATGCTGCTCTGGTTTTTTTACACATCACACAGCATATTAAGGCCTTGGTCTCCTCTGCAGCAGCCATCAAAATGGAGAGTCATCTTTAAGCACATGAAAAATGTCACAGAATGCACATGTAAATGATTTGGATACTTTGCTGGATTAGAGCCAGGGACTCAATATCTCACAATATGGACTTCTCTTGGGAAGAAGGAGTATCTGCAACTGATTTTGGTTCTGTTCTTGATAAGAACCCATCATTACAAACAGTAAGGGCCTTACCCAAAAGTCATACAGGACTATGCTTATTTAAATGTAACCAGGATGCAGATGCAGTAAATACCAGCTCTAACTCCCACAGCCTAGCATTTCACTCACATTGTACGAAATGGAACTGTACTGTGGCCATCAGTGGGAGCAGGCAGGCAGCATTTGGCCAGAATTAAATATCACTAGATCAATTTCTTTGTTGGTTCATCTCATTTAATTTTAGTTGTCTAAGAATTACTTACAAAGGGGTAAGATAGGTGTTGTTGGCTCCTTTCTTAGACCTGCAGAGTCATTGCAATGCCTGTGGGCCATGTTCCAGCTGCCTTGAGAAGGATATGTTGCCACTACTCACAGAGGCACTTGGGATCAGATTTAGTGAATTAAGTGTCAGAGAACCATCATGAGGTAAGACAAACTCTGTCATGACAGCAGATTAGGGCAACTGCCTGGATGATGGAAGATTTTCATTAAACTGGGCTGATTGGCCAAAAAAATAACACATTGGCTTTACATACCCTCCCCTTCTAAAGTGGGACACTTCCCACTTCAGCCTTTCTCCTTCTGAGGCAGAAATCATAAACACACCAGGAAAGCACCATAACCCTGCTTAACCAGTGCCGGCTAGGGGCTAGGGCCATAAGAAAATCCCCTGCCATCCTAGGCAGCCCCCAAGAGCTGTGGCACCAGCAATGATGCTTTCTCTAGTGATTTTACCAACCAAGCATGTTGCTTGGCTTCCTTTTACTTTTAACTTGTGTGAAAACTTGAGCAGTTGTTAAACCACTTCTACTATGACTGGTTGGTATTTGGTGGGATTTTGCTGAACAAGATGTGATTGAGCCACACTTGTCCACCTTGTCTGTCAGCAGGCTGAAATGCAAACAACAGCGTAGGTGATAGTGTCCTAGCACCAGTATTTACAGAGAGAGAAATAAATAAGTTGCTAAACCTCAAACCATGTATCTAGTCCAGTTCAAGAGTCCATTTTGGGCAAGGGTGTCAAGTGTTTTTGTTCCTGTGGCCTTCTTTTGAAATGACAGTCTGTTTGATAAAGATTCCCTCTATTTGTCCTCACCATTTGTTTTTAAAGGCTGACTCAAAGGTCTTCTCCACTGTCTCAACTGTTGCAAGAATCTATGTGAGGGAGGGGCAGGAGTGAATAACATACCTAAATTTTCCCAGTAAAGTCAGGTCTTGTGTCTGATATTTACCCTACAAATACACTCCCACATGCATAGGACATGTGTACCCGCACACACCATAATATCCATGCCTGGTTCACGTAAGGAGTGTGGCCAATGGACAGCATCCTACACATGAAACTCCAGGTAAGGACATCTTTGGTGGGTAATGGCCCATCATGCAATGCTGGAATCCCATTACATTAGAGAATGACATTTTCACCACAAGGCTGCAGGTACAGTGTGAAAGGTCAATCGTGAGCTTACAGGGCTAGTAATGTTGACAACATAATCACCAGTTATTAGAGCAACATTATGAAGGTGTGCATCCTCTGGGAAAACAGAGATTTTGCAAGCTCATCTCTGTTGAATTATTATTATTATTATTATCATCATCATCATCATTATGGCTTCTGAAAAGTAGTGATGGATACAGTCAGGAGCCCCTCTACAGAAAGCTAGTGACCTAAGGGAGTGAGGAACGTTAGCTAAGCTCCAAACAGTCCAATCATATTTGCATCAATATTCATGCTGTTTGCACACTATCACGAGAAGTCCAGCAAAACTGCACACTTTTATCACTTGAAGTCATGTCAAGCTCAAATCCCATGAGAGCACTGAGAGCTGCAGATATCTCTGAGAAGCCTGCATAATGTGGGACTTTTTACAAAGATAAAAATGAACAAACAAGCAAACCCCTTCAAAAGGGCTTTATAGAAGTACATTCTGAAAAAGCATGGGAGCAAAGTAACTCTGTATTTAGCTAATTTCTCAAATGCAGAAATCAAAAACTTTATCGGCACATCTCATGCTGATTTTTTAAGAAAAGTATTGACCATCATGCTTCTCAAAATATGATGAAATAACAAAAGATCAGTCACAAAAATTATACGATGAAAAAATGAATCTGTAATTTCCTTCCCATCTCCAAACAAATGAGCTAAAATACCTCCTCAAAATTAGACCAGAAAAAGGAGAGACATAAGATCAATTGGTCATCTAGTCAAGTCCTGATTGAAAGCAGCTGCTTCAAAGGTGAGAATAAAATGTTTCCCAATGAGAAAAATGTGCAATTTATGTTTTGGGACTGTCTATTTTGGGTAGTTACATTCAATTAAACCCTGAAGCATACATTTTCCAAGGCCTTTTTAAAGTGGCTTCATTTGAGAGTATGTAATTTTCTCCTGTGCATTATTTCTACAGAGTCATTTTCATGCAATTGTTTCTAAAACTAAAATTTGCCTGTATCAAATTCATGATTCAAATCATATTAGCTTCCTAGAAACCACATAAAATCAGTCATTCTCATTGTGCTACAAATACTAGGCCTGCATAAAATATATTGAGAAGTACCACACCACTATTTTTACAAGCTTTGGTAGAAAGCACTCTTTCCTTGTATTCTGTAATTGATTTGCTCCACTATTCTTCATTTTAAGTCATTCAGAAAAGTGAAGGAAAGGTGCAATGGCAGTCCCTGCTCTGGCCAATTCACTGTCTTCTATACTTCATATAGATAACAGACTACTCAGTCCTATATGCTTTTGCTTTTACTAATTCCACATACTCATGGCTTTCTTATTTTAGCCATTTTCCCCTTGATCCTAAACTGCAGGTGATACTGTAGTCATCTAGCAGGCCATCTGTGCAATTCTTAAACTCATTAGTTTCCCAGGCACAAATGCAAACTAGATTTGTTCTCACAGATAAGAGTGGGAAGCTCCAGCAGGGAGAACATGGGGCTTTGCAGTAGTTACTCCCTGACTGACAGGATTCTGATCAGTAGCCTGGCAGATACAGCTTACCCAGGAAGCTGACCTGCCTACAGGTTGGTAAATAGCGCACAGAGTGGTGTATATTATAATTCTTTAAGTCCTGTAAAACTTCTTTGTGAAACACACTGATGAGCTGTGCTTCCAGACATTTTTTCTTATCCATTCTCAGCTCTTTATGTGGTTATAATACCTCTTCTAGACACATATGGGAAGCACTTGTGCTTTGTGTATGCCCACAAATCTGAGCAGAATTACACTGACTCGAACCATTCAGTCACAAATATGAACAAAGTCCACTGGATGCTTACGTCACTCCAAAGACACCGCCAAACAGCAGTAAAGGACTTGTGCATTTGGTTTACTTTGAGCTGTCCATCTTGATATGAGCTGAACTTAATGTTGGTAAATGGGTTAGTCAAACATTTTGCTTTCTGTAACAATTTTTATTACTCATTAGGATAGTTTGATAAACACAAGGTCATTAAACAGGACTAAACTCGTCAATTTCTCCAGAAACTGAGAAATATTATGGTCCTTAGCTGTTTACCCACAAAATGAATGTTTCACCTGCTTATATTTAGGTGAAGAGTACTACAAAACTCATTGATTCTGCACCAAGCATAAGCCACTTTTTCCAGACTTGATTTGGTTTTATATATGTAGATACATTGATGTGATCAGGAAATATTAAATTATATAAGCAAAAAGACAATGCATTTTGCCAATTAAGTGAGGAAGAAACAAATGTGACAAATTGTTTGCTCTGGAAGGGGATTGCTCATACAGAAAGAATAAATGCAAACAGCAGAACAGAAGACTATAGAACAAAACAACCCCAAAGTAACTTTTGAACCTGGCAATTCTCCAGCCTTTAAACAATTTTACTCTCTAATAAGGCCTTAGTGGTAAAGCTAGCCATTGCCTTTATTGGTGTTGGGGTCAGTTTCTGATGGAGGGGGAAAAAAGACAAAACCCCCCTATCTTGCTTGATGTTAGAGATTCCATGGCAGATGTACGGAAAATTTAGGCTTCTAATTTAAACATTTATGAGGATTAACTAAGATCCTGTTTCAGCAGCTACCTATGTTTCCTCTCTTGCCAATAAGGATGCAAGAAGATCAGTGTCATCAGGGACATCAAAGGCATCAGGGCATGAAGGAAGCTGAAGGGGAAGAAAGTGGATGCCAGAATTCTGCAACAGAATTCATACATGCAGTGCAAGGAACTAAAATATCTTCATGCATTAGCACCATGAATCACCAAAAGGGCTATGGTATTTGCTGCCACAACAAGCACACAAGCACAGCAGAGTATTTGATGAGGACAATCAGGTACTGAGGGTGTGGAGGATGCTGAGGCCCAACAGTCATGGCAAGAACAACACACAGAGCATCATGCCATGCTGGACCTGCTCCCAGCAGCAGCCTGCACACCACTGCTGCAGGGAGTTGCATCTGTAACCTGGATGTGAAAAGTAGGGAGATTTTCAACTGCTTTTGTTCCAGTGCAAAAAACACTCTCCATGGCCAAGCTGCCCCACGCTTGCCTTCTCATGTCCTGTTCCAACTTCTAAAGAACTTTTCTGCCTTCTTACTCACTAAGCACTCTTCTTTGCTTGAGTAGGTGGTATTATAGAAGTTAAAGGAATTATGCTTTATTGTGGCTGCAAATATAAAAAGATAAGGAAATTCAATAAAAAAGGTACAAAGGTAGATTTTAATCATATGTGTACACTCAGCTTTGACTGAAGATGAGACTTGCATATACTGCAAATCTATAGGGCCTTAAAATACGTTGGTTATGCATTATACATCTGAAACAAAGTCTAAGGAATTGAGTTATTATTGCAGCCTGTTTATGGAAATCTCCTGGTGTGATCTGAGAGAAACTACAGCATAGAAAGTTTGTACTTTAGGATAAAGATTGTCATGAAAATGAGCCCTCATTCGGGACTTTGCAAAGTTAGAATATCTTCATCTTTCCTGAAACAGTGGTTGGGGAGCAGTCTTTTTTATAAAGAGCAGCACTGTGGATCTTAGTTTGATTGCTGTGACCATGGTGTTCAATACTGGATACTTTATCTGGCTTGGTTTGGATATAGCTCTGGCACTGGTATTAGATACCAAGAGAAGCTTGATGGGAGCAGAGTTGGTCTGATCCAAATTTCCTGTGTTTTCTGGGAGGTATTCTGAAATGTAGAGCAAAACAATCACAAAACACTAGGCAGAATGGAAGAATATCTTCTCAAACAGCTGTACTTCTTATTAAAGAAGGCTTATGTGAGTGAGCATGACAACTACTAAGGAAAATGCCATAATGACACGTGGATGTACTTCAGTCATCTGCGGCATTCAGCTGACATTTGAAGGAAAAGGGCTATGCTGACACAACAATGCCATGCAACTGACAGTAGTCCTACTGAGTGTTGCAAGGCTTTGAGGTTCTATTTTATTTGTTCAAAAACTATGAAGAAAGTGAAAGGATCTTTTAATCCACTTAAAATCTTTTAATCCACTCAGCTGAAAGCATGTAGTCTTATCCTGTGCATTCTTCATTCTGTCTAAAATGGCAAAATCAGGTGAAACAAAAGCAAGTTTTAGCTCCTTACTCCTCACATGCACAGCTCGAGTTTTACATGTGTTCTGCTTACCTTGAACTATGAATACCAGTGAGGAACTCAGCTGATATGCTTTGACTGTAAATCAGAGTAGCACGAAATTGAACTCACTTCCTTCATTTTAGACTTGGTCTCTAAAGAGCAGTTTGATTTCCTTCAATATCTGGAACTGGTATGAGAATTACTATAAGGCACATAATTGATATAACAGAAATCAAACAAATAGTCACAAATACTTAATACCACAGTCCTTGCAGACTTAGGTGGGTTTCAAACAGTTCTGCTTTCACCCAGTAGATTGCAGTAGAAAATAGTACTTACAGTATTTGTGGCCCAATGAGCAAAAACATTCTGCAGTACAAATCCCTTCAGTTATGGCTGGCATTTGAAAGTGTTAAGGAAATCTATGCTATCAATTTCAGAGCAACTGTTATTCTGAGTAACAGATTTTCTATTGACAGTGGATTATTTTAAATATTCTACAAGTGGACATAACAGTGTTTTTCCAAAAGTATCTGCTAGATCTTCCAATCTGAACAAATAAACATCTATATAACTTTCCAAATAATCTTTAAATAGACGTCTAGTCTTCGCTAGAAATGATGGTGTGTATTTTCAGGCCAGAGTGCTTTCTTTCTCAAAGTTTTGTAGAGTTTAGGGAGTGTCATAAACACAACTACTATTAGGTTGCAACATTCACTGTGGCTTTTTCTAATATACAGTAACCTTTAGTATTGCATTTTTTACTCGTCTTCTTACCTTAGAAAACTCCCAACATACTTTTCTTTCAAAACTTGGCCAGGTTCCATTTTTGCTACTGTTAGCATAACCTTAGGCACATGTTGTGAGGCTTGCATGTAATGTCCTTTATACCTGGGGTGTCATCCACCCTCTCATATCCAGGATGGTATCAGGAGCTCCATATTCCTCACTCAATGTGACTGTGAAGGACAAAGTCAGGAGTCATAAATATGCAAAGTAAGAGATAAGAAGTGAAATATAGAAGAAGAGAAATGAAAACCGTGAGATCTAGAAATCTGCATGTGGTGCAGATCTGTAACTTGTTGTGGATGTTTCCATCAAACAGCCTCTTGACTCATTTTTCTGGGTGGAGGTTCCCCTACAAAGTTGCCCAGAAGAGCTCTCTCTTCTGTATGTCACAGTAGTGCTTTCCTTTTGGTTTTGGTGGTCCATATGTACTAAAAGTAACTTGGAGAGGCAGTGAATGGTCTGGGACAGAGAGTGTGCAGATGTCACTTAATTTCTTTTGCACTCTTCTGCTAAAGATGCTCAAGCACTTTAGGAAATCTCAATGGGGTGTACCCACAGTTACTTAACTAAAAATTTAAACTTTTCTAAAAAACATAGGTATCTGCTAAGTTTATATATACTTTTCCCTATAGTATATTAGACCTATACTTATCTACTTCTGAAAAAATAATGATTAGTGCTTGTGTTCACCTGGTCCCCTGGTCATCTCTTTGGAGGCAGTGTTACAGTAGACAAGACCACCTCATTTTTTTTCAAAATAGTAACACCAGACACTGGGAACATAACTGTGGCCATGGAGAATTATTGGAGCTGATTTAATTTCTAAAGCAATAATGTATTACTTACTGGTTAAATGGCACCTGCAATGTTCACTTTCCAGGCAGACTGCAAAGCCTAGTTAGTCTGACAGAGCACTGGAAAGGTACACTTGTTTTATTTGGATTTGTAAATTCCAATCAAAACTTGGGACATGTTCTGAGAGATCATTTCGCCATTCCTTAAAAGCAAAATGCTTGTCTCACTCAAGAAAAAAGAATAAACTAAAAGTGTCCTAAAAAGGATATTGTTTAGGAGAAGAGGGGCAGGTTTATTTTCCCAAAACATCTTTCTGCTGTTGCAATCACAGACACACACCATGTGTTCTGTACTAGGTCTGACTGCCACCCTGTTGACAACTCAGTCGAGTGAGGATAGTAGTATACATTTTATCTGGTTAAAAAAGCAGTGCAAGGCATGGCAAGACACTGTTCTGCTTAAGTATCTGTTGAATTGCTACTGTGTCTTCATGAGAAAGCATTTAAGAATGGGAAAATATGAAGCCAGCTCCAAGTATGAGATATTACTGTGCTGGCAGAGCTTGGTGTTACTCAGTGGCTGAGATGACTGACTCATACCAATAAGGACTTGAGAGACAGGAGTGGTCTGGAACATGTAAGAAAAGGAGGATGTGGCATGGCATGGGCAGTATTTGTGGTACATGAAATCACTCAGTGATTTTCACTGGTCACTTATGTGCACTACACAGTTTTGCAACACTACTGACTCATATTCAACTTGCCATTGACCAGGATCTCCAGGCGCCTTTCCGCAGTGCTGGTCTCCAGCCTCTCTTTCCCCAGTCTATAAATACAGCCAGGGTTGCCCTGTCCCAGGTGCAGAATCTGACACTTGCCCTTGTTAAATTTCATATGGTTGGTGATTCACCAGCTCTCTAATTTGTGGAAGTCTCTCTTCAGAGCCTCTCTGCTCTTGAGGGAGTTGACAGCTGCCCCCAGTTTGCACAATTATTTGGAGAACAAATAAATTAACACTTTTCCTGCATCATCTCCCAAAAGGTAAACATGGCCATTTTGTGAGTCTGCACAAACCGAAGTGTGCATGCTGTCAGGGCCCTGAGGATATTCACACTCCACCTTTCCTGGGCTTTTGGCTGCCAGACCTCTGGGTCTCCTTAGACACAGGATGCAGGTGCCTGGTCTTGAAACAAGCTGTTGGGAGAAGCTGCTCTTCAGAGTCCTGGTGGGACTCCCAGCTTAGCTCAGGAGTAGCTTTTAGGCAAAGGGTCTCATTCTTGGTGCACTCCTGCAGTTGACTTGCATCTGGTTGTTTTCCACCTTGACAACTTTGGACTTGCCTCATTGCTGAAGACTTGTCTAATGATCTGGTCGACCTGTTTCCTAACACAGGACCTGTCCCACTCATCTTGCTCAGATGCCACAGGAAGGTGCCCTTGTCAGGAAGCATTCTAGCTGGCCTGCTTTGCTCTGACCCTTGGCTCCCTGGCATACAAACACACAAACACTTACCTACCTACACAAAGTTACATTTTTGAGCTGTTCTTCATTTCACTTTCTACCAATTTGTTTTGCCACTCAGGCTATCAGTGGCTCTGGGACATTGACTTACCTGTGCTTACATTCTAAATATGGAAACCTTCATTTTTAGATACCATGGCAGATAACATAAAGTGGAAAAAAAACCCCAAGTGGTTTTGGTCCTGTATAAAATGAGAGTACAGAAGTGTTTTCACTAGCAAGAAAATTGGGAAAATATCTGCTCAAGCAACTAAGACTGCACTCAATAAATTTGTGCTATGAAGGTCTTGAATAATTAAATTCCAATGAGTCAAATAATTCCGTTTCAAGACAGTAAAGAGAATTGTTTATCAATATTAAAACTGCTTGACATAAGCAACTTGAGAAACTGAAGTACTTTAAAAAAAAAAACAAAAAACACAATAACACCAAAACAAAGAAACACAAAATTGTACTGGAGATAATCAGGTTTCCAGACCAGATCCAGGTTTAGGGTATGTCTTTGCCATGTCTTAAAAAACAGACAAAAGTAAAAACAATGTACACTCAGTAAGAAAAGCTGCTACAAAGAAACCATGCTGCATATACAGAAACCAGGAGGTCTTCAAGAGCTGGGGTAAGATAACCAAATCTATTTTGTTCAAGAACTACATATCCACTGTGGTAAATTGATATTATTTCAGTCTGACAAGACACAGAAAAATGTGATCTGCCATTGATTATTTTGATTTCTTTGGATTACAAGGATCAGAGTTAATTAGTAGAAGTCTTACAGCACCAAGTACATGCGGTCTGTGCTGATGATACTCATATTTTTTTAGAAATTAAAAATAGGTCAATTATAGGGGGGAAATTGAGTTAACTTTGTTGAGCAGTGCAAGGTTGCTACAGCAGCACAGGCCATGCTGTAGGCATGCAGACAACTGCAGTCCATCCATGAGAGGCAGAATCACCTTGTGGCCTTAGCTGAAGAAACATCGTTAGCAGAGGAGATAGAGCATTTCAGCAGTGCTTGCTCTCACAATAAAAGGCATACAGTGCTCTGATTAGGTTGTTCTTACAGAAATACCAAACTTGCTTCTTGTGGGTTAATGGGTGAATAGAGCCTGACCTAGATGTCAGTGTCAGGATCACTGGGAACTGCTCACGAGATTATCTGTGAGGTTTACACTTGCCAGCTAAACAGAGCCAAGTCAGGTTTAGCTAGGTTGCAATCATCACAGCCTTAGGTAATGCAATCCCTTTCATGTCTTTCCTAAGGTTATCTGCAGGAGACTTAATCATGTTAAAGCTAGCATTTTGTCTTGATGATTTATAATCCATGACAGCTTGCACAATTATATGGAGAACAAAATAATTAACACTAACATATGTTCTCAGAAGACTGATTCTCTCCTGATTTCATATGTAGTTGAAAATGTTGACTGAAGACTAAGGTATGTACAAAACTACCGGTAGAATGAGTGAAAGCATATTTGTTGTTTTACATATCTATATATATATATGTATATACACACATATTTCAATAGTAAAAGGCACCTGCAAGATTAGATAAATAAATGAATGCCTAACAAAACATTTTTGCTTGCCTTTGTGCATAATGGAAAACATACAGATGATTTCTCCTAAGTAATTAACTACCTTCTCGTAACTGTCCAAATTACATTCCTGTCTGCTATAGCTAAAAACACATAGATATGAATGGTTCTGATGGGTGTAGCTAGTGACTTATTGTTTTTTTGTCCCCTGATAATATTAATAGATCTAAATTGTTCTTCTTTTTCTCCTCCTCCCCTTGATTTTTTTTCTAGGCTTTATGTTTCCATCTAAAAGAATAAAACCTTAAAATTGCATCATTAGGCATATAACACTAGAAGGGAAAATTCTGACCAGAGATGAGTTTTTCTTTTCATTGACACTGCAATGAAGGGGATAATGGAAAGAGTCAGTCAATAGTGTCCATACTTCTGGGTTCAGTGACATTTGTGTGTTTAGAAACCTTCAGCCACATCCTGGAAACTGCAGCAGGCAGGAGTGTGTGGTTGGGTGAGTTTGTACACAAGTGAAAAATGTAGGAATCCCAGCTCCTACAAGTTCGAAGGAGAGACTTTATACTGACACCACCACAGTCTGACAGGCCGTGACCTTTTGGAACAGAGCAGCCTGCTAGTTGTTATGATGTTGAAATCAAACAGAACATCAGATATTCTGGCTCTGAGCTCTTGAAAGGGACTAGCAGTCCATTGCAAATTCAAAGAGGAGTCATTTTCAAATTGACTGCCATTCTGCCCTGAAGACTGACACCTTTGTTTTTATTTGCTCTCACGATTTGTCATTTTTTAAAAGAATGTAGTTATTGCTGCTGAGCTCTATTGACTGTATTTAGTTTCTTAAAATTTCAGGATTTGCTAGCACGCAGTGGGATGGCTGGTTCTCCCCAGCGAGGGTTCCCACACAGGGCCTAGGAGGGAGAGCTCTTGGTGGCCCTCACCTTTGTGCCCCTGTTCACAACCACACCTGCACTGCCCCTCTCTGCTTATGAGACCTCCCAAGAGCCTCACTGCCTAACTTGAGGCACAGTCACGGGCCAAAGGAGGAAACCTCAAGCGACATTTCCCACACAGGAGTCAGAGCTGAAGTTGTTTGTAACGTGCAGTTTTCGTTGGTAGTCCCTTCACAGCGCTGCAAATACTGGCACTTTGCAACCGTTCTTTTGTCTCAGCCACTCCCTTACCCTAATGGAGAGAGATCCTCCAGGTAGGGCTCCCGAGCACAAGGAACCAAGGAGAGCTGTTGTGTCCCGCACCTTCCCGTGGAAACTGCTTCACACCCTCACCTGCACTTGCCCTAAGACCGAACCCTCACCCTCGCCAGAGCCCAGGAACCTGCAGAAGAGCCATTGCATCGGGCTCATCGGAGGGGCTTGGGGTTTTCAAATCTCATTTTCCCGTGGCAGTCCATTCATCACCAAACAGGTCCGCCACGCGCAATCCTACCCCGAGGTGCATCCTACCCCCGTTTGCACCCTCTGCTCGCAACCCGGGCGCTTGAGGGACCACAGAGACCACCGTGCCCGGTCCCTGCTGCAGCCCCAGCACCGCCCCTCTGCCCGAACTTCCCCAATATCTGGGGGAGTCACACTGTATCCCTGCCCCGAACTTTCCGCCGCCCATCCCATCCCACCCGTCCCTCCCTCCCGCGGCGCGGCCCGGCCCGCCCCCGCTCCGCCTCCGCGGGG
>VXBX01005473.1:889593-1065971 GCA_013400415.1 Scytalopus superciliaris
CGCCCTGGGGATGCGGATGGGCCACGGCGGGGTCGGGCGGACGGGCTCGCTCGGTCCGGTGTCAGCCCGGTTATTGTTTCTGTCAGGGCGAGCGCGAAGTTGCGCGGTGCCCGCGGCAGTGCGCGGGGTGCCGCTGTTAAGCGGGGCTGGTCCTCGCCGGGGAGGGCGGTGGGCGCGGTGCCGGCGGGCGCGGGAGAGCCCCGGGAAGGCGCGGCGCCCTTGGCATCCTCTCGCGGTCTGCCCGCGGTGTCAGGGCGGGGGTCTCGGCGCTGCTCACACCGGGGGGAGCGGGGCAGGGCAGCGGTGTGACACGGGGACACCGCCACAGCCTCTGCGCCGCCGCGGGAACAAAGGTGACACTGGTGACCCGCAGCTTCGGGGCTGTGGCCCGTGACCGGCAGCAGGGTCACCTCTGGAAGCGTGTACGCTGCGCAGCATCAGTGGTGGGGAGCGAAGTAAT
Organism: Scytalopus superciliaris; assembly: GCA_013400415.1. Classification (NCBI taxonomy): domain Eukaryota; kingdom Metazoa; phylum Chordata; class Aves; order Passeriformes; family Rhinocryptidae; genus Scytalopus; species Scytalopus superciliaris. Next base: position 890,054 of record VXBX01005473.1, read on the forward strand.
TGTGTGTGTGTGAGAGAGAGAGACTAGTTCCATATATACGGCCGTGCGATGCCACACTGTGAACCTCTGAAAGCCGCAGTCACTGCAAACTGATTGTGAGATGCACGCTGAAATGTAATATTTTGCTCAAGGCGTGACAGGTTTATTGTGTGAGAGTGCTAATGAGACTTCCTGTGAAAGGAAGATCAAGATTTTTGCACCATTTTGGAATTCCCTTTTCGTGCCTCATCTTTGCACAACTTCGGTCTTTTGCGCGGCGTTCTCTGGTTTAAAATGGAAAGTTCTACCCAGAATGTTACTTCAGCTATAATCTAGTTGTAAAAAGATCTGTACTAGCATTAACGAAACTGTAACAGGAAGCACCTATTTTGGAAAGAGAACAGCGCAAAGCAGGATCAAGACAACCATTTCATTCTGCCCCTTAACCTGGCAGCACTTCTAGGGCAGTCCGCAGTCTGGAGGATATTACAGCACAGGAGACTGCTCGTTTCCTTTTCACGTGTGTGGGAGTGTAGCAGTGAAATGGAGATCTAATGCCTTCCTTCTTCTTTTTTCATTATGTTTTCCTGAGTGTCTGGCACGTTTAATTCCTAGATCTCCTGTCTCCTTTATGTGTTTTCTGACCACTGTGAACGGATGTTACATAAAACAACTCTCGTAGGCTTCAGTGGTAATTAGCAGGTTCTTTTCCTGTTGGAGGCATATCGCTGTAAACTAATAATTGCCATTTTAAATAGCACAGGTGGTATCGTGAGTAAGTATTGTGTTGGTCTGGGAAATGTAGGTTTACAGGATGACAGGTATGGGACTCTGTCAGAATTGTGAGGCGTTACAGCCCTGATTGAAGCGCTTCTGCCGGGAAGAAACCATTATCGAACAACTGAGGCTTTTTAGCGCAGAGAAACCAGACTGGAAACTGTTGAGTTGCACAAGCTGAGCACACCCTTTCCCTTGCCCCTCCCAGCAGTGAGATGCTCTCCGCTTCTGTCGCGGCCCGCGGTCCTTTTCCCTGGGATGGGAACTTTGGCTGGGCGCGCGTGGAAAGGCCTGGAGCGGCCGGGGGCGCGGNCGCCGGCATCCAGCCCGGCTCCGGAGCCTGGCAGCGCTGGAAATCTGCGCTGAAACGCGGCTTGGGTAAATGCTCGTATTGAAAAGACAAGCAAACAACAAAACTCCAAAGCAGTGTACTTTTTCAGTCCTCCAAACCCATTGCCTTTGTCCTGCAATATGCTGTATCCTAATCCCAAACTCCACATGTCTGAAAAAGATCCACGTGGCTGAAAAGCATCCCTCTCTAAGTCCGGGCTAACTTTAATGTCAGTGGTCAATTTAAATATTTTTGCAGAAGGCGTTTAACCGGTTCTTCAGTCTTTCAGCCTTATACAGAGTGAAACACCCTTATTGAGGAGTTTCAGCCTGGTGTGGTAAATGGTCATTGAATTACTGTGAGAGCAATTCATTCAGTTTGCTTTTAGCCACCACACATTGTTGTCCATCTTCCAGGACCTCCTAAGTCCTAAAGTGTGACATCTTGTGTGTCTCGTAAAAGTCCTACCATTCCAGAAATATTTGTTGTCATAGAGAAGATAATAATTCTTGTTTACTGCATAGAAGCTCATTAAGTTCAAAGGAAGAGAGAAGGGATAAAACTTGTATAACCTAAATGTCTGGGTATGTCTTTTATAGCAGTTGTAAAGAAATACCCAGATCTAGAGCCTAGTTTTTTGGGATGGGGAAGGTTTCTACATGGTATGATAACTGTGTAGTGTTTTAGCAGAGCATGCTTCTCTCTTACTCATTAAGATTTTTCTGGATTTCTAGAAAGTCAGAGGATGTAGCTTGCTGGGATGTGTACAACATAACATGTATTGCAGTAGATACTGGAATGATCTAAGAGGCCTAGGAACAGTATGGTATGTCCTACCTTGTATAGGGGAAAAATCACTAGAAATAATACAACAGTTCTAAAAGTTTCTGTTTTGATGTGAAGAATATGGGTTTTGTGTTTGTTGGGTGTTTTGGGGGGAGCTGTTTGTTTAGTTGTTGAAGTATCTGTTTTTGAACCATCTTTTACAAGAGCATGCTATTGGGAAGAGAAGAGAGGTCATATGATCCAGAAACTGTAGGGATTAGTATTCCTTAGGGTTAGTCTAGTAATTAACACATTATTTGCTATAGCACATCTCCTCTACTTTGCCTGACTCCAGTTTGATCAGGTAAGAAGACAACTTACTAACTTTTTTCCTGGAAGTGCCAGTGAAAACAGGTTGTTCTGTGAACATCTCTCCAAGAAACCTTGATGGCATCTGTGTTGAGTCTAATGAGAGTTTAAAGGTTGCAGGCAGACACTTGGTTGGGTGTCTCAAACTGAGTAGGCTTGCTTGTCACAGTAGTTAGTGGTCACTAGCTTGAGGCCTCACAAATGCCTGAGTGGATAGCAGATGAACTTTCACTCCATAGTTCCTCACCATCTCAGACATGTTCAGTGTAAACAGTTTCATATGGTGTAATGGAAGAGAGTGTATGAGAACCACTGTCTGTGACTGTTTTCTGCATTGGCATCAGTATTTCTGAAGTTATTCCAGTTTGATCTACTCCCTCTGAGCAGTTGAAAGCTGTGTGTGAATCAAAGCTCAGACTGCTTTTCTTGACTTTCTACTTGAGAGCTACAGCTGACTGTTTGACATGGCTGTGCAATGTGTGCTAGGAGCTAGCAGCATGGGAACGAATCTGCCTTCAGTGTGTCCTAACTTATTCAAGATCCGAGCTGCGTGAGCTTCTGGGACAGATGATTTGTGTGTGACAAATAGATCTGAAGCCTGCCTTTAAGGAAGAGATCTGTTCCGGTGTGTTTATGTTTTATTCATTGGTCTGTTTTTTATCTCCCTCCACACGCATACACCTGTTGCACCAGTTTACCACTTGTGAAGGGGATAAAGAAATTGGCTCAAGATTCCAAAGTAGATACCTGCAGGTGATCTTGGAGAACTGCTGAGGTCAGGATATAAGCCATCTGTGGGACAGCAAGTTGCTGCAGACTTCTTAGCTGTTCTGATTTCAAACTGTTTGCTGTGGGTAAGGTTTGCTGTGGGTCCCAGTGTTGCTGGGAAAGTGGGTCCCACTGCCTGGGAAAATATATGTATTCAGTTCTCCACCTTGGCTTGAACCACAGCATTTGTTCATCTTTAGATGTGGGACCTCCTTAGAGACATTTGCAATTCCAAGAGACCACAGCTGTCAGGTGTAGGTGAGAGTAGGAGGGATTGGAGCCAATGATTAGCGATAACCAAGTATGAGAACTAGTCACAACTAAAGCAGCATGAGAACACCTGTCAGATTAACTTTGTTTTCATCAGATCAAGAGATAATTGATTGAATGCTATGTTAATTCAACTTCTAGAGGAGGGTGATTCCTTGGTTTCTGTTTTCTTTCTATGCCATACTCATTAGGTTCACCTGAGAAGCCCTGTTGAGTAAATTTAATCCTCATGACGAATTTTTGCATGGAAATTATTTGGCTTCACTCCTCCTCAGATTTCTCATAGTGGTTTTCTGTCTGAAAAATATGATTAGTCATTGTAAGATGGGTGAGTTATTGGTAAGAATTGAAAGCACCAAGTATCATATCATGCTGAAGCATGTTTAGATATTATTGAAGGTTAGTAGGCAAGGAAGCTATTAGAAATGGAAATTCTCAAGTGAATAATCGTCTAGTTAATCTTTGTAGTAAGTTCAGAAGTCCACACCTTGTGGAATGTCACATGAGCTACGAATAAACTCTCTGCTCTTTCTGAGGCTTTGATATCTCAGTAGCTTTTTGCAGATGTGCAGTATGCATGAAGGTGGCATTAGCTGATAGAATATCCAAGAAACAGACATGAGAGACCAGGCAGTCTTTCTGGTTATATGTTGAAATACTTGACATGTATATTTTATACTGTTTACTGAAGATTTTATAGATCCAAACCTGAATTTCCTTTGAAAAGCATAAAACTCCAGACAAATTTGATGCTTGTTTAGAGTTCTGTTAAACTGAATGCTTTTTCTTTAGTCTTAATTTTGTTCAACTGTGCATCAAAGGAGCACCAGGTGCACATGAGTAAAAGCTTTTTTGGCATCTTTTTGGTATTCTCTGGTTAGCTGCCTTACTTAATTGAACCTCTTCCATTAGGGCAGATTTTTGGCATTTATGTGAGTGCCTGCCTCCCCTCCACTGTCTGACATATGAGTGTATGGCACTTCAAGTTCCTGAGTCAGTGCTGGATGCTTCTGTACAGCACATTCTTTAGTGCCTGAAATTATTGCATTTATAGCAAACTCCTTGAAAACATTTTACTGAAGTCATGTTAGTTTTATTATTGATAATACAGGCATTTTTAATTTGATAGGAACAGTCAACTTTATTTTTTATTAGGAGTTTCTACTGTTTCCCAGCAAATCACTGCAATGTACATGGCACTTAAGGTCAGCTCCAGAAATCTACCTGCTGCCTTCAGACTAGCTGAATCTCACTGGACAACATAGTAGTGTTTAAAATACCAACATGCATTTAAAAATCATGTATAATGATGCACTAGTGCTTTTTGGTGAGGAAAAGTTGTTGAAATAATGTTGAAAGACTGAGATGAGTATTTTCTGAAAAGTTCATGCTGCAAAGTCCAGCTTCTTTTATCCTCCAGAGTAGTAGTACATGTTTGACAGTTGCAGAAGACTTGCTCTTTTTGAATATTTGACTGCTACCACTAATTTGAATTTCAAGGTATGCTGTTCATTTAAAGCAGTTGAAGCACAGGATTTCTTGTTCGGGCCTTAATGCTCTGCAAGTTTATTTTTTGAAGCAGATCTCTTATGAAAACTCCTGCATTACATTTCATAATATGTCTCTGCTATGTTTGAACTTAACAGCAGGATTGATGGTTCAAACCCTTAATCCTCTTAGTGGCTCTTCACTGGATTCTCTCCAGTATAATTTTTCTCACTTGGGAGCCCAGCACTTGACACAGCTTTCGAGATGGGCTCTCACCAGCACTGAGTAGAAAGGAAGAGTCATTTCCCTCAGCCTGGTGGCAGCAGTCCTCCTAATGCCCCCCAGGATTCTGTTACCTGCCTTTGCTTCAAGGGCACCTTTCTGGCTCATCTGCAGCTTGCTGCAGCTTTGCTTTCGGGCCAGTCAGCCTCCAATGTGTGCTAGTGTGTGGGGTTACTCCTCCCCAGGTGCAGGACTTTGCACTTCTCCTTGTTGAACTTAACAAGGTTTCAGCATGCGTATTTCCCCAGCCTGTCAAGGTCCATCTGGGTGGCAGAGAAAACCTTTGGTTTATCAGCCACTGCTCCCAGTTTCAGTCTCTGTACTTGTAAATCCATCTGCAGTTTCCTTTTTTTTTCCTCCTTTTTATTGCTGTCTTCGAGCTTTTAAATAGGTTTGACAACTACTACTTTTGCATCAAATATCTGGAAGGGCGTTGGATTGATAGACTTCAGAACCTCTACAGAATTCAGACAAATACACTCAGAAAATACTTTGGACGACTCTAACCCTTTAGATTTGTGCTATAAGAGACCCTGCTGTGTGATGTAAGTATTGATACACTTTTTGTTTTGGAGAACCTTGTTTGTGTATTTTTCGTGGAATGTTTTTTCAACAAAAGCATCCACTTCTGAGATGGCTGCAGTCAGTGTTGCCATTAAGCTGTAGCTGGTGGAAAAGTTTGGAAATAAACTAGCATGCGATCAAGTTACTTGAGGATGTTGGCACTGGCTTTGTTGTGATTCACTACATATCGTTTCGTCGCAAGCACATTGCTTAGGCAAAGTCAGCTGCCATAGGGTAGTCTGAATTATTTTGTGCTGGTGGTACCGATGGCTTGGATTGACAAGACCATCAGTAATTGAAATCTGAAGAGAAATTCACAGTAGTGCTTGAAGAGATTGGGTAGACATCTCAGTGTTTGGAATTCTCTTCCTTTTCATTTTGTATCTGGTATGAAATCAACAGATTTGAGTGTAAGCAGTTATTTACTGATTTGTATGAATCAAAATACATTCTTATTTTGGGGTTTGTCAAGGAGAATAGAAAATGCAAATTTCCATAGTGATAGCTTGCACAGCTGAGAGAAAATATTTGGTCGCTGTTTCAGCACAAACACAGCGCAGATGTTCCAGTGTTTTAATACTGGCTCTGATTTCATGAAGTCTGTCCTCAGCCTCTTGGAATTCAGTGATCTATCATAAAGTGTCAAATTATTCTTATCAAATAAACATACAAAACAGACCTTTGAGTGTCTGTTTTCTTCCAAAACGTGTAGCAAACTCACCTCTGGAAGGGGGATCTTACGCGTGGACAGTAAAATTCTGGATAAAACTTCTTCAACGTTTCACTAAACAGGTTTCAGAGTTCAAGTCTTTTGAGAGAAGTTGAGAACTCCAGAATTATTTTGCAGTTCTCTGTGGCTGCTTTTAACATTCAAACAGTAACTCTTACTGCTCTGCATGTTAATAGAAATAGATTTCCTCCCCGCCCCCTGCTTTTCTCTTTGAAATAAACTAGTTTGGGGTCAGACCAAGACTTTGGGGTACTTGGCTTGGTTTTCCAAGGCATTCTTAGTTCAAGGTATCTAGCTTTAAATGGACATTTTAATACAGTTTTTTGGTATGTTTGCTAATTAATATTGGGTTTAATGTACTTTGATCTGGTATTTCTCTTCACTTCCAATTTTGAAAGCTTCCTTAAGCAATTGAATTTTAAATGGTTTTAGCATCGCACTTCTCTCCTCACCAGTCTCTATTTCTTTTTGAAACCTGAGTGTTAAGCTAAAATTTGAAGTTGTAAATTTATTTTTAGGAATGAAGGAACAATTGTTCAAGGGCAGGCTTCTGTTGTGGTGTGTTGTTTTTTTATTTTACTGCTACGCTTGCAGGAGTCAGAAGACAGAGCCTAAGTGATAAGATGCTTCTCATTGCTTTATTGCTGGTACCTTTTCATCTGCATAAAGTTATGAGGACTTCCAGGTAATTCTGAATTCCGAGCTGTCGTCATACATGTACTGCTGCAAGTCTGCCCAGCATTGATGAATACCGTAGTTTGGGTGCCAGAGGTGTCTGGTTGAGAGCTCTAACAGATTGAAACCTGTGTGTGGTGGGACGTAGCAGAGTACTCAGAGAAACTGTATGCAGCAGCCACTGCTTTCTGACAAAAAAATGTCAGTCTTTGATTGTCAAAGTAGAATAATTGGAGAGAATTGTTTTGGGAGCTTGGTTTGGTCACTGGCAGTTGTATGCCCTGCATATAAAAGCTAATCTATAAATAGATGTTAAAAATCTGTGAGGAGAGGCTCAAACTAATTCTCGAGGTAGCTGGCAAGGGAGAGTCATAGAATTAAGTCTTTCACCAAGGTTTTAACTGTTCTGGATCATGTGAATAAGACTTCTCTCCAGTTTTCTTCTCTGTTAACTTACTTCCTTTTCAGGAAAAGGATCTATAGATGTGAAAACTACATTTAAATAGTATGTGTCTTTCCACTGGATGTTTGAACTTCTGGCAAGCAGAAATGGCAGGGTTTTCTCTATTCCAGAGGAAGAGTTAATTGGGGAAAAAGTGGGTTTCATGATACAAGGAATGTATGGGAAGCAAGTGTTTAAGATGAATTCTGAGATAAGAGGTGACATCCTCTTAAAGCAGAGGGGTTGGGGTTGCTTAACTCTTTTTATCACTATCATTTTATCCATATAAAGTTTATGAAATCTACAGAAACATAACAAGATTCATGCTCAATAGCATTCTCAAAAGTAACTGCTTTGAGAATTAATACCTTGTTTTATGCAGTGTACTGTAATACTTTGAACTTTTATATCATGGCTTGGTGTGTTTTACAATGCACATGGTGATTCTTTCACTGTCTTTCAGACATTGTGTTCTGTATTATGTGCTTCAGAGACGTGATCAACCACTGTGCCTGACTTAAATGGAAGTGTCCTGCACATGGGGCCTCTGTTAGCTTCAGATTTTCCAGAGCTGAGGCTCTTACCTGCTTCTGTGACTGTAGGAACATGTAAGCCCTAACACAGACTGGTCAGTCTGCAGCCTGAAGTGAGTTAAACCTCAGTCTTTGTAGTATAAATGTAAATGCAAAAATAGTAGTATGAAGATGGTGGGTGTATCAGCATAGCTTTTCAGACCATCAGGATTTAGGCTTTCTAGCATGCTGTGTGTTTTCCTGACTTAAAAGTGGCATCCAGCATAGCAATACTTGCTTACAACAATGGAAAAAAATTGTCTAAGTTTTGTTTGGCTCAAGCAGAGGTATGAAAAAGGAAGAGGAGAAACATCTGCAGCTGTTACGGCGTGTTTGAATTGAATTAAACCCAGATAAGAGCAAGGAACAGGCAGCTTTCTTCTTTAAATAAATGGGAAAAAAACCCCAAACAATCGATAAACCAGATTTTAAGGGGCACGTGTGTGTTTTTTGAAGATACATTAATGTTGCAAGAGGACACTGAAGGGAATGAGAATAGCCATTTCAGGTTACTTTTAGAAATTACTGTGCTGGTTTTTTTTCCTCTTTGAGTAAGACTTGGCCAAACTGCTAGAAAAGTCAAAAGCTGTTGTTTATGGCTCACTCCTGGGAACGGGGTTATATGCTGCAGACCAAAATGCCTGAAGTTAGAAGAAGCTCTATTGTTTAGTGTGTGTGTTAGCTGATTGATGTGGGTGCTGCCTTAGGAACAGTGGCAAGTCAAGTTTAAAAGTCTAAGGCATGCGCCTCCGGCCTGTGCCCTTTTGCCTACTTTGCTTGCAAGCACGTGGCAGCGGAGGAATGCAGCGGAGGGGAAGTGTACAGCGGCTTATGAGTGAATTGGCCTTTAAGGAAGGAGCAAAACAAGTGTTCAGGCAAAGACACTTCAGGAAGCCTTTGGTATTCAGCCATCATAATTCAGGGCAGTCTTAAAGGCTTATGGTTTTCTTAAGGAAAAGAATACGAAAAGGAACAAGCCGTTTTATTGTTTCACATCCCAGGGTCAAGCAGCACAGTTCTGGAACTAGACTGTATTTGTTTGTTTTTTTGATTCAGGATTAATTCCTGATGGATTAATATTTTTTCATTTGGGAATGAGGAATTTTATGAGTTAATTTTATGACCGTGCTAGATTTTGATTCATTAAAATGTCAGGTTGACTATTCACAATTAATGCTATTTATAATATCTTTGTGCCCTGGACAGTGAAAAAACATGTTTCTAAAAATGAAAGGGTTCCTGAGATTCTTTCCTTTCAGAAACAGAAAGGAGGTTAATTATAAATTTCCAGGCTGAGAAGTCACAGAGGAGGTGAAGGATAACAGAAGCTAGTATATCTGTTGCTTAAGATGCTAGCATTCCAGTATACAAAATTGCATGAGTGAACTGCAGAACCTGTTGCCCCTTCCTGAGACAAATCCAGGTGCCTGATTCTCTATATGCAGATATGGTTGGGGTTTTTTTGTATGTGTTTTTTTTTTGGGGGGGGGTTCATCCTAGTCTTAACAGTACCATTAAACACATGGTAAATTCTTAACTTTGAGTGCTCTCCCCTTTTGCAAACCCTGTTGAGCCCAGGTTATACCATGCATTACTGCTGCTTGTCTCTGTTTTATTGCTCTCTTGCCGTTTTGGTCTCAACGTCAGCTGGTGATGAACAATTTCAATGAATGAATGGACAGCTGACTTGGACTTCCTCATACTTGTCTTCAGCAGGGCCCATATAAGTAGTTGTTAGTGACTGAGTCATTAAGTACTACAAATTGCAGTTGTTACTAGGGCATACAGTGCTTGTTTTAAAGCTTTCAAAACTGGGGTTGAAAGCTGATTTGGATTCTTTGTTGTCTTAATCAAATGCTGTACACATGTAGATCGAGTTGCATACTACCTGTAGGATATTGTGAGCTTTAGCTACCCCTCTGGGAACACAGAAGCCTGATTCACCCAGAACACTGCTTCTAAAACTTGAGCAGTGGCTGATGGATTTGGGACATCTGTGAATTACCATCAGTCACTGTAGCAAGGAGTTGTATTGCAGAGGTGGATCATTGCAAGATGGTCTAGGGATAGTCACTTAAAATATTGCAGAGTTCCTGCCTGTTGGTCAGCAACATTACTAGCTAATGTGCAGCAACACTTACATTGTTCATCTCTGCCTAGTACTTTTTGTTCTATATTATGCATTTATTTCCTAAGCCTATTGTTGCTGGTGCATTCCTAGTGCTTGTTCCCTAGTTATCTACTCATACGCCTTTGCACCTGTTCTTTGTGTTTCAGATGACTTTGACATAGTGGAAAATTTACAGACTAGAGGAGCAGAACTGCAGTCTTAATAACTGCTTTTGAAGTACCCAGCTGAACTGCACGGGCTTGAAAAAGAATGAAGTAGTTGTACTTTCTTTTTATTTTGTTTAAATAGAAATGCCAGGATGACCTTAAAACATCTGGTATTGATACCATTATATTTTGTATCAGTAAAAATCTCAAAACTTGCCCTTGAATCCTGCCCTTCACATGGGGTAATGAATTCCACTCCCTTTTTGTCCTCCTTCTAAGAGGATATTGGTTTTAGGATTAGGTGCAGAAGTTCTGGTGAGCTAATAAATGAAAGTGGACAAGAGACTTTGGAATGTTGATGGTCTCCTCAGGAACAGATAGTTTGTGGACCATTTATACATAGACTGTGCCTGCAAAAATCTATGACCTAGTTGTAAGTGCCCAAATGACATTAGTCTGAATTAATGATGAGTAGAATTAACTTCCAGTATATTTATATACAAATACTGGTTACAGGGGAAAAAAAAAGCTATGAAGTTACCAACTGTATAATGTTTAACAAGGGCAAGTACCAGATTCTTCAGCTGGGACAGCCCTGGATGTACAGACAGACTGGGAAACGAAATGGTGTAGAGCAGCACTGCTGAAAGGGACCTGGGGGTCCTGGTCGATGGCAAGTTGAATCTGAGTCAGCAGCACCCTGGCAGCCAGGAGGGGCAACCCTGTCCTGGGGGACATCAGGCACAGCATCACCAGCTGGGCAAGGGAGGGGATTGTCCCGCCCTGCTCTGCACTGGGGCGGCCTCGCCTTGGGTATTGTGGGCAGTTTTGGGCATCACAATGTAAGAAAGATATTAAGCCATTAGAGAGTGTCCAAAAAAGGGCGTTGAGGGGAAGTCATATGAGGAGCGGCTGAGGTCACTTGGTCTGTTCAGCCTGGAGGAGAGGAGACTGAGGGGAGACCTCATTGTGGTTACAAGTTCCTGGTGAGGGGCAAAGGAGGGGCAGGCACCAATCTCTTGTCTGTGGTGACCAGTGACAGAACCTGAGGGAATAGCCTAAAGTTGTGTCAGGGGAGATTTAGGTTGGATATTAGAAAAAGGCTCTTCATGAATATGTAGACATGATCACAGTTACATGTCTGGTTTAATTCCACTGGGTTTTATTTGAGTTTGTTATGCCTTTGTAGTATGATGGTCTTCTGTCTATACTAGCGTGGTTGTTGATATTTATTTGGGTAGTTATACTTAGCTGCAGTTCAATTAAATTTCATCATAATTTCAGATTTCTGTGTGAAGATCATTTTTCTAACAGCTGTGATTTCGTTTCCTCGACTCTACATAATTTTGATTTTTGCAGTTCATTTGTCAGTCAGAAATCAGAGCCACAGGAACTGTATATTGTCTTACTGCTCTAAGTAATCAGCTTGAAATTAAGATATGACAAAAAATTTCAGTGGAAAATGGGGCCGGAAGCAGCTTTGTTTTGCTGGCTGAGGTGAAAAGTTTAGATACGTTTTTTCCAGCATGATGAAAAAAAACATGTTCTGGGTGTCCTCTGTCATTGAGTCATCAGATGATCTGTACCCGTGATATTATGGTTTTCATTTTCAGCTCTCATTTTTTTTGTGTGTCACATGTATGCACAATATTCAGCTTGCTGCAGTACTGCCAAAATGCTTAAATTATATGAGTGTTTTACTTCCATTTTCAGCTGTGGTGCAAAGAAGAGGTGCCTTAATTAACCGGACAGTCAGACTGAAGTGCAAGCATAGTCTGTAAGGAAGAGGCAAGCACTGTATGTAAATTTTTCCTACTTGGAAATCATTCCCAAAATTACAGTGTAGAATATATCTTTCTAGAAATGGTCTAGCTCCTAGTTCTACAGAACAAGAAGGCAATACTTATTTTTTAACTTTGCCTTTTGACAGAACTCTCCCTGAAAATGGCGGAAGCTCACCAGGCAGTCGCTTTTCAGTTTACAGTAACTCCAGATGGGATTGACCTGCGGATGAGCCATGAGGCACTCAAACAAATTTACCTGTCTGGTGTCTATTCATGGAAGAAAAAGTTCATCAGATTCAAGGTATGCTAAGTTAATCAAATCCACCAAAACTGAGGGTTATTTAATGCTTTGTAGATTCATTGAAGTCTTTTTAGGCAAATTTTTTTTTTTCCTTCATGTCAAATAAAGTTCCTCACTGTGAAAGACTTGCATGGGTTTTAGTTAATAGAAGGGATACTGAGGAACATAACACTGAGTGATGCTGTAAAGAGGATGTGTTTTTTATGTATTCGTGGAAGCAAGATGAAACATGTAGGAATTAATAATAGCTTTAATTGACCTAATTCTCTTCATAATGCATCATATAATTATATAGTCTTTTAGCACAAGTCAAAAATACAACTAGTTGTGATTTTTAATGTTATATCTCTTAGAGGTACAAGACTACACTGTTTATTTTGGCAAAGAATATATAAAATCAAATTTGCAAATTAAGGAGAAGGTTTGCTGTTTTCAAAAAATTACCTACAAGTTATACCAAGTAGTATTGTTTCTGATGAGGTATTTGATATAGATCCTTGTCAACTTACTGTTTTGTTCATGGGATTATAAATGGTAAGTATCTGTTTTCTTAATAGCAAATTACATAAGCTACAGGCTGTCTTCACTATCTCTTTCAAAAACATAAGCATATTAACAACAGCCTTATTAAAATTTTTTTATAAAGCTATGAGAAGGACCATTCAAATTATATTTAAAAAAACTTGATTTTGATTATCAGTGTCTTCTTCAGTAAAACATTTTTGTCACATACTCATTTAGAGAGGCATAGCTCTGTATAAGTTGGAATTGTTGAAGTGTCATTTTTTTCTAACGCTGTTTGTTAATTTCGGTAGTTGTTTGTTAGTTTCAGCAAGTAAGACTTGCTGCAGGATCAGTGATGTCTATAAGAGAACGCAAAAGGGCCTTTAATTCTTGATATCACTGTGACAATTTTCTGCAGTAGTCAAACAACTAAATCCATTCCCTCCTCCTTAGATAAGCATATGTAGGGAAACATTGGATAATCTTAGCTACTTGTTCAAAACTAAATTACTTTCTATGGTAATATGAAGTCAACCACTTTGGTATGAAAAAATTATGTGAAGGCTTTTCTTTCCAGAATGGAATCATCACCGGCGTTTATCCTGCTAGCCCATCTAGTTGGCTTATTGTAGTTGTGGGTGTGATGTCAACAATGTATGCCAAAATTGATCCTTCCTTAGGAATAATAGCTAAAATCAACCGAACACTTGATACAACGTAAGTAGACTGAAAAGTTACTGTTCCTCTGAAGGGAAATCACTTTATTTGCAGCTTCTGTTAAAGCTATTCCTGTTAAAACGTATCAGTTTTGGGGTTGTGTGGTTGTGCCAGGCTATGCCAAATACACAGCTGTAGGAGGGTATGAAATAGGTAGGTTGTTACACCAGTATTACTGCATTGTGTTCTGAGTATTTGGGAAGCACATTTGGCAACTTCCGTGGCCTTTGATCTTGTTGCACGAGAAGCTGTTTGGAAAAGAGCTTATGAAAAAGAGGTGAGCAGGCATAAAATTGTGCAATGCCTGCCTGTAGTACCATTAGACTTAGGTTTGCACTATCAGCTTTTCCTTGGAACTTAAACAGGCATTAACTGGCATATGCTGGCTTTTGTTTTGAATAGTGGCTACATGTCAAACCAAACACAGAACATCGTGAGTGGAGTGCTTTTTGGCACAGGGCTTTGGGTTGCCCTTATTGTCACGATGCGCTACTCTCTGAAAATGCTGCTCTCCTATCATGGCTGGATGTTCTCTGAACATGGCAAGCTTACTGCAGGCACCAAGTTTTGGATGGTAAGGATATGTTGTCTTCCTGTTTCATCTTAACTTCTGTCTGATTGGTATTCAAATCCCTAAAAGAGGAATCTTGTATTTTTTTCCTCACTTGTGTTTTCTGTGTCATGGGACAGGAGGCTGTTAGGTAGTTATTTCTACTAATTACTGTCACCCTTCTAGCACTGTAATTAAACTATTTATCATGGCCTTGTAGAAGGAAGAGTAAGTGCTTCAAGAATACCTTCTAAATTTGCCAACACCTTGGGACTGTGTGACTCAAATACCTACTTTTTCTCTATGTACAAGAACTTGGGCTGCAGCACCAAAGAATCTTGTCCTCACAGAAAGTGCTTCCCTAATGCTTTGTTGAAATGTTAGAATTTCTGGTCATCTGTTGTAAAATTACTCTTATGCTTGAAGAAAATAATACTGAGTGTCCTTTCAATTGATTTATGGCTATGCCTCCAAAATAAGTTAGAGAAGAAGCATAAGGTGTAGGTAGCTGGTAGACTGGTAGGCCTCCTGTGGGTTATTGTGGTGCTTCGGAAAAGGATTCGGAAAAGATGTGATAGGTATAAAGAGAGGAAATGTAGACATAAGTGCTGCAAGAGGTGAAGTGAGGTTTTACTACTTGAACTAAGTTATTTCAACTCACTTTTGACAGTATTGTTGTAGAAATAACTTTAGTACTGTACTATGATAAAATTAGACTCTCCAACCACAAAAATTAACCAATAAATGTTAAACTAAGCACATGTCATGATTTACTATGAAATATGCTTAAGGACAGGTATCTAGAATGCTATATTAAAATAGAATTCAATGTTTGTCTGTTACAAATGAAATTTCTAATTGGTGGTTTCTCCTGGAAGTGGTATCAGCCTCATGGCTCGAATTTGTACAGTTCAGAGGCTCTGAATGGTAAGGTTTTCTGTCAGTTGCTTGAAGCTGCAGTTTGCTTTCAGCATGTCCTACCAGATAGATACTTTAAAGCTCTTAATATTGCCTTATCAACATTAAAACAGTATGAACTGTAATGCTACTTACCATGCTTTGTTGCATATTGTATTTATAAATTTTTGCCTGTCATATATGTTGCATATTATTTTGTTGTGTATTGTATGTTTTAAGAACACAGAATGGGAAAAGTGTATGCCCAGCAGTCTCATCTATACTTACTATGAAACTGTGCTTTATAACCTTATTCTTTCATTAACTAGACCCAACAAAAGAGAAGACTGATCTCACTGGCAAAGCAGCTCCAATTACTTTAGCTTTCCAGATTTTTATAGTAATTTTTATANNNATAGTAATTTTTATAATACTATAGTAATTTTTAATAATATAATAATATGTTTTCTGTTCAGATAGTCATGCAGATCAAAAACCTGAGCTCTGATTTCAGTGACAGTACAATGTGATTTTTCAGGCTGTTTGGAAGTCTGGTGGCACTTTTAATGAACATATTTCACCCTCTAAAGTCCAATTTCCCATGCCAGTGTTAGGGGGAAAATCCAAATATTAGTTGAAGTTCTAAAAAAGTAATTAAATTATTTTAACTAATTAATTAAAAATAGTAATCATCTGTGAACAGATGCAACATATGCTAGAATGACATTATTTGCTGTGTTTGTATGTGAAAGTGGAGATGAAGTGTGTGTGTCTGTCAGATGACTTTAGTGGTCTTAAACTGTTACAAATTCTCCGCTATGTTTGCTTATTAGACAAATACTGTGAAATGTGTTTGCTGATTTTTGTCAGTTGAGCAGGTACTCTCTCTGTCTGAAGATAATTTTAGCCTTTTCTGGCTAAAAGAGTTCTGAAATATAATTGTCTTCAAGTATGGAATTAGATTTTTGTACAGAAAGCTGAGCTTTCTCTTTCCCACCTGGTTTCAAATTTATCTTGTCATGAAGCACAAATAAATTACATTGGGCAGATCACTGTGGTGCATCCATGTACATCTGATGGCTCTGATACAGATCCATTTGCAGGGAGGTCTTTCTTGCTCATACTACTCTGCAGTTCGTAAGAGTTTTGTGCTGCCTAAAATAACCTCCTATAGCTGTACTGACCAAGGAAACTGAGAGGGAGGAAACACTACGTTTTAGCAAATAACTTTGTTAGTTGAACAGGAGACAGAAGGGAGAAATTTTTGGAATTTGGTAGTGAAATTACATCCTCTGTTTTCTTCTCTTTTTAGTCTGTTGGTTTCTATACAATATTTGAACTGATATTATACTTTGACAATAAATGTTGCACTGGACTGTTGGTATAACAGTTTACTTTTATGCTGAATTAGAGTGACAATGTCAAAATCCTTTCATGTGTAACCTTGAATTTGCATGGTTTAGACTTTCAGCCTTCTGTGTGCTGTAGCTGAAAAGTAGTTGTAGACAGAAACGCTGCTTCTGTTTTCAGTATCCTGTGGAACACAGGAGATGCTGTAATACCTCAAGCTATGTCATTGCTGGCTTTTTTTGTTTAATGCTGTTTGTTTGGGGTTTTTTTGTAGCACAAGAACTCAGTATAACACTGGCATGCTTGCACAGTTTGATGTATTCAAGTCATGTAGTAGACTAGCTGAGATACACTCATGCTTGAATTAATGCCCTGTAACACCAATCCTATTATTGATGTTGAACTATAACTTTGAAAAACATTAAATCATGATACCAGAGCATAATTCCTGTATTTGAAAGTGGCTGTAGTTATCTAAAAACCTTCATTGAGTGACAGTCTTGATAGTGATTCCTGTTTTGAAGTTCAATACGGGTATTTTTGTAGTATCTATTATGCAGTGCAGTAAAAGATCAACTGGTAGACTTGTTTTTTTTAATCTCTGTGGAGGGAAATATATGAAGAAAAGAAGTGCTAAGTAACTTTATTTTCTGTTGAGATCACCATGTGCCATACATAAACAGCAGTATTGTCTAATGACAAGATTGACTGGGAAGTGAGGGATGACTATGGCCATCTTTGTCTTCCACTGACATGCTGTTTAATCTTTAGGAAGTCAGTTTCTGTCAGTGCCTTTTTTATTTGTGAAACAGAGGTAAATATGGTAGTTTCCTTTATTTAGTATAATATAATTTATCAGTGACAAGAATTATGAGTTACATTACACTGTTGTCATTTTTCTTTTGTTGAACCTAATAATTTGTGGTGTGTATTTCATTCTTGCTTTTCTTAGGCCCTTGTAAAACTGTTCTCAGGACGTAAACCCATGTTATACAGTTTCCAGACATCTTTACCACGATTGCCTGTTCCAGCTGTTAAAGACACAGTCAACAGGGTGTGTACATTCACTGATTTACTTTATTCAGTAGCACCGAATCCATATCTAGATGCCTTTTTGGGGGGTTTTGCCATGTCTCATGAAAGTATTGCATGGTGGTATTATTATGGTGTAATGGATTCAAACTTCTATGAAGAAGTTACAATAAAGGCTGTGACAAACCACTGAAACTGGTGACAGTGTGAAACTGGTGTAATTCATATTGGATGGCATGAGGTCTGTTATAAGACTGTGCCACAGAGTGTGGTTTCCAGGGTTTTTGAAGCATACTGTGGTAAATGTGGGTGTTACGGCACAAAACCTTATAGCACAGTGTGTAAGTAACAGTATGTCACAGAAACTGAAGGTTTGACTTTTAGACATGAAAAACAATCTCTGTGTGCTACGGAAGAAGGTGTATGTCTTCCCGTGCTGAGTGGAAAATGTATCTTAAGAAAAGTAACGTCTTCTACTTGACATTTGCTGGCAGTCTGAAAAAATACCTTATTTTTTGAAGTCTGCAGCGGATGTTTGGAAGAGCATATATTCTCATTTTGAAAACATAATCTTTGCAACCTTACAGATTGAGACAGGATAATCTTTGTTTACTGTTAAAATGCTTAGTATAGGAATGGTGAGAAGCTACGTGTTTGTTACTGTACCTGTACAAATGATGACTCTGCTCCTGTGTTCTAGTATCTGGAATCAGTTCGGCCACTTATGGATGATGAAAAGTTCAAAAGAATGGAGGGTCTTGCCAAAGATTTTGCATTTAATTTGGGACCAAGGCTTCAGTGGTATTTGAAGCTAAAATCCTGGTGGGCCACCAATTATGTGAGTATATAAATAAAAGACTCAGTTGTTCAAATAATATAATTTGTTTCCTGTTGCCCTTTTTTGGCCTAAGTTTCATTATTTCTTAAATGCAAAAGAAGGAAATTGAAACTGCCTAATATTTCTGTAAAGTATGTGTGAGACCACCTGATTTTGCACATAAAGTAATTTGTGTGATTTGGTAAACACTGTGGTGAATGGAACTTGAAGCAATGAATCCTTTTTTTATGTTTGTTATTCTGGAGCAGGTGATTTAGCTTTTGCTGGTAGGATTGCTTTTGGGGCCTGTTTATTTGCTTGTTGAGCTTGATAACTCAACAATGCGCCTGGCTACCCAGGTAGTTTAGAAGAGGGTTTTTCAAAATTTTGTAATATAGAGCAGCTAAGACACATAGAAGAAAAATAAAGAATTGTACCAATATTGTTGATCTGCTTTATCTTTTTTCTTCTTTTTTTTTTTTTTTTTGTTACCAAAATGAAGACCCAAACCCCAGCATCATAGTGAGAATTGTAACATAATTCCTTCATGATTCATTATCGAGCATGTGTCTGTACCCAGTAGCCTAAGCTGTCCTGGCAAAGGCTGCAAAGGGTTCAGCAGATCTGGTATATTTTAAATACTATGGTGAGATCATGACTTCTTTAGAACCTTATCAGAGAGCTATAGCAGAGTTTAATTTAATTCTCTCCCCCCCCCCTTTTTTTTTTTTCTTTTTTTGCTGTTTTCCCTTAAGTATGACAGAAATTAGGGAGGAGGTTTGTTGTCTTTTTTTAAGCAGAGAGGCAAATTAGCAGTTTCCTTCCGGTTCTGTACAGAATGTTGTCTTGTGGAGCCATTAGTATCATGACAGAAACTGTGGAAATGGTGAGGTTTTACTGTTCTCGTTTTCCTTCCTCCTTCAGGTTAGTGATTGGTGGGAAGAGTATATCTACCTTAGAGGACGTGGACCCATTATGGTCAATAGTAACTATTTTGCAATGGTAGGTAAATACTTATAAACAACTTATGTGTCAAGCACTGTAACATTTCTGCCAGGTTTCTTGCTTCATGGTGTCTTTCTGCTTAAAAGTTGCCATTTAGTATGTAACCTTTGTTTTTCTTTTAGTGTAACCTGCAGCCGATGCCTTCAGGTACATTCAAGTACATCTAGTACTTCAAGTACTTCAAGAACATCTATCTCAATAACAAACCTAGCACATCGGCCACTTTGGCAGACTTGTGCAGCAATGACTTACAGGGTTTTGTGCTTACTGCAACAAGCAGTCTTTCAAAAGCTCCACATAAAACTTCCTGGGTAACAGTTCACGGGGGTGTGTGCTCGTACTTGCAAATGTGAAAGACTCTAAAATTAAAAGGAGAACAGAAATATGGCGGTCTTGGTTCAAATTTTATGTAGCATTGTCTTTATTGCTATATTGATTAACAACTATCGTGTATGTTTTAATACTGATGCTGTTTAAGGAGATTGTGACTGCTGAACAAATTCAAGTTTCAAATCATCAACTCGCTCCGCTAGTGCACTTCATACATTTTAAAGCCATTCATATATTGTCCGGAATAAGCTTTTAAGAATGTGAATGAGAAGTATTATCAGTGGCGTTTTTTAAATGTAGTCTGGTAATCATTAACTTACGATTCTTATCTTCTTCGCAGGACTTCCTTTCTTTATATCCCACAACTCTGCAGGCAGCTAGAGCTGGTAATGTTATCCATGCCATTCTGCTGTATCGGAAAAAACTGGACAGGCAAGAAATCAAGCCAGTATGTATATCAGTTTAAATGGCTTTTGATCTTCTTTTAGCACAGTCTATGAGAAGTTGATCAGTGTTCAGAACAGGAGAGGAGAGGAATGTCTTATTCTTAGAACTGAATGTAAGATGTAACTAACCTTTGTGGTCCTTAGTTATCTTGGTTATCTCTTGAATTGCTCACAGGCAGAAACTACCAGCTACCAAAATTACAGGATTCTGTCATACCAACTAATTGCAGTATTTGAAATTAGTGTTGTCATTGCCCAAAGGATAAATAGAGACTTGTATTTGCATATGTTAAGTATTCTGTATAACTGGTGTTATTGGGACACACTAAGCCTGTAATGGTACTTTTGAGCAACTGAAGGATGAAACGCTGGTGGTATCTTGTAGTGTGAGCACGTGGGGTGGTTGGGACAAAGGACTGGAGGCCTCTGGATGCTAAAAGTGGGCCAGTGGGAACTTAAACACGGATGATCATAAGATCCTGTGTTGCACTAATTTCTAGGTAGCAGTTTCGAGGCACAGTAAATCCCATCCTGAGTTTCTGTTGTGTCTTGTGTAGCAAATATTGTGGAAACAATTAAGTAGTTTTGTTCAAAAATATTATAAGTTGTATGTAACTACAAATCTGAGAAACATGAACTTTTGTTGCTACACAGCCATAAATAACTTTAAAATAAGAAATTAAGAGGTAATGCATGCTGCATGTGTAAGTTTTACATCCAGACCAGCCATTCAGAACTTTTTGGATTTCAGAGGCTAGCTGGCTTCAGTCATCCCTCCTGAAGGGTGAGCATTTGGTAGGAGGGAAAATATAAGGGTACTGTAATGTCCATAGAATCTTCCACATGTAATTCAAGGAAAGGTGATGAACAGGGAGGATAAAAACCAACACTAAGTGGATGTATTATAAATCTTACTATTCTACAACCTGTCTTTAAACAGATCCTGGTTATTTTCTTTACTTTTTAAATTTTCTAATTGTATATGCAAAATTAAATTATAATGTACATTTGTGTCATAGATTCTTTTGATGGGATCTACTGTTCCGCTTTGCTCAGCTCAGTGGGAAAGGATGTTTAATACTTCCCGTGTCCCAGGAGAAGAATCAGGTAAGCAAGGCCAGCCAAAGAGAATAAACACCTTTATGGAATTCAGGATTTGGCGTCTTTTCTGCCAAAATCCCATTTTTCCAGATAGGGATCTGACTGACACAAGTATACATCAAGTACTGTGCTCCAAGAATCAGGAAGTAATGAATTGATGTAGAATACAAGAGATGATTTTCATTGTAGAGAGATTTTGAAACTTCTTCATCTATTTTTCTCCCTTATTTAAATTGAAAACTAACACAGGAAACTGTTGTCTGCACTGTTTTTTGATTTATAAATAGCTTTTCTCCAATCTGCTCTTTCATGATCCTTCCATACCCATGTTTTTATCTTTGTAGAAGTTGTGTTCTCTTAAGTGTTAAAATCTTTTGCTTGCTTGACCTTCCCTTTTTCCTTTCAGCTTATGATTCACAGCATTGTCCCGATGTGTTGTTCTCTGTTCAACACTAATTGTTTATTTGTTTAGAGGGAGGTAGAGTGTTTAGTCCTGTCAAGGTTTTCAATGCCAGTGTTACCTTAACTTTTATATGTGCTGCAAGACATTGGCTAAGTTAAATCCCGTGCAATAAGGGCTGTATCCAAAACTTTCTTTGTATTATATTAAGAATATATGTACTCTGTATTTTGTTAATTTCTGCCCTGCCCTAAATTGCAGCATTGGTCTGATTATCCTAAGCTATGTGTAACTAGTTTTCACATTTAATTTTGGATAGAGGCATGTGCCTGTTGACTTACATAGGGGTCATTTTCACCTGAGTCTGTTTCTGCAGCTTCTGCTTATTGAGAGAGAGTAAACTTACGTTTACATGAGCACAATCATGTTAGCTCACTAAAAAAAAGTGTGTGTGACAGTTCATACACACTTTTTCAATATAGGTGTACAAAAGCTCTGATAGCATGCATTTATTAATACTGCCTACAGACATAAAAGCATTTCACTTAAATTACAGGACTTTGATAGGTTGTTGTATTTCCACATAAAAATACCGTATTTTTTGGATGATTAGTGTATCATCCAAGGTCTTGAGGTTGATTTTTCTCCATATGGTGTTATTTTTCTAAAGGTAGTGTATCCATAATGGTTCATCATGAGTTTCTCTCCAAGGTAGCTTCCAAAGTCTCCATAAGCTTTCTTTATCTGCAAAGTGAAGAAAAACACGTCCCTGATACGACTGTTCCCTGTCATGAATTAGTAGCCTAAATAGACAAGCAGGGTTTTAAAACTCTATTGGACATCTGTAGTGTATGAACTATTGTTATCTAGAGTACTTCAAGTACTGAGAGTGCAGCCTATGCCCTTTCCCTATCCTCAGTAAAATAAAAGGTGTAAGTGGTTTGTGTTTAGCTTTGGACTTGGTGTTCTTTTAGTCTGAAATGAATTTTGCACAAAAGTGTAGAAGTGGCTCATTCTAACTAACACCCAATTAAAATACATCCTGCATATCTTAATGATTCTCCTCAGTTTCTCCTGCTTACAGTCCTTCAAATTAAACTACAGTGTCATAAAAATTACCTTATTTTTCTCCTACCACTTCACATTTCCTATTCTACTTTTTCAATTTTTCTTTGTTTCTGTTTTTCTAAAGGAAAACAACTATGTCATTCTGTAAATGGGTATGTGAGTTACAAAGATGTTTTTCCCACAATCTCATATGTAGCTTGATTTCTTGCCCCCTGATTTCAATTATTTTATATATATCACAGTTTCTAGAGAAAAAAAGGGAAAAATCCATGGCATGTCTTCATATTAATTGGTGGGAAAATCTTAGCGAACATTGTATCCTACCACTTCAGCAGTGTAGTCTTCATAGTTTTTAACAAAACACTATGAAGTGAACCACTTGTCCTAAGAAAGGAAGAGCATTCATGTCTGTCCATTCCCATTTTGTAATAGGAATTCCATGCAACGTTTTATGTACATCTTTAAATGTACCTAAATGGCTTCTTGGACTGGCAAAACAAAACGATTTTTTTTGTATTGCAACAGATGTGTGTACCAGGGGCCTAAATCTGTCTTTAGGTCTGTAAGTAAAGGTAATTTCCATGGCTCAACACCAGTTGTGAAGTTGGTTATTGATGTAGATGACTGGTCTCAGTTTTGCTTTTTATACACAAGAGCTTGTCTTTTTTTATACTGACACATTAGGTACAAATATGTGGGGTGTCCTGACTCAGGCTGGAATTACAAAAAAAGTTGCCTCACTAGCTGACAGCTTCACTGCCTTTTTCTGCCCCACTTTCAGTGGGTTCTTCTCACTTCACAGCCTGTTGTATTAATGCACCTGACAGCTGGAGTGATGCTTCTGCCAGTCCTGGATTCGGCAGAAGTGCAACATGGATAGGCAGAGGCACAATTAGCATGGTTCTGCTTCTGCTCAGTAGATGGAGCATACCTACCCCAAAACCTACCAAAACTTTATGGATAACCAAGAACAGCCAAAGTATAAAACTCCTGTTTCTCAGTCTCTCAGAACCATGATTTTTAGACTCGGCCCTCATTTTTGACATCATCTTTCTTCACCATCTCAGTAATGGGTCTTTTCAGATTCATAAGAATAAAAGTTACTTGGTGTAGTGAAAGAATTAACAGTTTTCATCAGTTGCAGAATTTTTGTGGCTGCTGTAGAAACCTTCATCTGTGATTTGATACAATGCTTTCATGACTGAATTCCGCCTTATCCCAATTTAGCCATATAAATAATAAAATGAGAAAAAAATTGTGGCCTAGTTTTCTGCTTCAGTGGGACCGATAACATTGCACATTTTGACCATATCTGGAGTGTTCACTCTGCATCTACCGGGATAAATGTGAAAAAAATCTTACAGCACTAAATTTTTGATCTCTTAAGACTCTCCACAGATTGTACCATGCCAAGGACTTGAATACAGATGATTTAATAGTAGCTTTCCTCAGACTCATCTAGCATGTTCTTTTGCTGACTGCTTAATCAGATTACACTAGTAGCGCTCAATTGTCAGATAGATAAATACAGACTTTATTGCTTAATACTGGCCTCCAGTGTGGAAACTGGTGGTGCTGTATGTGCAAATGATTGTCACGCCTGGGTATTTGACTGTTTCATGCAGGAATCTTTGTCATGAAATAACATGGGATGCTGACATAACTAGCAGTGAATGCAGCAGGCATTTGATGTTACTTAGCGCATTAGTGTCTTGAGACTTCAGCTTTGTTTTCACATAAGTGATTGCATTTCTAGATACTCTCCAGCATGTGAAAGACAGCAAGCACATTGTTGTGTATCATAAGGGCCGTTACTTCAAAGTGTGGCTGTACCACGATGGCAGGCTCTTGAAACCCCGAGAAATTGAACAGCAGATACAGAGAATTCTTGATGATGATTCTGCGCCTCAGGCTGGTGAAGAGAAACTTGCAGCTCTTACTGCAGGAGATAGGTATGGTGCTTATTATTTTAAAAATAAATTTAGTATTGTGAAATAGAAACGTACTAATTAAATACTGGCTTTGGGATTTTAAAATAGTCTGCAGTCAGTTACACCTTCGTCCCTGATTTTGTATATTGTTTCTAGACAAGAGAGAGAAAGAGCTGTGAATCTTAGTAAACCTATTTATTAGGAATACTTCCTTTTTGTTCACTTTCTGCTTTAAAGCAAACTGAGTATTTTTTTCATTGGGAAAATCACATAAATTTATAAATAAATATAGTGCAACCATGGACTAGTTACATTGATAAGGATTTCTTTTGCTTCAGATTTGTTTCAGGCATTTGCCATGGAACTTACTTATTGACTTTTGTAACAGTCCAGACTCGTAGATTTAGGTACTGGAACAATGGATGTTAATATTGGTTAGTTGTTTTCATTATGTGCAGAAATGTTGAATTTCTGAGTATGAAGCTTCATACCTGTGTGATGATATGTTGAATTGGTTCCGCAGATTACACTGTATGATTATTTTCAGAACTTTTCACTGGTTATATAGTTTAAATCCATTGGAAGTAGTTGTGTCAAGTTCCATAAAAGTATGCAAAATGTCTCACAGTGATCCTAAGGGTGTTAAAACATACACAGGTTTATATAATCTGGCTACAAAACAATTTTTTTTTTTTTTACAGAGTACCGTGGGCTAAAGCTCGTCAGGCTTATTTTAGCCGTGGAAAGAACAAACAGTCCTTAGATGCTGTTGAGAAAGCAGCATTTTTTGTGACACTGGATGACCTTGAGCATGGGTACAAGAAAGAAGATCCAGTGAGGTCCCTGGATGCATATGCAAAATCATTAATACATGGCAGATGTTACGACAGGTGCAGTATTAACTCTGTGGAAAACACTTTCTCTTTTTTAGAATTTGGCTAATACATGTGAATCAGTGACTTATAAGCTAATAAATTTCATAGAATTCATGAAATGGTTTGGGTTGGAATGGACTTTCAAAGATCATCTAGTTCCACCCCCCCGCCTTGGAATAGGAAGGAACATCTTTCATTACATCGTATTGATCAAAGCCCACTCCAGCCTGATGCTGAACACTTCCAATGACAGGGCAGCCAAAACTTCTCTGGACAACCCTTTCCAGTGTCTCACTACCCCATTGTAAAAAATATTTCTCTGTTACAATGCATCTAAATTTACCCTCTTTCAGTTTATATCTGTTCCCGTGTGTCCTGTCACTATGAGCCATGGTAAAAAATCTTTCTTAGCTTTTCTTATAATCCCTAGATAAAACATATTGAAAGACTGCAAGAAGGTGTTCCTAGAGCCTTCTCTGATCCAGAGTGAACAACCCCAACTCGCAGCCTTTTTTCATGGGGAAAATATTCCAGTGCTCTTCCTATTTTCGCAACTGTCCACTGACCCAGTCTGACAGATCCGTGTCTGCCTTTGCTGGGGTGCCCAGAGCTGGATGCAGTACTGCAGGTGGGGGTCTCACCAGAGTGGAGTAGGGGAGGAGAATCACCTCCCTTGACCTGCTGACCACACTGCTTCTTAAGCAAACCAGGACACAATTGGCTTTCTGGGCTGCCAGTGCACATTGCCAGCTCATGTAGAATTTTTCATCCACTGGTATTCCCCCAGACCTTCTTTGCAGGGCTGCTCAATCTACTGATACTGGGTATTGCCCTGATCGAGACACAGGGCCTCATATTTGGCCTTGTTGAACTTCATGAGGTTCAAATTTAGGGCTATTTATTTAAATAAAATATTATTTTTAAAAAAAGAAGGGGGGAGGGCGGGGATGAGAACTAGTGCATTTGAATGCAAATTCTGGAGGAAGTTACAATATAAAAATGCCTTTGAAATGTACAAAATCATAAAGAAATACTAATTTCTTTTGTAGGTGGTTTGACAAATCATTCACTCTCATAATATTCAAAAATGGCAGAATGGGTCTGAACGCAGAGCACTCTTGGGCAGATGCTCCTATTGTTGGACACCTGTGGGAGGTAGGTGTTCAGTGCAAAGAGCTAATGCAGAAAATGATGGGATATGGTCTGTGCAACAGTCCCCTGCATTCATGTTGCTGCTGAGTGAACAGGGACCTGTGTCTGTAGCAACTGTAGATTTTAAAAAGTATCTCAAACACTTGCTTAAGAGGCTGCTGTCCTTAGAGGGCCAGCATTTTAGTGAGCACAGATGGCTTTGTAGAAAAGTGATACAGCTCCCAATCTAACTTGTTTATAATATTTTAAATCCATAGATGGTTATCTCTTTGATATGTTATAGTATTTTGCGAATATGCATGCTCCTAAAGCACTTAAGCTTTCTTGATGTATAAAAATCTCATGCTTACTTTCAAAATTTAAAGAAATTGTGCAGAGTTTCACTTTTCCCCTAATCTGTTGTTTTGATGAGCTGCAGGTTGGTATTCTGTTTACATTCTCTCTTGTATTTATTTGCAATGAATTGAATAAATGCACTTTGTCAGGTCTGTTCATCATAAACTTCGTTTATTACTTGAAATCCCATCTGATTTTTTTCTTTTTGAAGCTTAAACCCATAAACAGTTGCATGACTCAGTCAAAACTGTTTCATAAATATTAGCTCATTCTGATTTCCTATGTATTTGTGCAAATGGGTCTCAGGTCTAACTGATCCCTCAAGTAATTTCCTAGTTTTATTAGAAAAGTGCTTCCATGTCTCTAAGAACAAAAAAAAAAATCCTCTTTGCATTCTCTAACCAGGGGAAAAATGAGGCCAAACTGATTTGAGGGTGAGTTGACAATGCAGTTTGAACTGAGTGAAAGAGAATTACTTTGGTTTCTTTTCATGAATGATATTATATATAATGCTGTAGTCTGTATCTCTGTACTTAATATTAGTTGGCAGATTTTCTGCTAAGAATTAAGGTGACTGAAACAAAATAGGATTTAATTTTCTAGGATTAAAAGCTACCTGTTGTTAGCTTTTTATAGATTGTCTATTTTTAGAGTAGAATGGACTAAGCTTTATTTCATAGTTGTCGTGTTCTGACCTCTAAATGAGAAAACTGAATTAGGAGATTAGAAATAAATGGTCAAGCTTTTTCTTTCCATACTGAGCAGATTCAAATCTATTGGTAAATTGTTGATTGTTTTTCACATTGAGGATCTTGCTTGGTATCTTGTAAGACAGAGCCTTTTATGTCAACTGTTCAAGTTGTGTTGTTCATCGTGGAAACATTCTGCTTTCCTGTCCAAGACCTATAGTGCACATATAAAATAAACTGAAATTTTGAAGGAAATGCAAATTTTAAAAGCTACCGATTTCTTAGAACGGTTTGCACTCTAGTCTGAAATAAACTGTTTATGCTTTGACAGATAACAAAGCTGCAGAAATTCTCTAGAATCTAAATTGAACAAAGGTTGTGAAATCTAAGGCTGAGGTGTTTTTTTTTTTTTACTTCTAGTGGGTTTTTGATTGAAACATTTTGATGAACTCAGTGGTATTTATCAAAATGCATCAGTGTAGTTGAATCAGTGTTCAGTGCATATCTGGTATTCTTCCCACTCAGAACAAAATGCCTTAAAATGAGAGGTAAAATTGAGGACTTATTTGCAGTTGTTTTCTGTATTGAAAGTGCTTTGTATATTGTGTTTCACTGTGTACTGAAAATAGGTTCTATCGATTGCACAGTGATTCCACTAATTCCACAGCACTACGTATTGTGTTTCAATTCTGAAGAAGTGTCATTCTTTGCAGAATGTGATGGCAACAGACTATCTTGAGCTGGGCTATTCAGAAGATGGGCATTGCAAAGGAGATACCCATCCAAATATTCCTGTTCCCACCAAACTACAGTGGGAGATTCCAGAAGAAGTAAGTACAGAAGAAGTGGTTTGAGGAAGAAGCTTCTCTTTTCCTGAGCAGTCATATCATTTACAGAGTTACTGGCAACCTTATAAATCATCTTTAAATTCCTATGAGACTTGTGGGATGTGTAAGCATTGCCCAGTTTACTTACGAAGTCACGGATTTTTTTAATATCAGTCTTTAAAAATTTCATCTGGAAATTGCCAGGATTTTACTAGAAGCTTTCTTGGTTGGCAACATGTCCAAAAGAAGTGGCTACCTATTTTAAATAATGACTCTATTAAAATTAAGTGTAAATTGCTGAGATCCCATTACTGTTGTCACAACAAATGCCTGTCCAATAGTTCCCTGAAACTCTTTTTTGTATTCAAAATTCTGTATACATGTCTAATAAGGTTTGGGGTTTTGTTTGTTTTGGGGTTTTTGTTTTTTGTTGTTGGTAGTGGTTTTTTGTTTGTTTTTGTTATTACTGTCCTGAGTTCAGGACAAACTGCCACTGCGTATTTTGATGTTAATTTTCAATAAAAAAATAACGGTTGATGAGCAGTTTGGAAGCCACACAACTATTGCCACTCTGTATCTGTGCATCATTCTTTTATATTCTGGTGATCTGAACAGTTTTAATGATGGTGATTTTTAAAGTATTATTTTTGGATGTCTGTTAGCTTACAGCATTTTTATTAGCTTTTTGGATTTTATGTTTCTGGCAAAGATAGTTTCTCTCCTTCCTTTAAAAGGAAATTATTTAGGTAATTATGTTCCTGGCATGCATAAAGGCAGCATTTCTATTTTATACATTAAAAATACTTGTTCTTTAATGTATGCATGTGTGTTTATTTATTTGTTTGTTTGTTTCTTTATTTAAGTGTCAAGAAGTGATTGAGAGGTCTCTGAGCACTGCCGTAGCTCTGGCAGATGATGTGGACTTCTGTTCATTTTATTTTGATGCTTTTGGGAAAGGACTAATAAAGAAAGCCAAAACCAGCCCTGATGCCTTTGTGCAACTTGCCCTGCAGCTTGCTCACTATCGGGTAAGAACAGACTGTATCTGCCTTACAGAAGCTCATTAAATTGGGTATAACATGTTTGTGATTAAAACATGTGACTGTGTAAAGTAGTCTCACACTGCTTGTACAAGGTTATTAAACACATTCAGTGGAAACTGATAAAAACCCTAACAGATTACTAGCTGGAAATTAATTCCCCAAGGGTTGGCATATTGACACATGCAGATTTTTCTCTTCTTCTTAGCTGGTCTATCCTTGGGCATTTTGGATTTGAAAGAAAATAGGAAACTTCTAGTAGCTGTGTTTATAATCCAAACAATGTTATAATCTAAACAATGTTATAGTTTCTTTTAGATTAGAGACACACACATAATTCAGTAGTCACAGACAGCTCCTAACAGGATTAACACAGATGTTTGTGTCTTCTGCTAGTTCACCTTTTCTGTAATGTGCTCTCAGAAAAGACCGGTGTAGCAACATTCAGCTTCTGTTATAAACTGAAGAATATTGGATATAAAATGCAGATAGTAGTCTTTGCTAGTTTGATTGTATTATTAGTCTTTATCAGATTGTGCTGCTAATCTTATTTTTGCCTTTATTATCTTCTTGTAAAAGGGCTAATGGTGAGCTACTAAAAACTTAATCTTGAGTTTAATTTGTGTGGTTAGCTTGGACTACTGATTAAGAAAGACGGGCTAAATCTGGCTAAACCCTTAAG
Source organism: Scytalopus superciliaris (assembly GCA_013400415.1). Taxonomy (NCBI): domain Eukaryota; kingdom Metazoa; phylum Chordata; class Aves; order Passeriformes; family Rhinocryptidae; genus Scytalopus; species Scytalopus superciliaris. The sequence continues at coordinate 920,177 of VXBX01005473.1, forward strand.
TTCTTATTTTTCCCTTTTTCAAGGACATGGGAAAATTTTCTTTAACGTACGAAGCCTCTATGACACGCTTATTCAGAGAAGGCAGGACTGAAACTGTTCGTTCCTGTACTGTTGAAGCATGTAAATTTGTTCAAGCCATGGAAGACCCAACTGAAGGTGTAAGTTCATGGTGTTCTTTCCTTATACAATTGGGAGAGTAGGTTTAGATTGGATATTAGGAATAAACTACTTACTGGGAGGGTGGTGAGACACTGGAACAGGTTGCCCAGAGAAGCAGTGGATGCCTCATCCCTGGAAATGTTCAAGCCCAGGTTGGATGAGCTCTGAGCAGCCTGGTCTAGTGTAAGGTGACCCTGCCTACGGCAGCAGGATTGGAATGAAATGATCTGTAAGGTCCCTTCCAACCCAGTCTTTTCATAATTCTATCATAATTCATAAGCACATGAGTTACCACTAGACAAGTGGTAACCCATGTTAGTCCTCAAACAATTTTTATACACTTGCAGTAATGCTTTTGTTTTTTTAGGAAGAAGTGCAGCATAAGGTAATTGTCCACATTTTCTGTCAGTACAGCAGAAATTCTGGGCCATACCAAAAGAGAACGGCAGGACTTAACCATGGTTTACAGTTCCTGAACTCCAGGAAACTCTGATTGCTTATGAAATTTTTATGACTTGTAAAACTCCAACAGAGATTTGTAGAACAGGAATTAATTTCATACCAGTTTAGGGTTTCCTTTCTGAGAGAGAAAGAAGAATCATTCACAGGAAGGAAGTAGTTGCTCAATGCAGTTCACTTAACTGATTTTTCTTTTTTTTGATGGTTAGAATGAAAATAGGCTGAAGTTCTTTCGGATTGCTGCTGCCAAACATCAGCTCTTGTATCGTCTTGCCATGACTGGTGCCGGCATTGACCGCCATCTGTTCTGCCTTTATGTCGTGTCCAAGTACCTTGCTGTAGATTCTCCCTTCCTTAAGGAAGTAAGTGACTTTTATTGATAACTAGTCATTCCAGTAAAATATCCTTTGTTTAATTAGTGTTTTGTTCTATCTGCTTTACTTATAGAACTCTGGTGCTTTACATACTTGTAGAAATCTGGTTTTCCTAAGAAAAAAGGTAAAAGTGTAGCTAGCATTCTTTGCACATCTGCTGAGAGATTGTAAGTTAGTTTCATTTTGTTTTATGTATACTTTCATTAATAGACCTATAATAATGCTTTCAGTGAGCTTTGTAGTATAGTCACCTTGAATATTGTGTGCAGTTTTGATCATCACAATATAAAAAAGACATTAAGAGAGCGTCCAAAGGAGGGCAACAGAGGTGGTGAAGGGCCTTGAGGAGCGGCTCAGGGCACCTGCTCTGTTCAGCCTGGATAAGAGGAGACTGAGGGGAGATCTCATTGCAGTTACAAGTTCCTCGTGAGGGGAAGAGGAAGGGCAAGAACTGATCTCTTCTGTGTGGTGACCAGTGACAGGACCCAGGGAAATGTCCTGAAGTGGTGTCAGGGGAGATTTAGGTTGGATATTAGAAAAAGTTTCTTCACTCGGAGGGTGGTTGGGCACTGACCAGGCTCCCCAGGGAAGTGGTCACAGCCCCAGTTCTGACAGAGTTCAAGAAGTGTTTGGATGATACTCTCAGGCACATGGTGGGACTCTTGGGATGTTCTGTGCAGAGCCAGGAGTGGGACTCGGTCATTGTGAGTCCCTTCCAACTCAGCATATTCTGTGATTCTGTGGTAATACATGTTAAGAATTGTAAGAAAGATATAGTCAGTATTAAAAAATTTGCTTGTGGTTATTACATATTTTCAAGGCAACACAATAGAGGCTGTGTGTTTTCTCTCAAGAATATTATTTTGGAATTGTGCCAAATTCACTTTCTTGTAAGTTATTATGAGCTAAAGGAGCTGTATATGGCATTAATGTCACTGTTTATTACCATGACAAATTCTTTATTACTTTAACTAGATTTTAAGGTTGGGTCTTATAAAAATAATTATATTGCACTCATTCATTTTTTCTTATTAATAAAAAATGTCTTCCAGCTTGTCTCAAAATTAAGCTACTCATATTTGTCTGTTTGCTCTCCTAAATATGGCTAGTGGCTAAGTCAAGAGTAAAACGACTTCCTACATCTTCCACAGATTTTCAAGATATATGTGTATTGTTAGAGATTCTGCAGGCTTCTAACTTGATGTAGTATCTTACTGAGATTTGAATATGGCTAATAATGATCTCATAAAAACAAGACCTGCATTATTTACTAGACTATGGGTCAGATAATCTTGTTTGAAGTAGCATTTCTGTTGAAATTTTATTTTCTTTCAGGAATTGACATTACTACCCAGTATATTAATAGTTTGCGTATCAGAATAAGTTTAGCTGTTTCTTTTAACCCTCATAATTAACCATTCCATTGAAATGGGAACTGGAGTTGTCCTTAACATTGCTTTATAGAGTGCTTTCTAACTTAACCTTGACTAGTTTTTGAGAAAGTTGTATGTCCTTGAACAGTGTGTTATACTTGTTTGCATTTCTTTCATATCTTATTAAAGGTTTTGTCAGAACCTTGGAGACTGTCAACGAGTCAGACACCGCAGCAACACATTGATCTAAAGAAGAACCCTGAGATGTTAGCCTCTGGTGGAGGGTTTGGACCGGTATGTTTGCTAAATACAAGTACCCATTAAAAAAGAGTTTTATTTTCAAAATGCCAGTCTAAAAATTTCAGATCTGTAATACCTTAATGTTGCACATCAGAGGTGAAACTCATGCTTTCAAATGCGTATATTTGATGCTTTCCCATGATCTGGATGTGCTCAGAAAAAAATCTGTGTCACCTTTTTCTGGTATGCCACTGCAAGAATGGATTATTCTTAAGGAAATACATAGTTAGAAAATGTGGTACAGGGCTCCATGGCAGAGAGATCTGATAAAAATGGGGCTTTATCACACTACCTGTGCCCTCAGCTTCTGTACTTCAGGTCGTGTACATTACAGTGACAAATGCCTTATCACTTAAACTGGATTTTAATTTTTTATTGGTAAAAGTACTTTTTCTTGACTTGTTCTTTATATTTCCTGATGGGTTAATAAATATGTTCATGATTTCCTCCTGATTAAGCTGCTCACATAGTTCTGCTTTCCCTCCTAAGTGTTGCTAGTGGCCAAATCAAGAATGCAGCCGTGTTCTATGGCTTCTGTAGATATTCAAGACATCAGTTTATTGTTGGAGATATTACCAGCGGCTTAACTTGCTGCAGTATTTTACTGGGATTTGAACTTGGCCATTGATGATAATGTTGGTGTTAATCTGTTTCAAAAACAGATTAATCTGTTTTCAAAAACCATTTCTATTGAAAGAACAATGAGAGGGATCACAAGACTACTCTTTGCTCCACAGAAATTAGAGTGACAGGCAGAGTGTCTTTCAGCTGATTTATCAAGCTGGAAGATGTGGGTGGTTTTTGAATTATTACTTATTTGTTCGTGTTTCTGATACAACTTTGAGTAGTTTATGAAGTTGAAATGAGTTTGAATTGCAGTATCGAGGAACCCTAGCTATTGCAGTATGCTCATTCTTGAGAAACCGGCTTATTCCAGGAGATTATAAAGTCAGTATTCAGAATCCCCAAATGTGGTCTGACAATAGAGTAAGATTTTGGCTGCAGGAATTTCTAATGCTTTTTTGCTTTTGTTTTCGCTAATGCTACAATAACTGATCCCTTCTTACTATTCTTCACTTCTGTAATTTTCTTCCCTCAGTTGTCTACATTCCCAAATAGCCCCGCTTACATTTCCCTTCATTGCTACTTGTGTTCATGCAAGAACTGTGCTTTGGTTTGCTGAAGTAGCCCAGAGATTCAGTACATCTGCTTGTTGGTTTTGAAGGGCATTTTAAGCATTCTGTAGAATTCATCCCTGTAGCACTAAATGGTGAGATGATGAGGTTGCTTAGCAGCAGTGGCAGCAGAGAGCTGGAAGGCTGTGATCCTTTGAGTTAGGAAAGAGGTGAAGAAGGGTGACAGCAGGATTATCTGTGTTTACTAGGCATACTTTAAATATGACATCAGACTGAAACTTGCAATAGTTAATGCTACTAATGTTGAAATTGGACAAGACCTCTGCTCATGATACAGGTGTTCAGAATCATATGTCTGGTGTAGAGTCAGATGACTTTACCTTTGGGCAAGTTTTCATAATACGAGATTTTTGTACTCCATAGTTGTGTATTATATTTGTTCACATCTGCAGAATGATTCCATGAAACAGAAAGTTTAGGTATACAACTGAATGGTTTTATTCCTTTCTGCTTAAGCACTGAATCTGTAGGGCTTCTTAGGACCTTGATAAGAGAAGCTCTTTGAACAAGCATTTTATTTCAAAATACTAGATCTGGGAAATATTACAGACAAATACTCAGAAAATGTTAATTCCATACACTTCAGATGAGACTAGAACTACTCATCAGATGGAATCAGTCTTCAGAAATTATCCATTAAATGTGGAATCTTGAGTTTACTTGAGGAGAAGTTGTAACTGATTTTAAAAACTACACAGTAGGAACTCTGTAATTATGTGTAAGTTGATTTGGGAACAAAAGGAAAAATATTTAAAACTTGTTTTTCTCTTCTTTCTTCCCATAGGTGGCTGATGATGGTTATGGTGTTTCTTATATTATCTTGGATGAAAACTCCATTCATTTCCATGTCTCCAGCAAACTATCATGTTCTGAGACAGTAAGTCAGTCCTTTCCTGTGAGTTAATATATCCCTTCTGATATCTTCTTATAAAACTGTTCTATTTGTTGTCTAAAAAATTGTAGTAGAATACACATTTTTTCTTTCTCAACATATGCTGTTTAGTGGATTTTTTTTGTTTCCACTTCTAGAAATGCAATAGTTTCATGAACCAAGGATACCGTATTCTATTGCACTTATACTTTCAAGCATAAAGAAAACATGTGGCCCAGGGTCATCTTTACACATGTGTCCTTCACTGGAAGTCATGTAAAATTACTTATGTGTCCCATAAACAGTAAGATGGGCATGTCTTGGGTTTTGTTATTGCAGTTTTGCTTTGATTTGTCTCTGGCTGCAGTTGTAAAGACAAAGTAAAATGTATGGTCCCTATTTAAGTCTTCTTGGTTTCAATAATAGTGAAAGAAGCTGGCCTGTAAGTTGCCATCTGTGCTTGAGGAAACACAGTTAATCAAAAATTTATTAGAATGACACCCATTATTAGAATATAGTAGATGTCAGCTATTCAGTATCCTGCTGCTGTGGAGGCCTGCCCTGAGTGAGCTTTAATTCATCCTTCCCCTTTGAATTTTTATGACTTTAATAAACACCTTCAGTTTGTTCAGGGTTACATAGCTGAACTAGTTTTCCTCTTTTGACCTTAACTTGTCCGACAGATCATGGTGCCTCTGGTTAATTATTAAGGATTAGGAAATACAGCTTTGTTTTTTTTTCATAGTTGAAATTGTTCTTCAGATGCCTGTTAGCTTATACTTTAAATTTCTCTCAATTCTTTATACTTATTAGACAAGTCAAAGGTCCATACAGCAAAGGAAGCATTTCATTTGGGTGGCCTTGATATTAGTAGGGTCTGTGTAGTAGGTCCTGTAGTGTAGCTGAGAGTTTATATTTGCAATCTTATTTTCTTTCTTGTACCATTCATCTAGCACTTAGAATAAACAGAACAAGTTCCTAATTTATTTACACTTAGAACATTTTTATTTTTATTTTCAAAACTTTATGTAATTTTTCAGTGGCAAGTGATTCAGGATTTTGATAGAAACTCAAATAAAAAACATTTTTCTGCTTTTTTAGTACTTTGTCGTTAGTCATACACTTCCTGAACATTCCTTTGTTTTCTGAAAATCAGCTTTTGAAAAATCTTGTATAAAAAGCATATCAAAACCCAGCAATTTTTAAAGTAACAGAAGCCTACACATGCATCTGATTTCAAAAGGATATTATGTCAGTTCTGTCTGTAGGGAAGTAAATGCATAATTAAAAACTCATTAGTCATTAATAGCATAAACCTGGATTGATTTTTATAATATTGTATGGTAAAATACATGCCCAAATTTCATAAGGTCCAAAATTACAAATTGTTAAAAGGTTTCTTCTTTTACTTGAAAAATCACTGTTGATTGACAGTTTGGGTTTGTTTTTTGTTTGTTTTTAAAGGATTCTCATCGTTTTGGAAAAAACATCCAAAAAGCAATGGTTGACATCATGGGTTTATTTAACCCTGGTAAAAACTGTACAAAGTGAAACACTTTCTTGGTGCCAAGCGATCTCCTCTTGTTGGGATGAGAACTCTTCTGCACAGTGAACAAGAGCAAGGTTTGTCAAACAGTAGCTGACGAAGAAACTGAGTCAACACCTTGATCACCTGTTAAGGCTGTAGCAGTGTATTAAATGTTTCGCTTTTTTTCTTCTTTCCTTTTTTTTTTTTTTTTTTAATAGTAGTTTGGCAGAGTTTATTTCCACAAAGGATGATTTTTGAAATCTTGTATGTTTATAGGGATGAAACATAGTATCATTGCATGAAGTCATGTATATTCTAACTTCTACAGTTTCCTCTTAATTTGTATACACTTGCTCTTTTTTTTTTTTATTTACTTAAATTAGTTTACTTGTTTTCACAATCAAAGGGATAAAACACACTGACTCAAATACTAGAAAAAGTTTAGATTTGCTATGTATTAATAGCAGTATGTTCTTCAGTGTATCTACTGCTTTGTGTAAATGAGTGACAAAACTTGTGGCCGTTTGCCTTGTTTGGTTTTTTTTTTTTAGAGGTAAATTCTGGAAAGCATACCAAAAAAAATCCCTGCTGCAACCCACCCTAACATACTAAGTTATAGAAATTTTATGGGTTTTGGGGAAACAAAAAAACAACCCAACCAGTGGGTAGTAAAATGTGTCACCTCATCAGCAGGTATCACATTTTTCTTATTGCTTACAGGTATCTTTGCGACATTGATCTTATTTCTGTATAAATAAATGGACCTGTGTGCTTGTTCATGCAAGTGCCTTAGAAAAACAAAGATCCTTAACCTAGGAAAAAAGCATATGCTGGGAGTTGACTTTACATTGTTTTAGTGGTGAAGGAAGTGAAGTAGTAGTAATGCAGATCTGGTTTTCGAATGACCAGTTTGGATTATGTGGCATAAGTAGACTTGAATATGTTGCCATATGGTGCAGTTAGGTTTAAAGCTCTAATGAAATGCTCCCATCTTCAATTGCAAAGATCAGTCTCCATGAAGTGCAGGACTAACTTTGTTTCACATTTACAGATAGTTGCATGTTTGTGTTGGTGAATGGTATTGGTGGTCGCTTGAGATCAGTTTCTGCGTCCCAGGAAATGTCAGTTTAGCCAAATGCAATGTGTTGGATAGTCTACAAAGCAAGGCTGTCTGTATAGGCAATAGCAATTTGCCTGCTTTCAGCCTGGAAGGACCACTACTACATTGCCAACCATCTGCATGAGAAGGGCAAACTATTAAAGCCATGGAAAATAGCTCCAGAATGAGAAAATCATGGTGTTCTTAAACCCTTCCTGGGAGGCGCCTTTGATCAAGTAGTTTCTAAAGGATACAAGGGGGGGTAGGGGGAAGCTGTTTCACTCAAAAAGGAGCATGATGTGTCCAAGTGCAGAAATAAAACGGCTGTTACCAAACGGAGTAACTTTGTGCATGATGCTTCTCTTCCCCAGGCTTTATAGGTGTGGTAACTTTTTACATTCTGCAGTGTAGTAAAGTGTACTTGTTAACACAACAATTTTTTTATTTTTACTGTTTTATGTAAGGTACATGGTGGCTAGAATTGCAGGGCACGCTGCTCCATAACTATGCTGAGTTTAGAAGGCCCTCAGGGTGGATATAAAACTTCTCATTAGTCTTTGAATGTTTTCTGGTCAGTATTTCTAACTTTCTATGCCTCCTCATGTTAATTTTTACTCTTAACTATGAAAACACCTGTATATGTGTGTTTTGAGGTGGGAACCCTCAAAATCCAAGATGCATACATAAGCAACTGCATGCTTACAAAAATGTAGGAATCAGCACAGAAATTGCTCAAAGACACTCATTATTTGTTTAGGGTACAGTATATGGGAAAGGACACTTTGAAATAAGCCTTACTGTGGATGGCAGGCCTGGCATTGATCAAACTACTGCAACAATTTTATAGGCATCTGGTTTTGGAGCTGCAGAAATAATGCACTGGGGGTGTGGTGGGTTTGTGTTAGGTGTTTTTGTTTGTTTGTTTGTTTGTTTTTAATTGACCACTGACCAATCTGTGCTTAAATTAACATTAGGGGCATATTAGCTTGTAGGATTTTCTTTAAAAAACGAAGTTTAGATTTGACTCTCAGGTTTTAAGTGTTTCTAGTCTAATTGTAGTTAGTGCAGTTATCAATGCAATTTTACATTCTTGGAGAGTAAGTATAATTGGCACAGAAAGCTGGTTTTTATTGTAAATGTTTAAAACGTTTTGTGTTGTTAAATGTATCTTTTTTAATTTTGGAATAGATCATAATTTCTAAACAGATAATATTTTATTTCTTTTTCTTTGAAATGTCAGCAGCGTGTAAATAAAATATGCTTTTTGGATGTAAATCTTAGAAATCCACAGTGAATGTAGGTTATTAATAAATAATTTAAATCTTGATGTTCAATATTGTGTACATACAGTAAAACTGCTTGGAGGTTTTTTGCTCAAAGCCATAGGAATGTAACTGAAATTGCTTAGATTTGAATGAATCTTCTAGTACAGTGTACTTTATTGTAAAGTAAAATGTTCATATTCCAGTAAAACTACTAATTTGTTACTAAGACCTTGAATCATTAATTCTCAATTAGTGATTTAAGAGCTCAAACCTGAGGTTGAGTAGTTGGTAAAAGTCAGGTTGAATGGTAATAAATTTTTCTGCTTATTAAATAGCATTAGTAATTGGTGAAATACCTCAAGTGCATATTTTTCAAATTTATTATTTCAACTGTTTCATGGCAGAAATTAGGAAGGCATTAAGTCCATTTAGAGGGTACCATTCTTCAGGATTAATACCATTTCCAACTGAATATTATTTTAAGGCTTGAGTCTTTTGAAGGACTAGGGAAGGGGAAGTGTGTGCTTGACCTTGAAAATCACGGTTCTAATTCAGCCTTTGTACCACTTGTGTTCTCATGTAAAATATATTAATTTAAGCTAAAGGATTGGTTTTTTATCTTGTTTAGTTACTCTACATCTGTTGTTGGTTATTTACATCCAACACTTTGTCTCTATTTTCTACTTTCTTCTGTGACTTCAAAAAATGAAATAAAATTTCACAATTACCACTATTTTGTACAATGATTAATGTATTTTTGTCTTCTACCCAGCTCCTTTGCTGTTAAATTCGGTTAGGAACAGTAGTAGTGGACTTTTCAGTTCATTTTAGTGGTGATTTAAACACGTCTTGCTAGTTAATAAGAAACGTGTTAATGAACATCTCCCTTTCAGGTTCAGTGGAAAGAAGAAACAACATAGATCTTTTCTTCAGATGAGCTTTTTTTAATGAGATTTAGATAATTGCTGGAATGTTTCTGTTTAAGTCTGACTTCAAGCCAGCACTAGTTCGATTTTTACGGTGAATAATCCATAGAACAGGAATGGTAAGGCAGTGGACAACCAGTTCAGGTACAGAAAGTTATCATTATTAAAATACTATTTGTCTAATCTGAAGATTCCCAGTAACTGAAAACTCCCTTGGAATTCATTATAATGGGACTACTTTGAGACAGTTGATGATGATATTTTTTTTTTTACTCTTTAAAGGTTCACATGCTGGTTTTTGAAGTGCTCTTTAATAAAACAATCTACAAACAAATAAAAACCCAACACACACACACACGCGCACACACACACACACACACACACACACACACACACCCCCCAAACTGTTTTGTGTGATAACCTGTTTTCATGGCCATTTAGCTTGCAGCCTTGCTGGAATTTTCATCACAGTGATTTCAATTTCACACTTCATCTCTTAGATACTTTAAATTTCTGATTGTATTTGAAACATCTCTCACCAAGGTTGGATACTGAAATTGTAAATAAGTATGTTCAGTCTAAATAGAAATACTATGGAAACTTTCTAGGCACAGAAAACACTAATATTTTTTTTTTCCCCTTCTTTCCTTTGCCTTTTGCTTTTTAGGATGGCAAGTATAAGACAAAAGTATTAGAATAAAAAAACCCTCAGCTGTTGGATGAACCCTTTGAGAGGGGAGGAGAAAGAATAGGAGTATTTTTTTGTTTGTTTCTCCCTGACTTCATTGGCTGCAGACCCAGGGCCCACGGACTTAAAGATTGTAACCGAAAAACTTTATTCTGATTTCTTCTTGAATTAATTGTGCAGCACTTTATGGGTGAGAGGTAGCTTGAAATTGTTTTGGGTGTCTTTAGCTGCTGTGTTGAATTTTCAACACACAATATTTCCTAAAAATGAAAACATTAATATATAAAATATAAAGTCCACATTCAATATCTGCTTTGAAGAAATGGCCATAGGTAGTAGCCTGGTAGGTTCTCTAACTTTGAAATCTTCATGGCATCAGGGTGACAATTTCAAGATTTACAGTGAGTTGTAGAAAGGACTCCAAGGGCAGTAAACTCGAAGCCAGCTTTTTTCCAGAATGGTTGAGGTTGGAAGGTACCTCTGGAGGTTATCTGGTCCAACCAGCTGCTTGACCAGGGCCACATTCAAATGACTTTTTTAGTAACTCCAAGGATGGAGACTCCACTTGCCAGTGAAGCCAGTGTTCAGTCACTCTCACAGTGAGAAAGTGTTGCCTGAGGTTTAGAGGGAAACTCCTGAGTTTCAGTGTGTGCCAATTGCCTGTTGTCCTCTAACCCTCTCTTGTAGGAGAAATGCTCCAGTTCTGCATTGATTTTCATGGCCCTGTGTTGGACCCTCAGCAGCCTGTCCATGCCTCTCCTGAGGAGCACAGAGCTGGACACAGCGTTCTCATGTGTGGCCTCACCAGTGCTGTGTAGCACTTCTGCAGGGACTAGAGCAATTAACCTCTAATTCGGTACCAGGGTCCTGGTTAATCTTTGACTTCTTGCAATGTGAGATAATTTCCAGGGCAATTTAAATAAATACAGAAGGAACAACAACAAAAAGCAGGCTGTGCTCCACCACTGTGCCAGCCTGGATATGGCATTCTGACAGGGACCCCCTTCCCTGAACACTGCGGTGCATGGCAGTCACTGCCCACCCAGGGGAAGGTGAATTGCCTGAGGTAGAACCAGGGGTGTGGCCTCTGCTGAGCACCTGGCATGGACCCCAACTGGGGCTTGTCACCTCCCCTTCTGCCCTGGACATCAAAGTGAGGAGCTGGAGGGCATCCAAACCCTCCCTATCCTGCCCTGCACAGATCCTGGTGCCAGTAGTGGTTGATGCATATGGGGCAGAGACCTGAATCTTTGGAGAGCTGTCATATCCTGGTCTAGTTCAGGGCCCATGGGGACCTTGACCATCCCCGTGTTGGCTTAGCCTAAATCCAGAAATAGCAATGATGACAGTGCAGGTGGATATTGGCCTGTCTGTTCAATGGTGACCTTGTGTTACTCTGGGTAGAGGTGACTTGGCTTGCATTGCTAACAACTGGCAACATTGATGCAGAGAGGGCACATGGGGTTTGGTCTTAATGCTCTACATCCCCGGGGTCACAGCACCAAGCCTGACAGAGTTCAAGGAATTTTAAGTTTGGACTGTGGCTGTTTGTAGTAGAGCACTGAGGTTTCCTTTGAGAAGCTCTCTTGAAATAATTGAGCATACCAGTTGACATCATTTCCATGTAAATATTTTGACAAACAGTGCTGGTCTTGATTTTAAAAGTCAAGGGCATTTAAAAAACCCTGAAACTCACAAGAGTCACTTAGCTGATTTTCCCTTGCAGCGTCCCCCTGAGGTGCCAGGCTGAAGCCTGGGGGAAGCTGCAGGGTTGCCTGTGCAGGAAACCTCCTATCACAGAAATCACTGCTGCACTACCCAGCCCAGCATGTTTTCCGAGTGGCATTTCATCCTGAGATGCTGGAAGTGTGTTGTTGACATTTACCTTACATGTTTTGGTTTTCTTCCAGATTTCAGGTTATTGTTACAGTTTAAAAGTATCTCTGGCTTGGAAGGTTGTTTATTCACATGCTCAATGTTATCAGTAGTTCTTTAATAATTGAGACCTTCAGTCTTTTGAACTGTTAGTAAGATTTAAAAGACTGGTGGAAACTTCTAGGTAATAAAGATGTCATTAACGTGCAACAGTTGCTTTCTTCAAAGTCAAGTTGAAGATAATGAAAGTTTGTTAATCTCTGTACAAGGGGATAAAAATGAGATTTAGAAAAATCTGTCTGTCCAGCTCACTTCTTAATATCCCTACAGTTCATCACACTACATATGCATCTTTCCTTAATCTGCCCTGTTTCTTGAAGGTATTAAAACAAAATTCTGATCATCTGATAATTTTATTGAAGTAAAGAAAGCTAATTTCTTGGTTTTACTTTGCTTGCGTACCTTCCTAAACAGCTTTTTATATAAAGAGAGAGCACAGCACACACAGGTGGAGAGCGAATTGTTGAGTTCAATCAATCTGAATTCTGATTTGAAACTAGAAAACAGTTGTTTTCTGTCTTTGTTCCTTTTTCTGATCATTTGGCTTGGTTTTGAAAATATAAATGCAGTTACTAAGTAGAACTCTGCTATAGTTGTAAATGCATTAGATCTGCACCAGAACCGTATACTGAACAGAAGAAACAGAAATACTCTTAAAGGTATGTAATACCATAATACTGAATAGGCTGCAGCATTTATGTGTCATGAAAATGTAAATAACTTTATATTTTCAAGGTTACTTTGTCAGGGGTTTTTTTGTTTATTCATTTGGCTTTTTAAAAATTAATCATTTAATACATAAAATAGTTATAAGTAAAAAATTATTTTCTGGAAGTGTTCATATCATTCATACCTCCAATTGCAGATAAGAATAAATGGTTTTGTTTTGAAGACATCAAAGACCCAAACTGAAGTCTGCTTTTCAAAAAAAGTCTGTTACAAATTAATATTAAATATTTCTTTCTCAAGGATGTAATGCTGTAGTGACATCAAAACCTTTTACTGATGCTGAATGGAGTTCTTGATATGAAACACTGATCTTTTTATAAACAAGACATGCTTTATTTTGTGTACTAAAATACTTTGGTGATCTCTGTGAATTGCCGTCACCCAGTGCTTCTCTGTATGATCAAAGAGTAAGTATGCATGCAAGGTTTTATTATTATTGAAAGAATCTGTCCAACCATTGAATGTCTAAGATGGGATTTATTCTAAGTGCCAGAGGGTAAAAAAGGTGCTTTCAAACACTGTTCTATCTGATTGCTTCACAAAAGAAAGAAAAAGTAAAATCCTTCTCCATAGGTTTCCTACACTGCTGCTTTATGGAGGAAGGCAAAAGAGCATCTGGAGTTCTTGCCTGTTTCTCTTCCTCAAGGCTCAGATCTAGTTGGCTCCTGTCTGCCACTTAGCAAATACTGGTTCTAGTTCAAGACAGTCAGGAAGTGATCTTCTCCTAAGGCACCCTGACCACAAACTGCCTCGTGGGGCTGCTCCAAATAACCTTGGGCAACTGAGCAGTATTTGAGCCTCTTTCTCATGCACAGAGTATATAAAAGAACGGAGCTGAGAATTCAAATCTGGCTTTAACATCAGCATTCCATGCCTGTAGAGAGATGTTCTTTGCAACTTAATTATTATCTTAAAATTCTTTGATTTTCAAATACAAATTCCTAGATAGGTGAAAGACAAATTGTAGAAATGCAGGTATTTCATGAAAGACATTTCTGAAAGCTACTGGATTTTTATAAACAGGTTTTTCAAGGTTGTCCATTTGGTGTTCAAAGTGTGTGACCAGGCTTCATCTGGAAGTGTGACTTTGAGAAGATGACACTGTAATGAGTTAATAGATTGGCACAATGGGTGAAAAATTAGTTTTCAACAAATGCAAATGGCACCATATCTATGAGGAAATGCCATATCACAGTAGTTCATTTTGGAACAATATAATTTATAGGTGAATTTGCAGTCCAGTCTCAGATGACTGCTTCTTACTTACACTAAACCCCAATTATCCTCAGTCAAGTTATACAGTTCAAGATGGATTCTTGTTTTACGTAATTTGCTGTGACTATTGCCTGACTTTCTCAGGGCCAGTTAGATGATGCTTCATGATGTTGGAGACACTGAATGCCATTGTTGCTGTGAAGTGTGTTGCTGTCCATTGTTATTCTTCAGGAATATTTTTACTTGAAATATAAGCAAAAGTCATTCTGCCATTCACAAGTGAATTAACATTCTCAGTATTAGATTTGAATATGATCCTTTCTTTAAAATACCTGATTTATGCAGATTAATTTTTAAATTTACTGTGTTTGCTTGGAATTTAAAGTAGATTTCAAAGCATGTCTGTTATGATTTAAAACTTTATATTTCAGGCTGAGGTAAGAGGAATTCAGTAACATTATCAAGAATCGCCAAGGCACAGCAGTTTTTCAGAGTTCGCATGCTGATGACTCTGGCTGCATTGCACAGTGCAGCAGAGGAATCCAGATGTTCACACAGAAATTATTCCAACCCTGTGGTAATTACGTGCTGTAATTGATAGCAAAATTACATGCTAGAGAAAATTAACTAATTTGTACCACACTAGCATGGAAAGTACCATTTAGTAAGTGCTATATCAAGAATAATAAGGCAGTGTCTTCCTTGGACTCATAAATTTTATCTAGATATAGTGCTAATGTTTATATATATATGTATGCATGTATATGTATTTATAACGTTGCTTTCTATTTAATGTCTGGAAACAAGAAAAAGAAATCTCCTATGTGAGGATTACTTCATCCAAAGCAAAAGTCTCAATTTGAAAGCACAACTAAATAAATCAAGTGAAACATAAACAGTTACAATGGCATGTTGAGGAGCTACAATGTTAGATCTCAATAGGTGCTTCCAAATAGATTAAAATTAAAGGTCAGAAAGCAAACATCTTAATGCTCAGTGATCCATTTCTTTGAGAGAGTCCAGTCTGTGATTATGAAGCTTTACAGGACAGGTGGTATTCTTGTGAAAGCCTTTATATCTGTATGCTTAGAATTACAGTTTCTTAGATCAAAACTAATCGTTAGTTATTCATTCCAGGTTATCTGCCAGTTGGAAGTAGGTACTCAAATCCTGTGGATGAGCAGTTGTGGCACACAAAACCTAAAACTAGTTCCTCTAATTCCTGAGCATCATGACCAAAATAATTACCTTCAATTTGGTACAGTAAAAATGAAAATTACCTCTAGTCTGTCATAGTATATCATAGATTCTTAATGTGCAATTCCATGTATTTATGTTCTGAAGCAGCAACAGGGGGAGATGAGCCAAAGGTAATGTAGATATCACCATTTTAGATTTTACTTCATTTTATAACTGAAAAATTACTAGGCCCTCCAGTACAACAATAATGATGTAATGGATATGTTGAAATTATTGAAAGCTTTTAATATAGAGATTACTTTCCATATAAAATGTTAGCAGAAACCCTTGCATACATTTGCATTTACCCTCGTTTGCCACCAAGTGACACTGTTTCTCTATAAATAAAGAGCAGCATCGAGTGCTATGGGTATGCCTTGGACTTGGATTCAGAAAGTCTCAATCATATTTAGATAATTATGTGAACTTGAAGTGCCATCAGTTGTTAAAAGAAGGTGGTTTCTGAGGTCCTAAAGTTAGTGCTATTTAAATGGAGTAACACATTTTCACTTAACCATCAAAAAAGGATTTGAGCGTATTTTAGTTTGAATTTACAGAAATATTTCTTTACCTAAATACAGCTTCCTCAAAAATATTTTACATGCTTTATAACATTATTTATTATTTTAGTTGTATATGGTCTTTTATTTGGATGGCAGTGGAAAACCAAAGCTGTTTAATATTAAGTACCATGCAATCAGAGATACTGCTCTCAGTAGCCACAGGTGCTGATTGTGACTCAGCAAATGCTCCAGGGATGGACCCTGTTTGCATATATTTGTCAGAAGCCACCAGAAGAGTAAACCATCCATATTTGACTTAAAGGTCACATGTCTTTATAAAACTCAAACTTTCATTCCTTTGCTGCAATGCTAGGGAAGAAAAGGCTGATGAGGAATGTGCTGGCATATCTTTTTTAGGTTTTATTTGCTTGAGCTTTCTTCTTTTTTACTCATCTTCACAATAAGTAAAAGAACTAGAATACAAAATTAAAAGTTTCTAGGGACTATTCAGCTTCAGAGCTAAGTTGTCCTTTGGTTTCCTTTTTTTTTTTTTTCCCCTTTCCTTAGATGGAAAGGAACTAAATATGAGTTTGATTCGTGTTGTAATCTTACAATGACCAATGTTTGCTTGTTTCTGCATAAGCTTGGGTGCTCATGTATTTCCTGCACTTCCTCACCAAGTTACACAAAGACTTACTCTGACAGCTGTGGTTTTCATCATGGGTTTTTAGAAATTTATTTTTTTTTTCATAAACTTAAGACCTCTGTTGCACGGAACTGTGGAAATTCGTAAAATAAAGACTCAGGATAAATGTATTTATTTGTTTCTGATATCTTTCTTATCAAAATCTTTTAAGTCTATTACATTTGAATCTAGATGTCCTTAATGTCATGGAGTAAAAGCATCCTATGCTGAAATTCCAAGCTGACAAAACAGTGGTGCATTCTTCTATTAGGGGTATTTTCATCGATGAGGTTTTATTCTTGGCTTCTTTTGCAATGGGAAAGAAAAATTGGTAGAAAGAAAACCTCTAGGTCGTTTATTGACACTATTTATTGTGCGGTAGGTTTAGATTCAAAACTAAATTGTAGGAAAAACTGCTACCAGAGGACACACAGACTCAGGTATTTTTTTTTTTTTTTTTAAATAAACAAAAGAGTTTGAAAATATCAGTTTGCCTGCATGCTTAATTGAAGAAACATTTATGCATAAATGAAACTTTACACACTCAGTTGATCTGCTCTCTTTGGGTGAGTATCTTCTGCACAGATGTGGACAGCCCCGTAACACCTGTATTGGGGCAGGTTTTGCCTGTTCCAGTTGTGGATCTTGGTATTTGGTATTATATAGATTATGTTATTTCTGAGAACTATTTTCAGACTCTTCTGTAGTCAAAGAAAGCATATTGACTTCTACCAAAAGCAAGGGAATATTTTCTTCCATTAGACTTTTTTACACATTTTTCTTGTAATTCATGTTTCTTACTATCAGTGCAATTGTGCTGTTCATGTGCCTCAAAAACATTTAATTATCTAAGTTAATTGATATGTTTATGAGTCTAACTAGCACGTGTTTAGGCTGTATTTTTAACACTAATGGAATTCCTTTTATAGTATTTAATTGCAGATCATTCTTATTTAAATAAGAAGCAGACACAACTCCAGTGTGAAAGGTGAGACAGCTTTGCAGCTACACTTTTTCTAAGTTGTATGACCAAGAGCAGACCTGTCCCAAGCAGCAGCAGCTGGTGGATAGGGGGAATTTACAGGTTGCTTATTCTGTTTCTGATGGATCTCTGAGGCCACACTTGTTAAGTAGCACCAATATTGGTGTGAAAAAAAAAAAACAAAAACAAAACAGTATTTATTGTTTGAAGACCATGTAAATTTTGAATTCACTGTGTAAATGAGATGGGCGTAAATGAAATTAATAGGAATTTGATCATAAAAAAATATACGACATTCTTGTGAAGAGTTTACACTGAAGCAAGTTTCTGATGAAAGCAACATCAACAGTGAAAGAAAAGAAATGTCAAGAGAAGAGCAGATAGGCCCCTTGGGTTATTTTTTAGAGTTGTGTTGCTTCTTGTAGTAGAGCCAAGGCCTTAGTGTTCCGGAATCTTTTCATTCCTGCTCTCATGTGCAATGTAATATTCCTTTATCCGTGGGCTTCATGCCACCAGTAGTGACAGTCAGTGAAAGTCAGAACTTCTTTGTTAAACATTGAATCACAGTCGTTCAGGTGTTTAAATAAACATTTCTTTCAACTTCTCATAATCTAACCCTTTTTGTTTAAGGCCTATCTTGAGAGAAACCCAGAAGCTTTCAGACTGGGAAAAGGAAACTAGGAGAAATTAAACATTATTATAACAAAGGATGTAATTGGAAGTGCTCAGAATGCCTGAAGATTTATTGTGAGTGAGGCAGGTGAACTTTCCTCTTGTCAGTTACTGCCTTAACACTGACTTTATTCTGTAACCAGCAGAAGATAAAAAAGAATCCCTTGCCTTCTTTCTTTACATTTTTCATCACAAAACTTTTTCAACATAGGAGGCAAAGTCTTTTTCTTGTCATTTCTGTAAAGAGCTGAATCTGGCTGAAGTTGATCAGTTAAAATGATTTGTTCTTGTACAGAACATCAACCTTCACAGAGATTCCATGGAAGAAAAACCTGTCTTGATTCCTCGGTAAATTGATACTGATGGTCCTGCTCTGAGTGCCCAAGCACATCTGGAATAAGTCCTTGGTGATATGGCTCAAATGGTTGTTCAAATATATGTTTAATTTAAAATTTATATAATTTTTATTCCAAGTATTCTTGGAATACTACCTTCGCCAGGATAAAATTATATGTTCTTCTATTTGCAAATGCATTGGTTGCAAAAGTCTTGAAGAAAGTCCAGATGAAGAAAAGTAGTTGAATGTGCAAAACTACATGGACCATGGAATTAGTGAAGGAAACAGCCCAGTTTTGACGTCAACATTCAAAATGTTATCAAAATTGAAGAAAGGTGAATATTTGGAAATAACATGCATAATTCTTTGGTCTGACTTCATTATGTGTTTGTATAACCATTATCATAAGTGTCTAATAAATAGGGACTAAAAGGACAGACAGATGGTTCATATACAAGGAATCACTTCACATAACATTTGCCATATTGTTTCTATAAATTAAAAAAAATACCTAAAGCTGAGACTATAACTATCCCTTAAGAATATAATATACAGAGTTCAGGGATATATGTATTAGTTCTGCTTAGAAAACAGCAGTTGCTTATGTGTTGATCATATATGTCATTCAACCTTTTCCGCCCTTAGCCACTTTATATTTTTCCTTCAGTTTCTCTCTTCTTGAATTTTTCCATGTGCAGGCATTCATTTCTGACAAAGCCTTGACCAAAGAAGTATTAAGATAAGTATGTGATTAATGTTTGTGATGTTCCATTAATAAACATTTTTATATTTCTGCTTCTTTTCCATCTCTTCTTCCTTTGGTCCAGCTCCTGCCAATTTTGTGTCTTGGCAATTCGGATTGTAAAATGTTCTAAGACCAAACTATCCTGATGTTCTGATTTCTAACATAGTTGCCGCCTGATCTGTGGTTTTGCTTGGTTTATGGTAATTTACCTAATAAATGCAAGCAGCTGTTAATAAGCAATTAAAATTAATTAAACCATCTCTTAATTGATTTTAGGGAGCTCTGCTCCAGGCTCTAAAATTTTCAGTTTCCTGCAGAATTTTCTTTGCTTCTCTGCATCAACCATTGCCTTGAAATTCTTATCTTAATTCCATTTTAAAAATACTTTCTGGTGATTGTTTTTAGTATATTTTAGTAATTTCTGCTATTGGCAGTGTATTGATGGGGTAGATGGTGGAATAATTTCATTGACTTTAGCTGAATTCTTTCTGAATTATGCTGGTGTAAGTGAAACCAACACCACACCCTGCATTTTTCTGGGTAACTTAATACCATAGAAAGTTTAGTATATTTTTTACTAATACAGATTTTCTCTGTAGTTAGACTTTCTGGGCCGAATCTTCAGTCTTTATCTAGACTTTAAAGCAAGTTAATTTGAAATTACTTCATTGAATGTTTTTGTGGGGGGAGATTTAGTCAAAAAAGAGTAAGAATTTGCTATCTTAGTTTGGTTATTTTATGAATTGTAATACAATTCCATTGTAGACAAATATACTCATTAATAGACTAATATACTAAGTTTAGCTTTGGGTCTTCTCTGTTTTGGCAAAAACATTTATGTTGTCTTCAAATGTAGTATTTTTTGAAAACAAAGCACTGTTGCCAGTATGCCTGGTATTCAGTGTTGGAAAATAAAACCATAGCAGGCTTTGTTCAACGTTATATTTGTTAGACATATGAGCCTCATAAAGAACAGGAAGAAGGTGACCCTCTTTTTAACCCTATTGTAAAGTACAAGAGTTTGAGCTTGGAAAATCTTTTACGTGCATAGCATTTAGGATTGAAATTTGCTGAATCCTACATTTTCAATCCAGTTTCCCTTAAAGGCTGCGATAGCTTTTGTTTAATTATTTGTTTTTCTTATGTGGACATTTGTGACATTTCTTCATCTTCTCACTGTTAAGGTAGTAGCAGATTTTCTTTTCTCTAACAAAGTAAGCTATTTCCTGGAGTGTTTCTGGAAAAGAAAAAAAAAATCATCTAAATTAATTGACAGATAATATTAAAAAATAATTATTTTGGGGTTTAGAAATGATGCTAAATTAAAAATATATTCTTAAATGTTTTGTGCATTTATGTTTAAAATAATAAAATTATTCTCCATGTCATATTGATGCATAAAAGATTCTTGTCAGTATAGCAGATGAGACTGCATGCTATTTTAAAATTTCGTTTAATACAAGGGAGGGATTTTTATTACTGGTGGTTGACATGTCAGTGGATTGCATTTTATATCTTTGTCTTCAACAACAGCTGCTGGGGGTTGCTGAAGGCCACAGGGGAAAGTGGATTCTCAGAGTGCTCCGTAAGTCATATGGCACCATCTGTACATCTCAACCCTTCCTGGGCCCTGCAGTTTCTAGGATGATTTCTCTTAGTTTTGGAATTAATACCTACATAAAGGCATCATCTTAAAAAGCGTTTGTCCCCAGGTAGGATTACTATGAGCTCATAAATCAGAAGAGCCCACAGAGGCTGTAGGGTGAGTAGACACTCCGTAAGGAAGCAAAGCCTGAAGAAAAGCCTGTATTGCTAAATCATACCTTGAAATCAAATCTGAGAAAACAGCTCACTGAAATTCCCAGTAGGGATGAGTTTCAGTAAGATTAACACTAGCAAACAAGAAGCTACAGTTGGGACTAGTGATATAGACATGGATTAAGGGTAGAAATTAAGAACAGAAATTAAAAGTAAAATCTAAAATTACTGCAGGAGTAGAAAAAGATAAATACATTGGAAGAGGAACTGGTAGAATTCTTGAAAAACTGAGTTCCATGTAATACAATCTCATCTTCAGATGCATCTTACTTTGAATACACACAGCAGGAGACAATGCCATAATATAAAGTGTCAAATTACTAAACCAAAAAGAGAGATGAGCTCAAAAGATGAGGGGAAAACAATTAAGAAGAAAAATCATAAAATTTTGACTCGTGAAGTGGTGGGAAAATAATAAAGAGGAAAGAAATCACAAGGAAAATTTAAAAGAGATAATACAGAGGATTAAAATGTAAACAGAGTGGGAATGGTAAGAAATTTCTACTGCCAAAAGTAAAGGTAGGAGTGCACAGGAGAGATACAAATAGCATGGTAAGGAACATGAATGAAGAGATACGAGCTACAGTTTGAGCAACATAACTAGGCACTCATCTCTGTTAGAAACACTATAAATAATGCTGAGCCTTTTCCCCAGGGTGCCAGCTAAGAAGCTTTGAGGGTAAGTTTCTGTATTTCCTATGTAAATTTTTAAGTCACTGTATAAATGAGATGGGCATAAATGAAATTAATATCAATTTGATAATAAAAAATATTCCATGGCATTGGACTGTGAAGAGTTTGCACTGAAGCAAGAAAAACCCAACGTACTGGATGTAAAAAGCTGAAATTAATTGTCTTTTCCATTATAGAGAAGTATAACCAGTGTGATTTAACATTTTTTTATATTTTAGATGGTACAAATTCAGTCTGTATAAGTACTCCCAGGTGTAAAAACACTCCCAGGCTCTGTGGTGACTAGGATTGTAATTATATTCTGAAAAATAAATAAATAAATAAATACAAAGCAGTATTTGGTAATATATAATGTAATAGACAAGCCTGGCAGAAGCAATGTCTATAATTGAAAAACTGAAAACTAAACTGAAAAACTCTGTTAAAGAGCATTATATATATGCAATAAAGAAAGCTAAAACTAGTTCTTAGGAATAATGGTTTTTGCAGCCAGTGCTGAAATTGAGAACGGCATTGATGCAGTCATGTACTTCTTCCTGAAACAGCGAGGTAGGAAATATGTCTGCTTTTGTAACTAAGTGTAGCACTTTTGTACTAAAGAAAAGTTGGTTTTGTAACAAAAGTGATAACTGTTGTGGGGGAAAGGGCACCAGAAACCCAGTCTTAAGGATGTCGAGAGGTTGACAGCTCTACAGCAAAGATGGAGAAGGAAAACTTTAACTGAATAGAATCGGAACATGTGGGTACTATATAAAGGGGAAAATAGCCTTTCAAATAAGTTGATGATTTGCCTTTCTGTTTAGTACAAGGATTTTAGAAATGAGATTCTAATGAATGGAACATTTTCAAATAATTTTGTATGAACAAGAAGAACTAAGCAGAATTGCCTTCAGTCACTGCTACTTCATCTAGCAAAAGAAAGCATGAGCCAGCAAATAAATAAAGAGGAAAAGGATCAGTAAGAGATGAAGCATGGATAGCTCTCTACAGCAGCTACTGTGCTGTTATTGGTTCTTCTTTTCACAGTATTTTATAACCTGTTCAATTTCTGATTATGTGTATCAGAAATATATGTATTCATGTTTCTGAGGAAAGTAGCAGGAACTTAAAATGGGCAGAGCCATGCATTCGTGACATCACAAGCTACTTATATTTTAAGCTTGCCGGTAAAACACAAAGACCATCTTGAAACTGGCAATGTGGCAGTCTCATCTGAAAACAACAAGTAATATTCAACTTTTAAAAACAGGTAAGAATGGTGATTATTTTGATGTGTACAATTATGAAGTTACTTAAAGCAAATATTCTCATCCAAGGAGAATTTTTCTATTTCATGTTTTCCCTACAGGCATATCAAACAATACTCTAATGGCTCGGGAAACTGTAGTCAAGATCTTCGATGCAAAAACTGGGGGTCGGCACATTAAGATCGTTTCAGAGAGATCTCTGAAATTCTGAAGTTCAGACACTTCTAAGAGGTCTCTCTTGGCTCATAATCATGGAGTTCAGGTGAGGGATGTTGTAATGTGGTATGTGAGAACTTATTGAAGGGTATGGGTTTCTAAGGAATGTGTGAAGAATGAAATTTCTTATATATGTATGAGATATATGTTAAATGAGAGAAGCAAAATACAGTACAATCCACTCCAGGAGATATTTACATAAAAATTGAAAGCTGCTATTTAATGCCTTCCCTATTAGTTAGATTTGGAGTTTGTTCCTGTTTAATTAGATGAGGTGACATCAAATTTAGTCGACTATTCTTAACGTTCTTAGGGATTAAATGTTTCCTTTTCAATGTACAGATTAAAAAAATTGTAGTACGTTCTGACAGAAGACGCCCTTCTCTTTTTACATTAGATGGTCTATTTGAGAAGTTGACATGTATGGACAGAATAAGAAAAGGGTAATTGTCAAAAGAACACAAATTTTAATAAAAAGCAGCATTCAGAGGAACATAAAAACAAGTGGAGATATGAGAGGCACAGCTCAAGAAGAGTTGGAGTGAAGTAACAAGGTGTAAGAAATAGCTTCTAATTCTATATCAGTTTTGCATCAGTTTGAGGCAAGGGGTAGCAAAAAGAAAGATGTGAATTATGGTGTGAATCAAAAGGTCACCATCAGTTACCAGTGTTTGTTCATATTATACAGTATGAGAAATCTCTGTAGTGTTTTGGGGAATATTAGAAAGTATATTTTTAGTAGAGAGAGGAAGATGTTTGTATTATTTTATAAAATGCTGATAAATCTCCATTTGGAATACTGTGTAGAGTTCTGGTCATCTGTGCTCAAGAAAAAGAAACTTAATTTGGAACAGATGCAGTCCTCAAAGTCTCCTGGGATGAATGAGAGAATAGAGTATAGGGGGAGAGAGAACAAAGGAGTTTGATTTAGTCTAGGCAAATTAAGTCTGAGAGGATATATGATACCTCTTTGAAACTATATTCAGGGGATAAATGTTGCAGAGGGTTAGAAGCTGTTAAAGATATCTCTTAAACTGGGAATAGAAAGTAAGTTTTCCTAACCATTCAAAGAGTGCTCTTCCAGATAGGACAATGTGAGCCAGGAATCTGAACTGTTTGAAAATAGAACTTCAAAAATCATGTAATTAAAACAGATTTCCTGTTTACTTGTGGTGCAAGGTTTTGGGTGTCTGTATGTATTGGCATATTCAGGGGATTCTTTCTGTGGCATGGTACTGTTTTTAATCTCTAGATTCATGTGTGAAATATGAAAGTGCTGGGAATTGTTTGGAGAACGTGAAGTAAATGTTCTGTGGTCTGTTTCAAACTTAACACAGATGTTGCTTATTGTCAATAAGGGGTTGGGTTTGAAGATCCATCCCAGTGTGCCTGAATGCCACACCAGAGAACTGCACGGTACCTGAGCAAGCAGAGCAGAGCTGAACAGCTCTGCTTATTGTCATAAGCAGAGCCTACGGTCTGCTTGTTGCCAGACCAGCCCATAGTCATGAGGTAGATAGGATGTCAAACCAGGAATTCAAATCAGTGAGCGAGGATCAGGCACAAAGGTATCTGAGAAGCAGCTCAGGAAGAAGCAAGGCCTCAGCTTAAATGCAGCTCTTGAGTGAAGGGAGGAGGCCACCAGCAAGTGGTGGGGTGGGAAGGGTGCATCTTTCCTTGGGAGTTTTAGCCTTTGGCAGTGACCCCAGTAAGTCAACACGTGCCTTTTCGCTATCTTTTCAGTCTTCACCCAAAGGGAGTTTGGGACACTCCCTTCTTCTTTTCAGTAATTTTAATCTAGAAATCTCTCCTTTTACTGTCCTATTAATAAAGCCCCACATTAAGTTTGGCTATTCCATTGTCTGCAGTATCTGATTCTTTCTCACACTCTGTTCCATTAATGCTGATGCTGGCCAGGTCTGGCCTTCTGAATGCATACCTTAAGAATTAATATTGCTGAAAGGGATGAACTCTGTACTGATATAAAAGTATTATATTCATTGCATTCCGTTATACTACATTGATCAGGGTAGCAGTCATTTCTTATAGGATGACAAAACTCTACTGTCATCATTTAACCCCTGTGTTTAGGTGATGTTGGTTTAAGTTCTTCAGTTGCAGGAATAACTGGAAAACAAGAAAAAAGAAAAGAAAAAAAAAAAGGAAAGAAGGGAAGAAAAGAATTGCCACACCCGTTGTAGTGACAGTTCTATGTATGTCATTCTGTAGAGCTGCTTGTGATCAACTGACAAAGGTCATGGGCAACTGCAGTGGTGGCAACCTGCTGTGACATGTTCTGTGTTGCTTATTCACCATAGTGCTTTTTGAAAATCATATCCATAACTAATTAAGATATGTCAGACAGGGCTTTTGAGAGGTGCTAATAGTTAATAAATCTGCTAATTATTTGCATGTTACAGACAGAAATTGTGTGGTTTGTGGCTAAGGAGATGAAGAGGTACTTTCACTTCTGTGCTGTGCCACATACTTCCAGGCTGGTCTTGAGATATTCACTGAATTCCCAGGGCTTTGATTCAGGTAAATATTTGAGCAAATATGGAATAATGAAGTAAATCATGTTGCCAAGGACTTTCTTGAATTAGGACTCTTGGAAGTGGGATGGCAGGCCTCTACCTCCACCTTGTTTTCCTGTATTCTGTCAATCATGAGTCCGTACCTCACCCAAAGCCTCTCCGTTTACTACAGCAAGCTCCGAGTCATGCTTTTAGAAAGAATAAGGAATACCAGACTCTGAGCAGGTACCTCACAGAATGGCACCCTGAGCCCAACTGGGGCCTCAACTATAGCATAAATTGTATGTATGGAAAAAGAAGACGTGTATAGTTAATTTGCAAAAGTCAGTAGCTATCCTGTAACTGTACGCCAAAATAATGCTTTCGTAAATCTCCATTACAGAGTGGATATTTGCCATTCGGTATTACCCACTTCAGAGACCAAATGTGACTCATTATTAAATTACTTCAATCTGTGCTGATGTAGAAGCACCCCTGACACATCTCTTTGTGAGCCATTTCTTCAGAGTAATTGCATTAGTAATAGCCGATTACACAGCAATCTTATGTTCCTACAAAATTAAGGTAATTACTGTAGCTAAAAACACATCCCTCTGTATTCTGTCCTAGCAAGGAAGCTGGTAAAAGGCAATGTAATACTGCAATTCTTTGTAACAAGAGAAACATTAAGGTATAATTACATTATTGATGTGGCATAGGAGAAGTTTTCATATCTGAAAGGAGCATGGAAACAAAGTCATAGTTTGAAGCTGTAAAATCCTAATCTATAAAGGGGTGAAAAAAGATCTTTTGCATTTTGGTTCCTTAAAAAGTATGGAAGAAATGTATTTGAAATACATGAATGAGTTTGTGTTCTGTACTTTGAAAGTATTACATGTCTGTCTTTAAAGTAGATTTTATTATGCAAAAGTGCATTTTTCTCTGAATGGGATTGTCCAGGTAAACTGATATGGGTATATTTTTATACAAAGTATAAATATGAGGTATTAATTTGTTAATTTCATGGCATACATTCTGAATGGGTCAGATTCTGATTAGTCTGTGTGCCATAGAATTTAATTTATATTTTAATTTTCATCTTCTTGTTTTTGAGAGAAGCTTGACATTTTACATTTTCTTTAATACAATATTAGAAGTTTAATTTAACAGCTGAGGAAGAACAGGCAGGCCATTCCCTATAAATGTAGCTAAGTAATTCAAACCTAAATATTGTAGAAAGGATACTGAGAAGCTGATCTCTTCACAGGTATTTTACAGTGTCAAAATTCATAGACAGAGGGTACCACTAGATTATTTGAGAGTGGCACTTTGTGTTTCGGTGTGGGCTGATGAGAGCCTGTTGCATGTTATAAATAATCCTTGCAAATTTTGCTTTCTGTTGCATTAATATGCCATATTTGAATTACTGAATGCAAGCTGAGGGCCCTGGAGTGTGGAAGAAATGCTGAGTTGCAGAATATGCCTTGCAATATATGATGTATGAAACTGATAAGATTAATATGGTGCTCCAAATTGTTTTGATTACAAAGATAAATCCAATTGGATTGTTTAAGTGTATGGATTGTTTAATTGACACAGCAGAACATGAGAAAGTGTCAGGTTAAGCTAAATTCCTTTTGTACAAGTATCTTAGCAACTATTACAAGTAGTTCCCATCTGTTAGTAATATTTGCATTGAATGAAGTGGCTACTTAAATGTATAAAAATGAGAAATTTCATGGGATCAGAGTAACAACTTAAAAAACATGTATTTTGCAGAAGGAGAAATTACAGGATACGATACTGTATTTTTCTGTTACATTCCAAAAGGACTGGGGACAGTGGATATCAGCTTCAGTAGGAAGCTATCTGAATTTACATATTTTTCCACGTGTGTGTATAATTAATCCACCTCATTTGATTGCATATCTTCTCTCTTGTGTCTTGTTAAGAAGCCTGCTAAGATGTAGATACTGTCAGAAGCAGTAACAGGCAGTCCTCAAGAGAGATTCTGACTGCAGTGAGTATAACAACAATAGCAATAATCATCATCATCAACAGACATTATGACAGACAATTTTGATGAGATTTACTTTTTCAGAATGGGAAGTTTTGAAGTTTCAGTTTAGAGCCTGAAGTATCCAATTGTGTGCTGCTTCAGAGTGACCCTGAGAAATCCATTTTTGCAGTTTTCTGATTCTGCACTAAGTACTGAGAAAATTTAAGTAAGGGAAATATACTAATTCACTGGAAATGAATGTGCGAATATACACTTTTTTTTTTTCCTTCAGGAGAAAGGAATAGACCTTTTTTTTGATACTTATGTGTTTTAACATTATTGCTTCATTTAAGAAAGGATTTATTTGCAGCTTCATGCTGTTTAACTGAGAATTTGCCTTGCAGTGTTAAACAGATTTCTTTCTTGAGAGCTGTACTTGCAATTGGAGCTGCTAGTGGGATTTTCATCCCTAAATAGCCATCTTGAATATGTTGATTTTTGCATTATAGTACTAGGTCAGACATCAAGGAAAGATTTTCCTTTCTGATGCAGGGACAGAAATCAGTAGAAGGCTTCCACTGTACTCCAGTCAGTTTTGAAAGGCAGTGATCTTACACATGGACTTGCTTGTGCCCTCCTTTGGGACTTTACATTTCTCACACACGTAGTTCTGTGTCTTTCAGTGATAAAATCATGAATTTTTGCAGTGTTTCTCTTTTAGCAGAGCTCAAGGAAATAGTGAAAAAATCATCCAGTAGTTGTTCTCGCTTTGCTAAAGCACAGAAAATAGATCAGATGTTAAAGGAGAAGCCACTGCCTGAGCATTCTCCCACCATTCGAGGAGTCGCACACACATCCCCACAGACTTCAGCTGCTGGGACCAGAGTCCCTTTGCAGTGACAGCTCAATGAGCCGCTTCCTACTTCCTCACACTTAGATTCCTAGATTCCCAGGAGCAGAATCTCAAGCATCAGATTTATAAAAATAAATAAATCATTTAATAGCCTGGGGCAGCAGCAGGTCAGCTCAAGTTGAGGGCATCCAGAGAGCGACCCTGAACAAAGAGGGCCCTGGACTTTTATACCCTCACAGTCTATGCGCTTGTTTTTCACACACCTTTCATGCACCTTGCAAGCACCTTTTGGTCTAATGGTGATTTTTGAGCCTCTAACACTTACTGGATTCCTCCTCTGTGTTCATGCAGGCAAGCTGGTAACTGTTCTTATCTTGTCAAGTTGCAGCTTCTGCTGATGTTTGTAGCCTTTTGGTGCGTACTTCTGGTACACTAGCTCAGCTGGCACAACAGGGGAAACTGAAAAGTCCCTCATACAGAGTAAGCACTACTTAGCAGCAACAAACATCAGTGTGTTAGCAATGGTATTTTCATACTGAATTTGAAACACACCACTGTACCAGCTAAAAAGCAATTTAGGAATGTGCATGAAACTGGCAGCAACAACATCCATGAAATATCTCTTCATATTTCTGAGCTCTGTTCTAGTTGGAGGACAAAATAAACCCTGTGAGTTTCATTGAACTAAAAGATGTGAAATAGTAACAGATAATACATGTATTTGATGCCTGATGTTTTCGGCAATTACCTGTTTGAGGGATAGACTCACTATACATTTTAAATTCTTTTTAAAGATGTGGTTGCTTGCATTTGTGGCATTTCTACAGATATTTGTCATCTTCTGTGTTATGAGATCACAAAACTGTGTCTATATGGAGACATATCCTTCACTTTAGCAGCCTGAAATATGAGAGTGATAGACCCAGGCACAGACTGAAGCTGAATATAATTGTGGAGTTGAATGAATAGTATCACATTGACTGGTTTTGGACAGAAGCTCTTTGATAACAGCAAAGATATGTTTATCTCATATTTTGAATACTGCTGCTAGTGGATAAAAGGCTGAACATGAGGCAACAATATGTACTTGCAGCCCAGAAAGCCAAACACATCCTGGGCTGCATTCAAAGCAGCGTGGCCAGCACATCAAGGGAGTGACTGTGCCCCTATGAGGAAAGGCTGAGAGAATTCACATTGCTCAGGCTGGAGAACAGAAGGCTTGAGGGAGCCCTTATTGCTGCCTTCCCCTCAGGGGAGCCTACAGGAAGCTGGAGAGGGACTTTTTTCAAGGGCCCATAGTGACCAGACAAGAGGGAATAGCTTTAAAGTGAAGGAAGGTAGGTTTAGATTAAATATACAGAGGAAATTCTTTGCTGTGAGGGTGGTGAGACACTGGAACAGGTTGCCCAGAGAAGTTGTGGCTGCCCCATGCCTGGAAGTGTTCAAGGCTAGATGGGATGGGACCCTGAGCAAGCCAGTCTGGTGGAAGATGTCCCTGCATATGCCAGGGGGAGTTGGAACTAGATGATTTTTGAGGTCCCTTCCAGCCCAAAACATTCTATGATTCTGTGATATTTCCATTACATCACTGCATCCTTCTCTTGTCAGGTCTGCTTCTGTTCCCTGCTGTCATCCTGTTGCAGTCACAGTTCTTTTGGATGTGAGAAATGCACTAAATTGCTGTTGGCCTTTTCTCTACTCCAGATATACATAAAAGTCACAAAACTTCTGATTTGGTTTTTTTTCCCCAACAAATAATTGAATTCTTAGCATACCACTGGTTTTGAAGGGAGAGTAGTACTGTGTGCTTGGTGAATTATGCTCTTAGAGAATTCAAACTGGCAGCAGATACAAAATAATTTTGATGACTTTGAAAAATCCTGGCCTGCCTCTGTTTCCCCTTAGATTACAGTCAGTGTAGCAAACCAAAGAATGAACCCTCTTTAGTGTAAACAATCCCGTGTAGTTAGAACTAGTTACACTGGTGTAAAAGTATTTTACTTTCAATAAGACCAAACCCAACTGATCTGTAGATAGTATACTGGTAAATTATGTATATTTTTTCTTTTAAAACTGCTTTTGAAAAACACACTGTTCTAATGAGGGAAAAGCAACTGGAATATGGCGCTACTAACATCTCTATTGTAGCCAAACATTATTGTATTTTGAAGAGTAATCCTGTCACGGGTTAGATTCACCTCAGGACTACTATCTATGCAACTTAAAAATATTTTGATTTCAAGTCGAATTCCTTCAAGATCATTGTAGTAATGTCTAACCTAGAATAGAACTTCTTATGCAAGACTTACTTTGGAAATTAAACACCAGAGGGTATATAGTATTACAGCACTGACTCCTGGATCATCACTCACACTTTTAAATTGTTCCTAAGATACTGTACGTAAATCTTAGAAGTCAACAATAAGTCAGATATAATCCAGTCTCTAGAGCAAATGCCACCTGAATAATATCAAAAGATATTAAGTAGGTGTACTTTTCTCTGTTCTTTAAGTAACTTATTAATTCAAGTGTCTTACTTTTACAGATATTTGTAGAGGACCTGCCTACTCAGTGACATTCTGTTGTCAAGCAGGAGCAAACTTCACGTTCCACTCAATCATAATTCACAAGCACTTGTCTTTTTGCAATGATTTAATATACGAAGATCTCATACCATGTAGATTTCTCTAAGTATTGGTAAAATAAACTACTTATTTAGTTAAAAATCATCAGAACTGGTGTTTAAAACCCTGCAATAAAGTGCATAGTATAGTCTGCAGGTAAAAGAAGAGGTTATTATGTTTGTTTATTTTTGAAAACTTGACTACAAGCAGAAATATAACATAAAAGGTATGGTTTAGCTGTGTGCCATTAAATTACCACATGAATTAAGAGTCTCATCATTCTGCAGATAATGCTGGACAGTTTCTCCATAAAAGGCACATGTAAAATAAGAATGTATCTGAATAAAGTATTATGGCATACATATAGAACAAATTCTGCTAGAAACAATTTACACATAATGCAAATATGCTTACAAGAACTTTCGTATGACCATTCCCTAATAGAATATACTGAGTTGAAATAAGTTCATTTAGCATGTTTGTCAAACCAGAAACAATTTTATTAACACTGCTTTGATTTTTGTGTAGGTTTTAAATATCTATCAATGTTTTTAATGTCTTAGTCTAAATAAGCATATATTTTTATTTTTCACAGGACAAGCTTTTGAACATAAATTACCATGTCCTTTGAGGTGTGGCATGGATTGTGGGCCCCAGCTTCTCAGTATGGCTTTATTCTTGCAAGTTACAGAAGGAAAGCAGGTATTATTTCACCAGAAATTAACCATCCCACACAATAAAGACATTTTCAGCACAATACTTACCTTTGAAGCACACCTAGTTCCACCTCTAAGGAAAATCAAGAAGCTGGCACAAGCACAAAGCACAGCAGGTTTACTTTTCTGAAAGAAAATAACAAGAACTCTTTTTCCTGATGCAGGCAGCAAAAAGGAGCAGTGACTATGATAACTGGCTGTATGCATACTTGTAATCTTACCATTCTGTCACATCTGCTGTCCAATTATTTAACCTGTAAAGAGTTAAAGAAGTCGTTAAAGATAATAAAATATACAAATGTCAGTTCAGTTGGTCGTGGTCCTTTCCAGTCTTCTGTCTCACATTGCTTGTATGCAGATTAGTTGGTGAGAATTAGATGTAAAATACTTGCATGCTTTTGTGATTAAAACTAGAAAATTATGTGCCAGGCTCCATAATTTGAGGGTAATTAATGATAGTTGCCCCCAGGAGATCTGTAAACAATTCCTACCTGAACAAATAAAAAAAGCACAACACAGAAGTTGACTAAATGTCAATCATTCTAAGAAAGTGCTGCAAACATGTAATCTTCATCTTCAGTTCTGTCTTCTACAACAGTAAAGAAAGGGCTGTAGAAGATTTTTTTTAAAAAATCTCCTTTAAGTGACTCCGTTTATAACCTGCCCATTTTCTGTCACATTGTTATTTTCAGATTTTATAAGTAAAAATATTTTATTTTACTTTCAAATATTTTTCAATGTATTCATTGCAGCCAAAATTTAGGTTGATATTGTTCCCTGGCTTGTTATATTAAAATATATTCTTCCTTCACTTTTTTTAAGATTCTTATTTTGGGACTTTGATAATTTTGATTGCAAAAGCAATGCCTGTATGCATTTAATTGATTACTATACTGTTAGAATTCACTAGGAAAGTAGCTCATTCCTGTAAAGGTCATCCCATTGCTCACATAGGATCAATAAACATAATGTTATTGATATGATTTCTAGATTTTATAAGGGATAAAAGAAAATCAAACTGGAAATTATTTAACATCTTCCTTTTACAAATTAAAATGTGTTTCAACCATGAAAGAAAGGTCGCTCTTTTATGTACCCATATATGAAAGCAAAGATAGGGGTCGTAGCAAAACGTTTTGTCCAGCATTTCCCAGGAATCCCATCCGCTAATTCCTTAAACAGGTGGAAGTTTACTTCTCTAAAGTTCAGGATCCTGACTTTGCTCTTTGGCAGGTCCGTGTTCTTCAAGATCACAAGCTCAGCAAGGGCATGGACAGTCCAGCCAAGGTTGCCTCCAATGAGCTTTCCTGTGTTTGTGAGCAGCAGGTCCACTGCTCCTCTGGTTGGTTTGTCCAATATCTGGACCAGAACTTCTTGACACACTCCAAGAATTTCCTGGATTGTTTACAGGAGAAATGCATTAGTTAAATTAACCAATAAACAAGTATTGCACAAATTCTTCTTTGTTGTAGCTTGCAGAAAAGCCTGCAGACTCTGCAAAGATGTGCTAGATTTGTGGCCTATCGCCTCGCCTTCCTTTCTGCCCAAAATGGAAGTTGAAAAGGTGGATCTCAGCTCTGTGTCTTTATTGGTTCCTGCACACTGGACACAAACCTAAACTGTAAGTGAAAACGTATTAGTTCTTTGAAAAATTTGCATTGTTTCCTGAGGATCAGGTCATGCACATTGTGTTTATTATTTTGATCAAATGTTTTGTTTGAGGGGATAAGTTAAAAGTTCTGGTTTAGGGAGAGGAGGTAGAAAGAAGACTTGAGAGTGAAGTAGAATCTGCAAAGACAGAAAGGGCAGGGGGAAGGTGTGTTTAGATTTCTTCTTATTTCCCATCACCCTACTCTGATTAATTGACAATAAATTAAATTAATTTCCCTACATGCTTTCTGGTTTGCCTATGATGGTAATTGGTAAGTGATATTCCTGTCCTTATCTCGACCCATGAGATTTTCATCCTGTTTTCTGCCTCTTTTCTATGAGAAGGGAGAAGACAGAGTGGCTTTGTGGGTACCTGACAGCCAGCCAAGGACAGTTCACCACACTGTGGTACTGCAAAAAGCCCCCTGTCACGGAGGGAGAGTTTTTTAATATTATAACACTGCTTGTTTTATCTTTCTGTACATGATTTAAACAAGTTTTCCACCCATCTCCTCCTGAGTTTTGGGACAGAGTGTTGTTACAAACAGTCCAAAGCCTCCTTTTTTTCCTTTCCTATCTTTTCCTAAGCGAAATATAGTGATCTCTAACAACTTGTCCAAGCAAGCTCCCATAATGTCATTTCAGTCACAGCTTTGATAATTAATTTAAAATTTAATCTCATTTACATCCACCCCACACACTAATGATAACACAATTGCTAAAGGGAAGTGGTAGGATTTTCCTCAGTGCCTGCTTATAAATTCTTTTCTGCCTTGTTAAGGTTAGTCCTCTTTTGATACTCTTATTGCTGTATTGAAAGGGTTTTGATTATATTACTCTGATGAATACAAAAGAAACATCAGAAGACTTGTGACAAAGGAAGACAGAACTTTTTTAATTGATTTCTGTGAACTAGCTATTTCAGAGCACCTCTATTGGGATGACCATTTCAGCACAATAAGAACTCTAATAGCATAATGTAACACAATACCCAGTGTATTCACTGCACAGAAGAAAGGTGGCATTTACTTATGCAGAATATGATTTTAAAAGGAAAGAGCTGAGGGCACCCACAAATCCTTTAATCTGTCAGAAATCTTGTGTCCTGAATGAACTCTGCAGAGCTGCTGTTTGATTTAACCCTTTCCAGGTAGCCTAACTTGAGTATGTATAGACACAGTGAGGAGTAACATTTATGTTAAAGGAGAAGCCACTGCCTGAGCATTCTCCCACCATTCAAGGAGTTGCACAGACACCACCACAGACTTTAACTGCTGGGACCAGAGTTCCTTTGCAGTGAACAGCTCCAGTGAGCCGATGGATGACTCTTTTGACTCCTTGCTCACACATCCACTATCAGGTGCACTTCCTTCTTCTACAGATTTGACTCTAGGTTCCCAGTAGCAGAATCTCAGGCACTGGATTTATAAAAACAAATAATTTATTAATGTGGTACAGCAGCAGATCAGCTCAAGCTGGGTGCCTCTGTAGAGGGACCCAGAACAAAGAAATCCCCAGACAATTACACCTGTACAACTTCTGTAGCCGCCACTCACACGCCCTTCAAACACTTGCATTCACTCTCTGCTTAAATGGTCGTTTTTTGTCTGGGGTCTTCTAAAATCTTATTGGAGTTTTTTTTTTTTTCTCTGTATTCATGCAGCCAGGTACTTCACTGTTCTTATATTTTCAAGCTGCAGCTTCTGATCATGGCATGGTTATAGCCTCCTTATCTTCTTGTTTGTGCTTCTGGTGTATCTACTTGATGCCAGAGCATGGGGAAATAAGAGCCCTAGACTCGGGATAAACATTACTTAGCAACAAGCAAAACATAAGTGTATTGTCAATATCCTTCTTATACTAAAGACAAAACACAGCACTGTACCAGCCAGTGGGAAAATTGCTAAGAAGATTAACTGTATTCCAACTGAAAGAATATATAGGTGTGAGTTCAGAGTTTGCAGCCTAAGCTACTCATGCTGGCAAGTAAAGTTAAGCAAACAACATACTAAATTACACAGTACTAAAAATCTGTGTAACTCATTCTACTTAAAACTTACTTGTGCTAAATATTTGTTACCTCTCAACATGTGGACAGCTCTGTCTGTTTAGGTTCCACATTTATCTGTGTACAGCACTGATTCCTGGGGACACAGCTAATTCTAGTTGTTATTCCCTAACATGTTGAAATCCTTGGCTGAGAAGCAGGACCAATTCGCCTGCGAGGAACAGATGTCTCTGTACAGCACTTCAGTGTATATTGTGCTGACATATTGTGCTGAACTGTGATTTTTAACACAGAAGGTCAGGAACCTTTCAGAGTGTCAGGGCTCAGAGTGCACTCTCCTTCCCTTCCACTGGGTTTGGCTGTTTGAGCTGAAGGCAGCTGAAATATCTTTGCTCAGGAGTAGCCTTTCAGCTAAGGCTCTCATACATGGTCCTTGCCTGTCTGTGTCTGAGCTCTTTTTGTGCCTGCTTGATACAGACCCCACTTTAACACAGAACCTTGACTTCCCAGCTTGATCTCGGACCTGCTTCATTGCATTGCATTGTCTGGCAATGTGGACTGTTGGCTGAACCTGGTCACCATCACTGAACCTGCTCTGGCCTCCTTGCTCGCTGTGGGACTGTGCCTTTTCCACTGTGGACACTGTCTGTCTTGTCATCCTCTGCTCCCAACTGGTTTCCCCTGTCCTTGCTTTTCACAGCTGTTGGAAAGTGCTGTTGCAACATAACAAGACTGAAGATTTTACCTACCCTGACAGTGTCTCCATATGCTAGGAAAAAGAAAATCTTATTAACAAGCAAAGGGGATTATATAAACTTGTTGTCAGTAATAGCAAAGGGCTGAAGTTGGGTATCTTCTACCATCCCTGAAAGTAAACCTGTGCTGTGCAATTCTGCATGCTTATTGTCCAGTCCTAATGTCTGACTCTACCTTGGCCTTGACCTACCTAAAAGCTGTTTATTCTTGCAGCAGCTGTCTCTGGTGAGGACTACAGGGCACTGTTCTGAGAATCAGTCATGGAGATCAAATTCAAGTGTTGGACACCCCAGAGGCAGTCTAGTTTCTCCCTGTTCACATGCTTAAAGGCCACTGCACTGTCACCTCTTTAACAGGCAGAGGTATTGTAAACCTGAGAGTGGTTAAAACCAAGATCTTTAAATGGGTCAATGAGATCAGAAGGAGAAAAACAAAATTACAAAATTATAATTAAAGCTTAAGACAGAAAAGTACAATGGAAGATAAACAGCAGATATGAGGTCTTCTTAAGGAGAAAAGGGGAGGGGGTGGGAAAGCAAGCCTTGTGACAAAGTAGACTAAATGCTGCCCTGTTACATGCTTAAGTAAGAATTTCTTTGTCCCAAAACCAATGACAATTACTGTGGGCCAAGGTACTGTGATTTTTTTTTTTCACTGATTTGCTACCTTCTGAAGACATGACAAGCATAAAAGTCACATCATTGCATTTCTGTTTCTTCAGACTAAATGAACTCCCACATGAATGAACAGCAATTTATGAGTCGAGTCCTTTTGGTGAAGAGTGCATGAAGAGCATTCATTAACTATGAATTAGACAGCTAGAAGATGAGTGAACTATTACTCACGTGATTCAATCATGTAAGTATCACAGACAATTGATGCAAT
Source organism: Scytalopus superciliaris (assembly GCA_013400415.1). Taxonomy (NCBI): domain Eukaryota; kingdom Metazoa; phylum Chordata; class Aves; order Passeriformes; family Rhinocryptidae; genus Scytalopus; species Scytalopus superciliaris. The sequence goes on from VXBX01005473.1 coordinate 957,435, forward strand.
CATTCTTCTTTATTTGGCCAAGGATAAAAGGCCTAATTCTGATACTTTCAGTGAAAGTAATCTCTAGCTGTGGAAATAGTGCCTTGACTTTACAAGGGATGATTTAAAAGTCTGGACTCAGACATAATGATAAAACTTAAATTCATAATTTTCCTTTTGTTCCACACAACCTATGTAGAACACTGTGTGCTGTAAATCTGCCATGGCAAGCAGTGTTTGAGTGGAACACGAAAAGAATTACAGAACCAAATTCCCACATGGTTGCTTTCATTGATGTGAAATAAATTTTAAACTACATTGCAATACTGTTCTTCAAGTGTCAGCTTATAGTAACTAAAACCTAGTAATAAAATTGCTTGCCCGCTGAATAATTGCTGAGCTGCATGATTAGAAGTGAAGGGTCACTTTGCATGTGTCATAGCCTTTATTCTGCATGAATATAACACACCTTCATCTTCTGAAAAATTCTTTTCTTTCATGCAAATTTAACACCAGCATGTTCCTTGGAATCCAAGATACAGGCAATGTTTTAGAAACATGTTACTGCTGATTTATATGATGGATCAGACAATTGACTTATTCCTGGGACTGATACATCCAAACTTATGACTCTATAAATGAATACATTTGCCTTAAATAAAATAAATATGTATTTCATATATATTGAAATTTGTTGTGTACTTTCAAGCACTAAAAATATACTACTTTTTCCATTTGTGACCATAAGATTACAAAAGTTTAGTATTTAGTATTACTTAAGGATGAAAATCTCACGTTGTCATATGACTTAGGGACACCAAACTTTAAGCAGATCTCTAGAGACAAAAAACCAAATGGTAACATTCCAAAGATCTGAAAAAACTGATGAGTCAAAGGTTGCTCTTTAATACTGTATTGCTCAGATAAGTAATTATAGCAGATGTAAAACAAGAAAGTGGTGAAGGGCCTCGAGGGGAAGCCACACAGGGAGTGGTTGAGGTCACTTGGTCTGTTCAACCTGGAGAAGAGGAGACTGAGGGGAGACTTCAGTGCCCTCTTCAGCATTTTCATGAGAGGAAGCAGAGCAGTAAGAGCTGAGCTCTGGTCTCTGGGGACCAGTGACAGGACCTGAGGGAATGGCATGAACCTTTGTCAGGGAAGGTTTAGGTTGGATATTAGGAAAAGGTTCTTTGCACAGAGGGTTGTTGGGCACTGACCAGGCTCCCCAGGGCAGTGGTCACAGTCCCAAGCCTGACAGAGTTCAAGATGTATTTGGACAATGCTCTCAGGTGCACAGTGTGACTCTTGTAGTGGTCCCATGTAGGGCCAGGAGTTGGCCTTTGATGATCCTTGGGGGTCCCTTCCAAATCAGGACATTCTATGAAAATGACTCTGCATTAATGATCTGACTCAATGACAATTAACTAATTTCTCTTTTCTTTGCATAAGTTGCACTGGCAACTAGAATGAAATCTTATGGTCAGGAACAATAAGATTTTAAACAGATCTTTCAAAGGAACCCACCTTTAAATGGGTAGTTGTCACCAAAGTGGTACTGGTACTTACAGGTGAAAGCTGTTGCAACCATCTCAGTGTTACTAATGACCACAGTGGCTTGGGACAACACTTAATCAGATTGAGAAAAAGAATAATTTTTATTTCCCCCCTGTAATTTGTTTCTCTGTATTTGAACTTTTGCTCTAACTGGCAAGATATTTTAACTCCCTCAAATAACTAAAAATACAGGAAATACTCTCATGCAGTCACTTGATGACAGATATACAAGAATTCTTCTTTTCAGTGTGAGACTATCACTATCCAAAAGATATAATTCAGGAGCTGGCCTATTACTTCTCAACAAGATTGTTTTCCAAAGATGGGGCTATTGATGTGGTTTAACCCCAGCCAGCCACCAAGCCTCACCCAGCTGCTATGTCACTCCCCCACCTGCGGGATTGCAGAGAGAATCAGAAGGGTAAAAGTGAGGAAACTCGCGGGTTGAGATAAAGGCAGTTTAATAAGGAAAGAAAAAGTTGCACATACAAGCAAAGCAAAATAAGAAATTAATTCATGGCTTCCCACAGGCAGGCAGGTGTTTATCCATCCCCAGGAGAGCAGGGCCCCATCACATACAATGTTTACTTGGGAAAATAAACACCATCACTCTAAACATCCTCCTTCTTCCCCTCCACTTTATAGGCTGGCCATGATGTTATATGGTCTGGAATATTCCTTTGTCAGTTTGGGCCACCTGTTCCAGCTGTGTCTCCTCTCAGTTTACTGTGTATCCCCCACTTCCTCACCCCCATGGCAGTACAAGAAGCAGAAAAGGCCTTGGCTCTGTGTAAGCGCAGCTCAGCAATAACAAAAACATCTCTGTATTATCAGCCTTGTGTCCAGCACAAAGCCAAAACACAGCCCCGGACCAGACACTATGAAGAAAACTAAGTCTATCTCAGCCCAAACCAGCACAGTATCTTCCCTATTTATAATACAAAAATTATGAGTGGTTTTTCCCCTGTTATTTCTCACTAAAACATTAGTGAAGTACCCAGACAGCCACTGCACAACTCTTGTGGGCTTTGTTACTTGTCCCTACTTCGATGATGTTCTTAATTTTTGTCAAGCTACACATGGATATTTTTTAAATTGCAGTTCACAGTAGGTTTACATGACTAAGCACTGCATTTCTCTCTGTTAGCCAGCACACAATGCTCTATTAGAGGATTACACTTCCTTGTTTCTAAAGGCATTACTGTTCTTTGTAATTACAATTCTTAGTAAATCAGACATCCCTATAGAGTTAAACCTGTTCTGCTAAATGTGTCTGAGCTTTTTCATGAAGAGCACTATTACCACCTTGTGGTTATTTAGGCCATCTATTAGGCTCAGCAGAACAGTGCTTGAGCATACTGCAGCCTTCTAAAATGTCAGCCTTCTCTGCTTTATCCTTTGCTTTCACCTGGATGCACAAAAATTAGAGAACTAAAACATTAAGAATAAACAGCCCTACTGTTTTCTCCATATTGGTTTAAAATCAAAACAATTTATTGTAAAGAAAAGGAAAAGAAAAAAGCTATAAACCTTGATCCTCCAAACCTTTTCTTCTGGAAATTCTTGCCGTGTTTTCTCCAAAGTTTAGCAAGTTGCGGTTGTTTCCCTTTAGAAAAAAAAATCTGAAAGGGTTGTGAGAGAGGAGATAGTAATTCTCTTGAAATATATTGGTTTATTAACAGCAAAGGGAAAAATTATTCCCATGTCCATGATCAATAAAATCGGTGCTTGGTAGAAAAGGCAGGAAGGAAAATTCAGTTCTGTATCAGGAAATGCTTTCTAATAGTAAAGCACAGTGAACCACTCACTGACTAGTTTCTTGGAGGGGTTGTAGAGACTTTAACACTGCAGTTATTAAAAACAAGCACTCTTTGGGCATGATTTATGAGCACCTGATCTTGCCATGAGCTACAGAATAATTTACATGATCTTTTGCATTTTTTTCCTGTCCAGCAAATTTATGAGCTGAAAAATTATTGGACTTGCAAGTGGGAGAAGAAGTCCCTCTGTAAGGAATTTCAGGAATTTCCTTGGTAGGTTGGTTGGCTTGATTGTTTATTTATTTATCTTAGGAAAGGATATGATGATAGAGTAATTTCTTGTCATGTACGAACTGGCTTCTGAATAAAAGCAAGTTTTGTTTAGAGTTTTTCCATAGATTTTTGTTTATCCCTTCCTTCTTCTAAAGGAAGGTCCTTCCTGCTGCAAGCCATAGGCTTAGGTTTTCATGTGATTTTAGGACTTTTTAATCCTAACCTGAATGGAAGGTTCTGCAAACATTTTTCCCAGATTGGAGAGCATAAGGGTAAGGTTTTCAGAAGGTGATGTGAGGCTCAATTTCCAACACAACTTTAAGCATTATGTCTTATAATATTCTAAAGGCAATTTAGGTGATGTCTGTGTCATCCAGTCAATCTTCTCTCGGATGTGGTGACCGAACACTTGACTGACTGTGTTTGCCAGTGCAGGGTGTTCTGTGTTGTATGGCCCACGTTACCCACTGGCCCAGAACTTGTAATTACTTAGCTAGGGACTTACCTTGACATTTTTCTAGCTGTTTTTTGGCCTTGAGATGTTGGTGGAATCATTTGATTTGCTGACTAACCTCATGTTTGTGCTGAGAAATATGTAACCCAATAGTAACAAAGACAAAACTTTGACAGCAGAATAGTGTTCTCCAGGCTTTCACCTTAAAAAGGGAATTTTTCCTGGCATCCTAAGGTTGGAATTAGTACAAAGTTGGATTTATAAGAGCACATAGGGCCTTTCTTTAGTAATGGTTTATATTGCATGTAAATAATTAAGTTTTCAAATCTTGTTGGTAATTCAACACCCGACTTCTTTGCAGGGTCCCATAAATCCAGTCAAGTGTGTTTCTGCATCTCAAAATAAATTAACATCTACAAAAAAATTTCCTCAGATAACTTTTTCAAGTAAGGGTTAAAATCCTTTATTGCTTTGATTCTTCTGAAAAATATATCTCACATCTGTCAACATATATGATTTCAATGTGACTTCAGAAAAGGTACTGTGGTGAAAAATATTAGGATTTTTTTCCCCCACCAAGGAAAGCATCTTTTCTATCTGGCCGAGGCAAAGAATAATGCTTGTACTTAATAACTACTAGAGATAATAGAAGGGAAAAACAGGTTACATCTTCCCTTTATCTGATTAACTGTGTCTGGTTTATCAGCACTGTCACAAATATTAATTATTAGTAATTACTGTGTTTTTTGCTACTAGATAGCTAGGCTGAGGAGAAGACTATCAAAATAATAATTAATACAACAAAACTATTTTGTTTAATTGAGCAGATGTTTGAAGGCTGTGGTGAATAATAAAATACTGTCTATAATGCACACTGTAAAAGGAATTCAGAGAAAAATGGACTAAAGAGCAAAGAAAATTTAAATATTCAGGGAAAAAAGGTGCTACATAGTTTGAACTACATAAAATGAAATAAAATTTCACAGATGTGGGTATATTTCTAAATAATAGAGATAATTTCTTTAACGGCTAGAATTAGTAGATGGTTCTGAAGGCACAAAGTGACAGAAGGAATTGATGAACAGCATGCTTTGCAGCAAGTGGGAAGGAGGAATATTGTTTATGAATTAAGGGTAACTATTGCTTTTATTTTTGAAATTATTTTTTGCATAAGATCTGATATTTGTTAAAATTAATTTATTTTAATAACGTTATTCCACTGGATAAGGTCATATCTTAATTGATATTTTTTAAAAAAGTACTTTCAAAGTCAACAGTACCACTATACTTAGTTTCACAGGTCAGGATGTGTATTTTAAAACTGTGACTGAGTAGGTAACGAGCATGAAAACCAAGCAGGCACAATTTGCAAAACAGTGTCTTGAAAAGCGGTACAAACATGTAACATTTAGCTGTAAAAACACGGTTATCTTTTCTGTCTGCTTCTGCTGGTTCTCCAAGCTTTAGGGCCTGGATTCATTCTGCTTGACCTGAAGAAGGAAATCCAGATGCCTAATTTAAAAGGGCAGTCTGGATTCAGAGCCAGGACTAACACTCTACGTAGCAGAGAGCACATTGAGATCTTCACTTTGCAGAACTGCCCTCCTCAGCTCCAGTACCCACAGTGCCTGTGAGGAGTCCTAGAAGAAGCTGATCAACGTTAGTGTCACTAAACACTGATTTGCAGAAGAGGTGCATCAAATTCTCACACAAATCTTTGCAGACTGTGTTCAGTAGGGTTTTAACAGCTGCAGAGAACAGTAGATGTGAAAACCACCAGATAACTAATGATTCCTAAATCTGCTGTCTTTTAGAATAGAAGTTCAAGAAGAAAAGGATAACCTTATCAGACTGCAGAAAGAGCTTCAGGAAGCAGAGTGTGGTTCCCCTGCACTGTCATCTGAATAAACAGTAAGCAAAGAATACTCATTCCATAAATACAACATAGGAACTCATTTCGATGTAAATAATCAGAGCCTCAGTATTAAGTCTCATCAAGAAATGCTACCTGTAATATTGATAAATGTAAATAGTACTCATAATGTTCATAAATCTGATCAATTATTTTCTGACAAAATTATTTTTAAAGGAATAGAATAATTTCAAGGAAGTATATTATCTCATGAACATTTTGAAGGAAAAATTCTAGAAACAATCCATTGTGAATTAATTAGGTGTTTATGAGTGATGCATAGTCAACATTTATATGAGAAACTGTAAAAAAAAAAAGAAGTGCATTCTGAATGGTAACAGTTATTTTAGAATTTCCCCTCAGACAGACATTCTGTATGAGACTCATGTCTCCCAGCACTCAGGCTGTATGATTTATATATACTTAATTAGCAGGAAATCAGTGGAGACCAATTAAATTAGAAATACATGAGTGGAATCTCAAGGCACTTTGATGAAGTTTTTGAGAATAAAGTAGTGCTTTACAAGCAAGGAGATAAAATAATTCCCATCTGGAGTTCAACTCTGACTAGTCTGTAAAGCTCATGTCTGGAAGGTTCTGAGTGTGGCACATGCATTGACAGATGTCCAAAGCTCTGAGGTATTAAAAATCTTACTGAAATGACATTTGTATACCCAGCTACAGAATCTGAGTGGTGGAGTGATCCATGAGTTGTAGTTTTCTATGGCTCAGTGACACTCAGTCCTCACAAAATTAAGCATCAGAATTATTATTTGCATTTATTTAAAAATAAGTGATGGAACACAAAACAGTGACAGAAATACCACAAGGTTAAATTACTTTGCGAATTGGTGAGAAATCATTTGTTCTGCTAAAAACACTCAGCTCTAAATGTTCTTTTAACCCTTCTATCTGCCTTAGAAATCTCCTGGGGCAATTTGTGTACGGCACAAATCACAAAGTACTTTCTGGTGTCCATTTCTATGTTGTTGCCAATTTGTGTCTTGTATTCTGAAATAATGTAAAAGTATTTTCTCCATTTTTGCTGGGAGTTATTAATGTGCCTTTACACATCCTATCTCCATCATATCTCCTCATCTTTTTTGAAATACAAAAGCACAGCTAAGAGTATTTCAGAATCTTTTTGTAAACTTACCCCTACCAAACTTCTCTGTGACATTAGGAAGTCAGTGTACTAGTCTGGCAAAAAGGACTGTAGTTTGAACCATGGTAACACTAAGCCTGAGAGCAGGATTATGCCATTTACCCCAGTATCAACCCCCTCTAACACCCTCAGTAGTCTGAGTTCTATCTAATTTTTCTGTGCTGATGTTGTAGTCTGACCTTTACATGAGTAGACAGGTAGGAAAATACATGTATCCTGTCAGCTGCCTAATGACTTCCTAATCCGAATAGATCATTCAATGCCAGCTGTGCCACCAGAAATTCCCTCTTTTATGATGAACTAATTTTCAGTTAAACAGATCTTAATGAGTCTACCTGACAGGTGAAATACTGTCTACAAATATTTTTTTTTATTATCGGTAGTATTCAGAATTCAGTATTTCTGCAGAATTTTTAGCCAAAAATAGGTGATTTCCAAGTTTCTTTTATAAACTGGCATCAAACGCTGTGCAGCTGAAGAAGCCCTGATTAATTAATCCCTGGATCAGGCTCTAAGGCTTGTTTTACAGCTCTGTGCACAAGTGTCCATAATTTGTTCTAAGAAACAATTTAATTAGACTTTTTTAGTAGTGGTTTCATCTGGATCTTGGAGGACTTTTCTTCCATGAATGTAACTGTTCCTTTCAGAACTATGGCCTCCACCAAGTCCTGTGCCTCTCAGTGCCACAATTTCATCATGAGATGTATAGAAAAGACCTTTTTTTTTTTATTTTTTTCTGGGTGTGGGATTTAAAAGTTACTTGATAATTTTATCATCCTTTATCATTTGTTTATTAAATTTTGAGTTACAAGAATAAGTGAGTTTGCTAAACACTTTTAGCACAACATTAAAGACTCTCATCTCTCATCTATTTAGTCTCTCTGTGTATGAAAATTATTGTAAAAATATTTGCCACCTTTCTCTATAGTTTTTCTGGTTCTACTATGTTTTTCAATTTGTAGTGAGCTGTCCAGAACAGCTGCTGGTGTTGAAGTTGAGAACGGTATAATTTCATTATGGTTCCTAACATTCCCTTTGCCTTTCTAACCACTGTTGAGGTTTAAAATAACATTTTTAGAGGACTGAGTACAACAGGTCTTTTTCCAGACATAATTTAGATCACCAGTATGCGTATATAAAATTAGAATTGTTTTTCTCTGCGTATATAATTCTCTTGCATCAGCATTTAATCTCATCTTCCATTTTATTGTCCAGTCACTCAGCATCATGCAAGCCTTCTGTTCATTGTCAGAGTTAAATTTGCATGATGGGTAATTTCATAGCACTCGCAACCATTAGAACAGTTTTGCTCTTTTTTGTTTTAAATTTGGTTTTTCTCTTTAGTGTGAGTTTGTGTTTGAGCTAATACTACAGAAAAGTGGGATGCAATGTATACAATGAGCAAACAAATGATAGAATGAGATAGAAATTATTAGGAGGGTTTTTTATCGTTATTTTTTACTGAAACTTGTCTCATCTTTTTACTGTCTATTTGCCATGTTGAAACTGATTGCTCCCAAATTGTGGTTTAAGGGTCATTTTTTGTCAGGTGTTTGTCCAGGAGGTTGATTATGGAGATGTCACTCCAAATATTTTCAGAATTTATACCCAAGATGAAGTGATTTAAGACATACTTTAAATAAAATGAGTGTTAATAAAATAATAATGCTACTGAAATTGTGACATTGATCCAGAATAGCCCTTTGTTTTTGCAAAGATAAGAGATGTTAGAGGATGAAGAAAAAGTGGAAAATTTTACCTGTCTCTTTATTTTGGAATATTACCAATATGTGTTTGAATGCAGGAATTATGAAGTGAAGGTACATTAACTGTTTTTGGTAATTAGATTATAATAATCTGATTTCTATAATATGTTCATATAACAGTGCAGAACAATGCAAAAATCTTGTGTGCCTCCCTGCTTAGGCAGTGCTGTAAACCTTCCTGATCCCATGATTTTTTCATTCTTTAATAATCTCAAATTTCAGAAATTCAAATAAATTTTCTAATAGGACCATTTCAACTCTCATGAACCAACAGTATGCTAATTTGATTAAAGTAATAACTGTTCTCTAATTTTATGCTATTATTTCTAATTTCTTATCCTATTTCAAGAGAAGATAAATGTTAATATGATATTCCTTTTATTTGATCATAGATTGAGGTGCTCTGCTGTAAAAAGATGACTTGTTATTAAGTTCTTCAAATGAATACTGAGTTTTATAGTCAATAAACCACAGTCTGTGGAAGTCAATGAAAATAATGCCTCTTGATTTTTGTGAACTCTGCTTCCACGCTATGGTGGGAACTGTGAACATTATTAGTGAAAAAGAGAGTTTGGACTTATTGAACTATACTAATGTACAGACGTTAAATTTCACTCTGTTCTTTATGTGACATTTTTGAAAGCCCATAAAATTACCAAATAATGTTGAACTGGAATGTAGAGTAGCACTGCATATTTTTTTTTAATTACTTTTTTCAAAAAAGAAAAAAAAAAAAAGATAATCCAGTAAAACATTGTGGGAAAAGCTTGCTCAGAAGCTCACTGGCTCTGATGAGAAGTGTACTTTGCACACTTTGAAAGGGAATATCAGCTTTGAGATGGGAGGCTGAGTGATTGTCACAGGAAGAGCAAAGCCTGACTGACAAGGTGGGATGGCTGTGTGGGCTCAAACTAGACTCCAGTGGCTTGGCATTTAGAATGTATCCTGCTATGCTAAATGTGAAAAACAGATTAGGTAATAAAGGGCTGCAGATTTTCTGTCAGTCTGGGCTCTCTGGTGCACGTCAGCATTTTGAAAGGAGGATATTTCATCGTTCTGGATCCTCTCAAAGCTTTCCTCAGTCTTGATACAACATTTATTGTGTACAGGCCTAGCATTCTTCAAAGCTCTTTTTTATGGATTCAAGTGCTTTGCTAGACCCAGACTAAAGCATCTCAAAATAATTTTTTAATCTTGGAGCAGACAGGAACATTTCTTCATTAGGGAGTGCAGACCCAGTATTCTCAATGCCATGGGATTCCTACACAAATGATTTGTATAAATCTGGACAGAACAGGTAAATTTGCATTGCATCAAGGTATGTGTTAGTCAATGGGCTGGGGTATTACAGGTGATTAATATAAAATTTATTATGAACATAAGTTTACTTCATTGCTATGAAAATATGAACAGGAAGTAATGTTTCCTTGGAGCACAGAAGTACAGACCTAAAAAGATTCTGTATGGCAGCCCTTGGAAGTCACTGTTCTTTTTGTGTTACCTAAAGTACCCAATACACAGTATGTATGTTTTATTTTGCTCTAATATTGCAGAGTATAGGTGCAGTGTAATCTTAGAATTTAACCTGGGTTTTGTATATGGTACATCATGTGCAGGCACATACTTACTTAATTTTAAAATGAAACAATTTAGTTGCTCTTATTTTTATTTTTCCATTTACCTACAGAAAAATTTTACCAAGGCAAAATTATACACTATAACATTGCAGGAGAGGGGGAAAACAAACAAACAAACAAAAAAAATTCAACAAACAAACCAGAGGGGAGAACGCCATTTACCATTTATCAGATTAATGCAAACAATACATCTTAACTTCAGCTCATTTGGATCTTTTGTTTAGAATTCAGTCTAAACCTACACTACAACAGAACAAAAATGCATTCTTCAAGACTGACTTGTTTCCTCTGGTGTAGGTAGCTTGTCAAGTGCCCCCAGCTCTGCAAAAAAGGGAAAAAAGGTTAATAACACATATGTATTTATCTTAGCAATTAAGCAAAGAAATCCAGTTTCAGTAGGACCTGGTTTTATTACATTTTGTGCTCTCAACTGTAAGGGGGAAAAATCTTTGAACTTTCCATATTTTAATTTATAAACTCTTGGGTTTTTTCTTTTGAATGTTGATAATATCTTCCCGTTATAACTTTACCTGTTCTAGAAATAATGACAGAACAACAAATAAATTACATCCCATTTATTATGTCAATTGGTATTGCTGGATCCCGGCATCTCAAAATATATAACATTATCCAATTATGGCTGCCATTCTACAGACTGCTCTGTATGGAAGCATTTAAAGCTGGAGGGAACAATTTTCTTAGCAGTTAAAAGACTGTCTTAATCTTGTAGATTAAAATTTATGTCTAATCAGAGTAACTATTCCCTGACTCTGAATCCCATGAGTAATTTTCCCCCCACCAAGGAACATATCTATACCAATATACTTAAGGTAACAAAGTTTCATTTGAGAAAATTGTTAAAGCAACTTTACCATTAAAAAATAGATGTTTCGCCTGCCAAATCTACAGTTGTGATTTTGTATGAGTTTGTACTAAGCCTTGCCAATAAATATTGTTAATACTGTCAATATAATGTGATAACATTCTGCATCTTCTGAAACCTATAAGAACTATTTCAGGGGAAAGCTGTCCTATATGATCTGAGGATTCCTTTTTTTTAGTAAGGACAGATAATACCACCAACTTTTCTGAATAAAAACAGGTGTTTGTCATCACTACTCTAAACAGGGAGCCCTGTTTGCTCATTCCTTCCAGGCTAGCAGCAATTTGTATTTCTGTGAGATGTATTTTATTTTCTTGTCCAACTTAGCAGCTTTTTGCCTACACAGAGAGCAGGTGCTTCAGCTCAACTCGGTTTTGCTGTGTCCAGATATTGATTTTACTTCCTAAACTCACATAGAGTAAAGGGATGTGTAGGGCTCTTTCTTCACAGTGGCACAACAAACAAACTACTATATTGTCCACAGTAAATAATCTACTTTAAATATTTATTTTAATTATTTCAGGCTGTTATAATGGACAATAAAAAGGTTTTGTTTCCAATGCAAATTTGATGCAAAAAATACTGGGTTAATATTTTCAGTAATGAGAACTAATTTGCATGGGTGGATACAAATAATTCAGAAAATTATGCCAAACACTCATCCTAGAAATGCAGAAAATGAACAGCTCTCTTGAGAATCTCCTTTAGTAATGAAATTAAAGCACATAAATAACACACACTTCCACAGCATACACTTCCCACAAAATTGCTTATAATTTCTTGTGCACTGAATATAAAAATATAGAAGTTTCTGATTTATTGAGTTGTCTCCTTTGAGACAGAAAAATCTTTAAACATTTTCAGTAGAATAACTTTTTTCTCATTTTCTTTGCAACTCTGTATCATATTTTAATAAATTTTTTAGAAAATTTTAGAAGCCTTAAAGAGGTTTTCAGATGCTAAAAAAATATGTTTGCTTGGGGTTTTTTTTAAGCAAAACCAGTGAAAACTCAGAAACAGACAAATTTCTTCCTCATTGAGTTCTATAATAAAGTTGCCATTCTCACAGAATCAGCTGTAAGCTCAGTATTACAATTCTTGTCACAATTCTGAGACTCTACAGAGATTTGGCAGCATTTTGAGCTGTTTGCCAACATTCAGCTTCGTGCTGATTTTGTGATGCAGCTTTACTGAGGAAGACATGCAAAAAGGGGGATGTATTTCTTGTGTCACTGGCAAGGGATCGAATGGTATGAGAGCTCTGCTGCATCAGAGACTCAGTGACCTGCGGTTCTGCAGGACAGTCTGCATTCTGTATGTGTGTCTCCAAGGTGATGTTCAAACTCCTGCACACTCAAATCTGTAGCAGATGTGTGTGCACACTCAGAGATAGTCTTGTCTTCTCAGTACCAGAAGCTGTGAAAGATGAAAAAGCATTCACTAACCTTTAAGGTGCAAGTAAGTCAAAAATTCAATTACTGTGCGCATAATGTTTTCGTCGGACAGTGGTCTTCCAAGATTCCCTATAAAACAAGTTAGTTGTTACTTAATGTTAACACAGTATGAAGATACATTTTATGTGACATCATGGCCAAGTTTATGAGTACTTTGAAAAAAAGCTGTCTAAAATTCATTTTTCCTTAAAACCCTTAACCGAAAACCTGATTTCGGGGAAGAGTGAAGCTCATCTAAGGGTGGTAACTGCAATTCTCAGAACCAAAATTGCCCAGTTTTGTATGCCATTGCTGCATAGCAGCTGCTTTGACATGTTTATGGTCACAGTCTTTAGAGTTCTGCCCCAGAAGAGAGTTTTTCTCTGTTCTCAACTCCTTCCCTTGTGTTCACTAACCTGAGACTGAAGGGATAAGGTTAAATTTAACTGACAAGTTTATCACATTTACAAAACAGTTAAAAGTTCTTCATGTAGCCTGATTCTGTTCCAAATAAGCCTCGAGTGATACAGAAGAGATTTGTAGCCCAAAAGCTAAGCCTGGGTGTTTCCCTAGAAGCCCAGAAAGTTATGTTGTTATGCAAGTACCTAATCCAATATACTCATCTTTGATCTAGTGAAAATACTCATCTTTGGTCTAGTGAAAATAGGCCTTCTGATGCTGTTTTAATGGCCTGGTGGAGCCCCATGAGCTTGTTACTGCACTTTGGGAGGCTGAGAGGGATGCTTTCTGCATCTGTTAATGCGGGGGGGGGCAGGGAAAGGGCAGGGGGAAGGGGGCAGGGAGGACATCTTGCTGTTTTTCAACAGGGTGGACAATTGTTCTGTATTAGAGAACAAATGACAAGCAACTGCCCCAAGAGTTTTAGATCTCTTCACAGATATGGTGCTGGTACCTACAGCCCATTGTCACATCACTGGCAGCATGTCATACAGCATACAAGGCAGACTGAGCTCTGGAGCACAAACCAAAAAACATTGATGAAAGCTGTAAGGGGCACAAAGGTTTCTGGTATACTGAGACTAAGCATTTAAGAATGTATTTAGTACACTAGAAGTCTTCTCTTCCATTTTTTGAACTGACACAAAGATGTTGCTGTTATTTACATTAGGAATACTTGTATTATTTGAAATATCCTTAAATTTTACTCCCACCTAACCCATTATAGACTTTTGTTATGATTATTATATTAGTCACTTTTTGACACAGATTTTATTACCAATGTGATATTTATTGGATAAATATTTTTCTTCAGTAACTTGGGCATATTGTACGTGCATATTTCTGTATACTCTGCTATTTAATTCTGTATAGAATTAACTTGAAGACTCTAGTAACAAAATTATGATTTTGCAGTTTGAAGATCTGAATAATCATGCTTATAAATGTTTTTTGTAGCGTTTTTTTTCTTTTTCTGGACCTAATGTTAAGTCCCTAATACTGTCTCCAAGTTCTTCTAAGTTACCTGGAGAGCTTGTAGATTTTGCAGCACTCCTTCAAGGATAGAGCACTATCTTTTGCATGCATTCTTTTAGAGTAATAATGTGTGTATATTGCCATTTTAAGGTGCCTATGGAAAGAATCCAAAGAAATTAACTAAAAAAAATAAAAATCCTTAATTTTCATCTAAAATAAGATTCTGACTACTTTATGCATTATTTTTTCTATTTAAATCTCCTTGGGGCAGGAACTCTCTAATAAACTTCAGTTTCCAAGAAAACTTTTGATAAGAGAAGAGCATGAGGTTCATAAGAGAGACAGCAATATAATTCTCAAGACTCATCCAGACAAGTTTGGATGGGTTTACCTGTAATTAGGGAGGCACAACAGTACCCAGCAAAAAAAAATTCCACCAATCTAAAAGTTCATATTGCTGTAAAGGACCTGGTATATCCAAAAAAGGCAACATGTTGCAATGCAAGCTTCATTGTTAAATCTCAAATACCTTCCTTTCACATTGTTTCTGACTGGTAACATACTATTTTTACACCAGTTTGAGAAAGTAGATTTTTCCTTTTTTCTTATTTTTCCCCCCATTAAAAAAAAAGAAAAAAACCAACCAAAAAAGACCAAAGCAACAACAACAGAAAAAAAACCCCAAATCAAACACAGCACCAAGAAAACACCACACACAAAAGCCCACTATGTAACTGTACCAGAACTAAACACTCAGAGAGTGTCAACAGCTAAGAAAGGCATTAATGTTACTCTTCTCTTTACAAAGTATGACCACGAGATTGTAATTAAGCACATTTCCTGTACTTACAAACTTATTTAGTGTTAACTACATTTACATTGTGCTGGGTGTATTTTAAATAGGCTGCCAAAGTTTTGCCTTCCCCTGCTAGTGAAGTGATGAACACAAAGTACTCAAGTCAGTACTATGGTCACTCTTTCACAGTCTGAAGATGAGATTCACCCCAGCTCACTTCAGATGGCAACAGCAGGTTTAGTTTCTCCTCAGGAGAAAGAAACCAGATTTTCTAGAATGGTCCGTACCTTATCCTTAAACAGGTATTCAAAATACAGCCTAAAAATTGTCAGCTTCTATTCATAACGGGAATCTAGACATATTTTAGAGGCCTGACTTTAGATGATGCATCCAGAACAAGGCTACATCCTTTTCATTGCCATTTACTAAATTCTGACATGTGCAACATTAAAGCATTATGCTGACTTGATTTCCGTTGTGACCAGGTCCTCAGTCTTTATGATTATAATCCACCTTGCTTCAAATATTGAGACTTTCTATTTTTTATAGCTTTTGCTACTGAAAGACGCCTTTATGGACTCACTTCTTCGCCAAAAAACATTAAGTGTCTAGGGTGACATTTGAAATACTTAATTGAACATAAGAAAATAAAAAATAAAAAAAAGGTTTTTTTCAGTGCAATATGATCCATTATACTTTTAAAGCAATGAAAATATGGTATGTTTTCCTAGGCACTTGAATGTTTTAAACTGTGAGCATACAAAGAACACACCAAATGGCCAAATGTCACGTTTCTTCCTCTCACATATTTGTTAGGATTTCTGCTAAAGTGCAGGAATAGTCTTGTACCTACATAGTCAGTTAATAGTAAATAAATTGCTAAACATCAAAAACAAATCAACAACATTGGCTTTTAGATTTTCATTACCTGCTTTAATATCCTCATCAGGCTGTATCTCACGTTTACCAGTGAAACCATGCTTGTCATTAAAAGATCTGTGGTTATCTACTGCATCTGATAAATAAATTGAAAATCAGAGGAGTTAATTGCCTTAATAACAACCTCTATTGTATTGCTTGCTTTTCATGGATTTTAATGAAAAGATCAGGATGGGCGATTTTGATGTACAAAAATTACAAAGAAGCCATTAATGTGTCACTAAATAAAATAACCTTTCTTCTAAATTTGTGCTTATGATTTATCTCATTTACAGACCCAGACCTGTGCTACATACTTGCTGAAGCTATTACTGAATTTAGAAGAAGTTGTAGAGAAAATATGTCTGCATATCTGCATGTAAACTGGGAAGTTGTTTTTACTACTCTCTCCTCTGTCTTTAAGAAAACGTTGCTGATGAGTTTGCTTAAAAGAAAACTGCAGACAGTTCACATGAATAACCTTCAGAAGCTATCTTACATGCCCCTGGTGCCTCTTCTCTCCCCCTTGCAATGGGCATTTCCTTTATCAGTAAAAGCTGATCAATACGACCTGCAACAAAGGATGACTCCTATTATCCAGTCTTAGATAAATGGCACTTTGACAAGTACATTTCCTCACAGTAGTTTTTTCAATTTGCTTCAGGGTAAATATACTTTCAGACAGTTAATATATTTAAGGTGCATTAAGCTGCCTTTTTTTTTTTTTTTCCCCTAAGTCTCTTTAGGGTTAGCTAAAGAGTATGAAGAAAGTCATAGTAAGATCTGTAGTATTTGTCTATGTATTATTGAGACTGAAAATATAGAAACATTGGTGATGAGTTCTATTCTATTAACAAGAATTAATGGCAAAAGGACAAATATTTGAAAAAGCTTAGCCCTGCATTACTTTTCTTATAATTGACATTTGTTATTTTCCACCTCTGTAAACTAGTTTTCCTGTATTTTGAACACTTTGTATATTAATTTCTCAGTCATGAGTTTGTATGTTATTGTTGTAATTTATTGTGCTTTAATTAAATAAAAAAAAAAAAGGTAGTATACTCAAGCCAAGTAGTGAAACAATTTTCAAAAAGATTTAAAGGTGAACTCTGAATATGTAGAAGTGCCAAATGTCACATTTTGTTATTCTTCCCTTGACATCTAACATGATAAAAGATTTTCTAACACTTCTGGTGGTGACAAATTTGTCATATGAAAATTCCAGTTCAGAAGCATGAAAGAGTGAGCAGAGGTGTTTCTGGACATAAAGCCTCACAGCAAAACTCTGCTTTAGAAAAGGATGGCTGCTGTTTAAGACAACTCAATTCTTTAATTGTCATATAACAAATACCTAAACAAATGTGTTCCCAAATGAGTTTCTTCAACCTTGAAGGTTTAGGCAAAATTGCTGTACTCAGAGAAATTAATAACACACTACAGTAAACTGATTTATAAGAAAAATTAAAACCCCGCAACTTTTGTATTTTGATGTAAAGAAAAAAAAGTGCCTCACTTACGTGGCCCAAGTAAGTAACCAGCACTATTCAAAGTCCAACCCCTTTTTTCTTTTGCCTTAAAGAAAAAAAATGCAAGTATGTTATTGCATTACCTACACAGTGCTTGTACTCAAAAGGACATTAACTTAGCAGAGTCTTCTGAAGGTTCAAAATCAAGAAAAATTGTATTAAAAAAAAAAAAACAAACAAAAAGAGCCAGTCATGTTGAGGCAAATATTAATGGTGAACTCTTACTCCCTCCCCATTTAAGTCTATAGTTTTGCTATTGACATCCATGTTAATATGAAGATATGAAGTCAGTATGAAGATTTCACAGTACGTAAGTGAAAACATAAAACATACTTTGGAGGCAGAAATTTTGCCTTAATACTTCAAATTTATATGACAATCTGATAGTCACTTTAACGAACAGCAATACTTTCTTTCCATTGTTTAGATTTACATGACAGCCTCTATAAAAAAAGTCCATTTGTATGACCATCTTTTCTGAATCAGATGGGACATCCATTCAATTTCAGTCTATAAACTAGACATTCTTTTAGTTATTGCATTTGTTACAGGGAGCAAGTATTTAAAATCTCTAAATTCTTAGCTAAAAATAAACAAACCTGTTTATAGCCGAAAATGGGTTTGCGTGCTCCATCTTTTGCAACCGCTCTGTCTAAACACAGCGCATATCCCTCCTCCGAGGTTTAGAGTTACTCTGCCAGATGATGAGACACGGATACTTACCGAGAACACCAGCCCAAATGTTTCCGAGAGCGTGGCACCGAGGATTAAAGACAGAAACAGCAAACTAGCGCACCTCTGCATCTGGAAAGAAACCGCACGAAGGTAAATGCCCTGCCATCCGCGGGGCTGCGGCTGCCTGTGCCGGGCACCCACATTCCCGCCGGGAGAGAAGGGCCGGCAGGGCAGTACCTTGAGCCGGGGCTTGGTGTGTCCCTCGCAGTGTCCCCTGGCGTGTCCCACGGCGGCTCTCACTGCATGGCCACACGCGAGTGCGGGGCTGTGCCCCCGCCGCCTTTATGGGCTGCGGCAGCGCCGCGCCGGGGGGAGCCGCAGCCGCCCACCCCGCCTCATTTCCCCCTCGCCACCCACCGCATTAGCAAGGGCACGAATTACTGCAATCCAATTAAAGGTACTCCGGAGCACGACGCAGGCAGCCCGCAGCTGACAGCGCGGGCAATTACCTCTGACTGCCGCGGCTTTGGGCAGGATGGTGGGCAGCGAGAGCAGCTCTGAGATGGGCAGTGAGAGGATCGCTGAGATGGGCAGGAGAGCAGCTCTGCTGTGGGTAGTGAGAGCAGCCCTGAGATGGGCAGCCTGGTCTAAACCTGTCGCCCTCTGCACCAGGGCTCGGGGGTGATGGGGGGGAGCAAGAAGGCGTAAAGTGAATACAAATCACTTTACGGATCACTTGAAAGTGATCTCAGGTACGGGGGCAGGGCTAAATACAAATGTCCGTGTGTAGTGTTGGCGGACAAGATTCACGGTGTTTGGGCTCGGCGGTTGGGAATACTGAGGACTTCACACAGCTCTGCTCTGCTTGCGATCCCTGGAGCATCCTGGGGTCCAGGCCACTCGTGGCTTCTGAAAATCCCTTTCACTCATGACCTGTGCTCTAACATCAGAGTAAAAGGAGCTGTCAAAACTCTTTTACTGTATTTCCTTGCTGCTTTGTATATGAGAAAGCACTTTTTTTTAAGGTTGTATGTGAAAGGTTAGGGATCCAGTGGTTAGACTAGCCCTGGCCTGTTAATTTCCAACCAGTAGAGTTTCACCAGTTTGCTCATCTTGGTTGTGGTTACAGCTGGCATTGGGATGTGCAAAATTGAATTACAAGGCAGACATTTCAATATTAGTTCCTTTTTTTCCCCCCTGCCAAATTGTATTTTCTCTGCAACAAATTAGTTTATTCACTACAAGTCCCTCAAATTCATCTTTCAGTAAGAAAAGCATCACAGATATTGTATAGCCTAAGTTATACTTACAACTCCTTTTTCTGAAGCCGCTAAACATTTTCTGCAAACTTTTACACAGTGTATATGTGAACTTGAATGTGGTACCAAGACAGCTATGGAATAATATAATACCCTTACCATTCACCAGTTTAAAACCAAACATTTTTACTTCAATGTAGCATAATATTCATAATCCAACCAAAAGTACATGCTGTGCCTTGTATTGCTATTTCCTGCCCTCTTTTGTCAGGTGCAGCCGAGTTATAACAGTCTAGCCTTGTCTTTGGCTCTCTGATCAAAAATTAGTTGGATAAAGTTTATTTTATGCAATTTTTAAATGCTGATGTTCATAAAAGGGAAGCTCAACTTTGCAGATTTTATTTGATACTTTTTACCATTTGCTGAGAATGTTCTTTCAGCAATTGCACGACACTCACAATTCAGATCAAATAGATCTGGAAAATAGCAATGTGATTTTTGCAAAGTGTTGCTTTCCTTTACCTTATCATCAGTGCCTTTCGGCTGAAATTTCCTAGCTTTCAGCAGTTAAATCCCACAAAGTAATTTTTGAAACTTGAAGCTTCTTTGTGAGACAAAATGTTTTCTTTGTGTTATTTGAATAAAACCACAGAAGTTATAGCAAGGGACATCAAATTTTACATTCAAGCAGTGTTACAAAAATGTGTTAATTCTCTTACCTTTGACTATAGTTTTCTTCTTCATGTACCAATAAAAAAGTATTTGAACCTGCAGTTTTTATTCTGATTTTTTACCACAATACTTGCACCTTCCTGTCAAATTACAGAATAAAATGATTTCATCTCCAATAGTCAGATGCAAAAGAAAACCTCTTTATATACTGAAAGGCTTAATGCATCACTTGCCCATCATACTTTTTGTCTAAATCTATCTTTATGTTAGTGTCAATTAAATAATTTTATCACTCATTCCTACAATTGATGTTCTCATTCCCTCAATTTTCCTTGTCAAGAATGCTATTAGTCTTCTTTTTTATTCTATAGGAATTTTAAATCTCATTGCTCAGTAGTCTGAAGCCTGCCTTTTCTAGCTTAGCTTGACAAATGGACATCGCTGTGACTACACAGTTTATTTTTATTGAGGCAACCCTTCAATGTACTAATTCTTCCACTGATTTATTTGTTGTTTGGTTAATTATAAAGGATTAAAGCACTTTGCAGTAGCTGTTAGGTTATGCCAAGTCCTTACCAGAGATTCACAGTCAGATAAACTCTCAATGAAGTTCATCTCACTCAAGTCAATAGAGCAATAAATATTGATAACAAAACTGCCTCTAATGTCTCTAGATTACTACATGAAAGACAAGATTACCATTGACTGTCTCACACAGCAACATGTACTCTGGTATGTGTAGTTGTGTAATTTTATATACATGATCGTAGCTGCATTTCAAAATAATTAGGGGGAAAAAAAACCCCCCACAACTCCATAACCAAACAACAGGGGGAAATACTGGTTTCAGCCAGAGGAAAAAAAACTTTGAATTTTAAAGGAAAATATAATATGAATTAAATAAATGAGAGTATTGAAACATTGAACTTGGAAAATAAAATAGTTGCATTTTTGTCACTGGAGATTTTATTTTGAAAACAAACAGTAAATCCTAAGGATTCTACCATGCATTTAAGATTTATCTTTTATGCAATTGATGAGGTAGGATGACCCATTTAAATTTTAGTTAACAAAAAACATAAACCATGCAGAACCTTATATAGTATTCAGGAAAAACAGTGAATAAAAGTGCATTTTGCATTATCATTTCAAAGGGAGTTGCAGTGGCTCCCTTCACTGTGAAGCTTATTGTGAGATAATGAATGAAGCAGGAAAAAGTGTGTCTGCTGTTTGTGTTGAACTTGTACAACCAGGTTTGTTTGCAGCAACTCACCAATGAATAATAAAATCAAGTATTAGAAACCACTGCAATCATGGTGATGTCCCTCTGCACGAAAAATACCTGCTTCCCAGGCAACATCAAGTGTGAACATATTGTTTAAGACCTTTCTTAAGTATGTACACAAAATCTCTGATATAATATGAGCAATGACAATGAACTCTAGGCTTGGGAGATACATTACCAGAAAAAATTTGTTTCCCCTACACTGGAGTAATTCCAACACTGATATTACCAAAAGCAAGAGCTTTACTGGAGGAGTGTCATCATCCAGCTAACTAGAAATGATTCTTTGCAGAAGTTTGGAGCTGTCTATATTCAATATTTACCGGGGGATCACTAACATGAAGTGACACCAGTCATTTTATTACTGTCTTTTCTGCATTGGAAATAGTTTTAGATTTTTGAGATCAGTGTTTTAACCCTGAATACAGAAATTTGTCAAAACTGAGCATGGAGAACACAAAGGCAGGACTTCCTGTGGCTAAATCTGAGGGGGAAAGGCACAAATTTCTTTCCAACAGAGTACAGACACTGACAGATTTGAGTATCCAGAAGCAATGAGATATTCCTCTTGCCATCAAGGCTGTGAATTGCTTCACTGATCTGAAGACTTAATGCTAATGGTAAATTAGGGTACTGTCACAGAGCTGAAAAGTTATTTAGAGGGTTTTTTTCTGTTCAACCACATTACACCACGTCTCAATATTTGCATTGCAGCTGCTCATTGCCAGCCTAAGCAGAGAGAAGTTGAAGATGATGCTGTTTGCTTTTATCTGAAGATAACACGGAACTTCAATATGCAACTATCATTTTGAAAGGAGTTTGCAAGTTTTCAAGAAACCTCTTGATTACTTTTTCCCTTATATGTATAGAACCACTTTTTTCTTTAATGGATGTAGAGCAGAGAACATGTTGTGTTTTGAGGGGCTTTTTAAAAATTGTAATAATAAGAAAAGGGTCATTTCCTTCATCCTTCCAAATCCTTTGCTATTGTTTTTTTCCCATTTTCCCATTTTGTAATCTCTGTGAAATGCAGGCCGAGTGAATGTGTTGCATATTTTACCACCTCAGTGTCAAATAGAACTAAATATTATAGGTACCTTCTCAGTGAAAGGCTATTTTCTGTTCTGAATTACACTGACATCAACCAATAATTTCCTATTATTACATCAATCAGTGTGCTACCAGAGCTGTTATTCACAAATACATATCATTGCATCAAAAGTGTGACTTCTATATCTCATTTCATGTTTTTTCAAGATGATTTTTGGCTCAAGAAGCATGGTGATTTCAGCCTAATTTTGTATATACAGAGAAATAGAAATCACAGAATAGAAAGTTTGCAGAAAATTTCTGAAAGCTAATTACTATGCACATCAATAATACGGTGAGAAATGAGGAAAAAATCCCTTTAATCTTGATTCCTGCTTCATAAAATTTACAGGAGAATAATGTATCCATTGGGCTAAATTAGCCAGTAGGTTCAAACCTGTCAAGGACAGATTGCTGGCCAGCACAAAGACAAAAGCTTCATTTCCTAAAGAAGTCAGACAGAACCAGGGGCTCTCTTGATGTCTTTTTACCTCTGAAAAGCACTGAGAATTTGAAATAATCTAAGAAATACCATTTTCCAGGGTTTCCGGTACTAAACTGTAGTGCCTCAGTACAGAGTGCACACCTTACTGCCCTTCCCAGGCTGTCCACCCCCTTCTATTTGGGCAAAGTGGCTCTATGCAGAAGCCTCACTGAAATTGCTTCAGCTATTTTCATTGTAGGCCAAACAGAAGGATGGTTCAGAGCCACTGCCTCTCTCAGAATTAAACACAATTATCTCAGCTCTGTAAGAGGCTGACTTTGGCTCTCAACCCCTGCTAATAGAGCTCAGCTTTTTTGGAGGCAGTAACTTTGAGTCCTGCAACAGCTGGGAATCTCTGACTCAAAGGACAGATTTCAGATTCATAGGTTGAGGGCTCCTTTACCAAGTTCTGAATTCCAAAGCTTACCTGAAGTACGCTGGGGTTTGGCTGTTTCCATTTAATTCTTCACTCACCAAAGACTTCCTCCTTCTTTGAACAGTAAATTCAGTGGAAGCTCACACCTACCAAATACAAGGGAGTTTCTGCTCCTGCAACATCTCAGGAGGAGTGACTGCCTACCCACTGATGAGAAATGGTGTGAGCACATAAGGTCATCAGAAGTTGAGAAGCTCTTCTTATTTAAAGGCAACAAAGATCTGAAGCAGTTTGTCTCAACCGCTTGCTCAGTGTGAAACCGTGCACCTATTATTTTACTTACCTACGTGACTAGGTCTATACATGTGGATCATACCAATATGATCAATATTTTTCCATCATGTGAAATAATATTTTATATTTTGTGCATTTTAATGTTAAAAAATCTGAAGTTTCACTGCTTTTAAAAAATCTCTCCCATGTTAAAAATTTTATTAGTTACTCATTTGAAAACAACATCATGATGCAATTAGAATTTCTGTAGTGTCTTTGAAAGCTCTTAAAGTGTGGGGGCCACGCATAATGCAAAAGGTTCCTATTATTAAATTGTAGCTTTGCTTTTAAATCACAATGAAAACAACATTCTGCAAATATTGTAATATTTGCATGGGATTTCATTTCAGCATCACTAGATGAGTTAATTATGCAAAATATAAATAATTGCCACACATTTTCTTCAACTGTATTTTAGAATGGAAATTAAAATGGATTATTCTGTGCATTAGAGCGAGGCAGTTCCTGCAGAAAGGCACACAGGAAGGGCTGTGCACGTGCCAGTTATTGGGCTGCTGCCTGCTCTGCTCGACCACAGGCTTAAGCTGCAGCCCTGATGGTCAGCCCAGCTCACTGATGGCTGTGCAAGCCTACCCAGCAGCTTGATGTCTCCATGTGATTAGAAGGGTTATTAGGCAGTGCTTGGAAGTTGTCAGAAGCGTGGTGATCGAGAGCAGGCAAGGACTGTGCTGCTGCAGCACACAGGAATCAGCTACCTAGGTCAGACTAGCCTGGGAGGAGTGAAGGGCAGCCACCCAGACAGATCCTCTTTGCTTCTTATAAGAGCAGCTGCTGTTAGGTGAAGGGCTGCAAAGACTGCACCTCTCCTTCTGGGGGGAGAAGGGTGGAAGTGAAAGCTGTGCTCTGGTGGTCTCTCAGGCCGCAGGTGTAGGAGTGCAAAAAGAAGTTAACAGGCTGTACCGTATGAGGGAGAGTGAGACAGCATCGCTTGAAAGTAGAAATACTAGTGCCCCTTGGCACTGACCTCCAGGAACCACCAGGCAAACAGTTTCCACAGCAAACAGACAGTACTTTGGAAAATGAGGGCCCCTGGTCTTTAGTGAGCTGCAACAGGCTGTCACTTCATGCTCCTTCCCTGTCCGTACCAAGCAGCAACAGACAGGAAGCCTTGGTGGTGGACAGCATCAATAAGCAAGAGTCACAGGGAGAAATTACACACACTGAAAGCTGTGAGGGGAAGCAGCAAGTGCCAGTAATGAGTGACTGCTGAGAGGCAGGGGGCCACAGGGGTACCCATCTGTACCACACTAAACAGTGAGGAGAGGTTTGCTGCTTGCCAGGAGCCAAGACACAGATCACAGGGAGACTGCAACCAAGGGCTTAAAGCACAGACTACTCTCCACTACTTCTTTTCTATGTGGGCACCAACGCCACAGTAAAGCAAAAGCTGGGCAAGATTAATCAGAACTTCAGAGACCTGGTGGCACAAGTGAATCAGACAGGTGACCAACTGATCTCCTCTGTCCTGCCAGTCAGAGGCAGGGGTGCAGGCAGAGGTCTACACATCATGCAGATCAATAACAGGCTCCAATACCAACATGAGCTTTGGTTTCTGTATCACAAGGCATTCTTTGATGAATACAGCCTGTTGGAGAGAGACAGGACCCATTTCTCTAGAAAAGGCAGACAAGTCTTTGCTAGCAGATTGGCTGATTAAGTGAATCATGCTTTAAACTAATGAACTTTGGGGATTGTGTTCAAAGCTGTGACAGCTGCATATTCATAAGCAACATGTTGGATGTGTGCATCTACCAGCATGATGTGAAATGTTCCACCAACCATCTCCAAATGTAAAACCCCTCAGACCAGCCTTCTCAAGTGCATGTGTACCACTGCCCATAGACTGGGTGACAAACACAAGAAACTGGAGCTCCGTGCTCAGTCAGAGTTACAATGTCATTGGAATCACAAATTTTGTGGAGAAACTCACGTGATGAAGACCACAATCGATGGCTACAAACTCTTTCAGAAAAATAAGAAAGGGAGAAGAGGAGATGGAGTTCCACTCTTGGTAAAAAAGAAGTGCAAGTGGATGGCACTGAGCTAATGGAGACCATAAAAATTCTACAGAATGCCTTTGGATCAAAATTAGAGGGATTGTCATCAGGGAGTATTAGTTAGGTAGCCTCAGAATGATGAGTCAAATGAAACCTTACTTTTTCTGCCTAACAAAGTCATGGGCCAACAAATCGTGGTCCTCATGAGTGGCTTCAATTACCTGAACGTTTGTTGGGAAAACAGTGGTGCACAGGTCATCCATCAGGGTCCTGCAATGCATTGAGGAGTCCTTCCTGGTGGACATGCCAACTCAGAACAATGAACTGCTATGTTTACTGCTCACAGACCAGGAAGTCTTACTGGACAGCCAAACTACTCATGGTAGCCTTGGATACAGTGATCATAACGTTGTGAAGTGTAAGATCCTGTTGAGCACATCAAAGACCGGTATTTAGGACAAAGAGCCTGGATTTTAGGAGAGACAACTTCAAGATGCCAAGATGCGAGGGATTGCATTTGAAGCATCCATGGAAGAGAAAGAAGCTGGGGGTTCTTTAAGAGCAACCTCCTGGAAGTACAAGAACAGTCCCTGCAAAGGGTAAGGAATCAAGCAGGAACAAGAGATGACACTAGCTTCAGAATGAGCTTTTGAATGTGCTTAAAAGCAAAAAGGAGAAGCATATCAGCTATGTATATGTGGCCAAATACCCACTGAGGATAAAAAGAACCTTGCTGGAGTAGAGATGAAGTCAGGAAGGCTAAGGCTCAGCTGGAACTGAAAGTGGCCAAAGATGTCAAGAACAAAAACCAGTTCTTCAAATATGTGAGCAATAAGCAGAAGCACAGGTAAGACATAGGTCTGTTACTAAATGTGGTAGTAAAACTAGTCACTAATAATGCTGACAAGGCAGAGATTCTCAATATCTTCTTTGTATCTATCTTTACTGGCATAACTGGACCCCAGATCATAGGATAATAAGATAACACAGATGTTGACCCACCAATGGTGTAATAAGGGCTGATCTGAGACCTCTTGCAAGGGCTCAACCAACACAAAATCTATAGGCCCAGACAAAATCCATCCCAGGGTGTTAAGAGAAGTGATGGACTTTGCTATAAGGCCACACTATGTTCTTTGAAAAGTAATGGAGATCAGGGATGTCTCTCAGGACTGGAAAAGAAAAAATGTGACACTTACCTACAAGAAGATCCATAGGAGGAACCAGGAAACTACAGGCCCATTAGTCTTACTTCAATCCCTGGGAAAATAATGGAAGGAGTCCTCTATTACAAGCCCAGTGAGGAAGGTGACTGGGAAAAGCCAACACAGATTTACCAAAAGATTTACCATTTTGACTAATCTGATCATCTTCTAAAAAAAAATTGTATCGTCTGTCAACATGGGAACGCCTGGACTTCAGCAAAGAGTTCATCAGTGTTCCAATAGCTATGGGGCTCTCTCTTCACAAGGAGCCACATGGAGAGGACAAGGAGCAAAAGGCACAAGCTGTAGTGGGAGAAGTTTCATTTTGATACAACCAAGAAATANAAGATTTACCATTTTGACTAATCTGATCATCTTCTAAAAAAAAATTGTATCGTCTGTCAACATGGGAACGCCTGGACTTCAGCAAAGAGTTCATCAGTGTTCCAATAGCTATGGGGCTCTCTCTTCACAAGGAGCCACATGGAGAGGACAAGGAGCAAAAGGCACAAGCTGTAGTGGGAGAAGTTTCATTTTGATACAACCAAGAAATATTTTATGGTGAAAAAAATCAATCTCTCAGAGCTTTAGTGGAGTCCCCATCACTGAGTTTTTAAAGTCCAGTGGTCAAGGTGCTGGGTAATAGATGATTTTTTGAGATCCCTTCCAACTTGGACTAAATTACAATGAGGGAGCTATCAAATTATGTCTACTAAAATGAGGGCCCATAGGAAAACAGGTCAGTGCTTTCATGGCTTATGTTTTTTAACAGGACACAATGCCAACTGCTTCCTTAACAAGTATGCTGCAACATTATAATAGAAAAAGCCTCACAAGGAGGCAATTTCAGACATAAAATATATTGACAGCAATGGAAAAAGGAGCTACAGAATAATATTTACATCAAATATTTTCAAAAAATATTTTTATATTAAGTTCATTTAAGTGTAAAAAAACAGGAAGAATGTTAAAGATAGATACTCAGCTACAAAATACAATTTTGTATCTTCATTGTTACTGGGTTTTATTTTGTTAAAGGATAAAATGGAATTAGCAGGATGATATTACACAGCCTTCATTATCCTACTGTAAATGCACCCAATTAGTCTTTTTCTGCTTTGATAAGAAATAACCCATCCCATCTTACAGGCTCACTGTGTAATTTGGAAACAGGTTAGGGAAAATTTGGTGAAAAAGCCCTCCTTGTTGTCCCTGACATCCCTTACCAGATTTAATTCCAGGTGGACCTTAGCCTTCTTCATCACATCCTTGCATACTCTGAAAATGTTCTTATATTTCTCCCACATAGCCTGTCTCTTTTTCCACATTCCATAAACGTCCTTCTTCCTCCTGAGTCAAAACAACACATAAAAGTCTATTAAGATGTAGAGAGAGCTCGTACAGTCTGTGAAAGTGCAAGCTTTAAAAAGAAGCAAATGAAACAATCACTAAAGAGTCCCAGAAAAATAGAAGTAAATTGGGGCAGGTAGAATACAAAATTTTCTGTGGCTGGTGTGCATGTCTGTTTAGGTGGGGTTATTACTACAAAACTCAGTTCCTTAGCAGTGCCCCTCCACCCTAAAGTTTCCTTAATAAGAAAAACAAATGAAAGGTTGACGTAATCACTTCCACCCCAAGAAAAAGCTTGAGAATGAAGAATTAAGAGGGGCTCACGGGGTGGGATTCAGCTTCTTAGGTGAAGGAACTTACAGGTAAGATAGCAAACTCCCATTATGGTCAGTGGAGAGGGAACCAATATAGCCAGGAGTGACTCCAACTGATTTAAGTACCTAAATGTTGTTAGTTGACTACCAGTGACTCTTGGCTCACTATCCGTTGGTTATTATCGAAGCTCTGACATGCAGCTCTAAATTAATGGCAAATAATTCCAATCATTATGACAATATTTCACACAACAAAAAAAAGTTAGAAAAGAGTGATCAGTTTTTATCAATGCCTAATGCAGGTAGAAGAAGATAGCTGGATTAACCTGCAAGAAAAAAGTGTTGAAGTTAGTTATTAGGAAAACCTTTCTAACTGTATAGTTAGGAAAATAATGTAATAAGAAATATAATGGTAGAGGACTTATGTGGAGGCTTCTCTAGACAACAAGTTCAGCGAATGTGTAAAAAAAATGTGGAAAAAAAGCTTGAAACAAAGCATGGCATCAATCATAAGGCACGATCTGTGGAAAACCATGTTTCATTACCTCTAATAATGGCTGAGTTACTGAATTTCTTCTTCTTTTCATACAGTCATAGCGCAGTTAAATTGCAAAAATCCTCTCGAGGTCATGTAGTTTAGCCTCCAGCCAGTAGCACATCTAACCCCAGCTGGTTCCTTAATGAGATGAGGTCTGGATACCTCCAAAGCTGGTTATACACCCCCACCTCTGTGGGACCCTGCTCCAATGTCCAAACACCTTCAAGGTGTTTTTTTTTTTCTCTTTCCTTCATCTAGTCGGAGTTTCCTGTGTTGGAACTTGCATCTGTTGCCTTTCATCCTTCCATTGTGCATGTCCTAAACTGTGTACAGCTGCAGAACAGAGGAACATATAAATGCTGCTGGTACTTTCTGTGACTCAGAGTTTGTAGGAAACAGAGCACAAAACCTTCATTAAACTCCTCTTTTCCTCAGAGAAATCACAACTTCTTTATAATCAAAATGTTGCAAGAACAGTAACCAATGGGGTTTTCCGTTTTAACTGAAACCCGAATCTGGATGATAAGAAGTTCTTTGATTTAACTATTGAGTACTTAAGCTCATTTCAATGTTAGCAATTATTTTTTCCCAGTGTAATACAAAGTAACAATTTAAAATGTCACCAAGAAGAAGGCACTATTAAGAGCTGTCTATTTATAGGCAGTGGCCATGGTTTACCAGACTGCTTCATGTGCAGCTCAATTATCTGTATTAGCAACTTAGATTTTTTTTTTGTTTGCATATCATCCCTAATAAAATTGCAGAAGGCATACTTCAAGAACAAATTACATTTCTAGTTTTTCCCTAATTTCTTTTCTAAACTTTTCTTCAGTGGAATCCATCTATTGTTCTCTTCAACACAAAATATTGACTGCCTCTTGTATTTACAACACTAATCCACCTAAAAAAGATTCCCTATGTTGTTGTTTTCTTCTGAGAAATACTGTTTTCTTACCATCAATCCACGCCTCACAAGGAGATTCTACAAAGAAAAATCCAAAGAAACTGACTCAAGTTATCTGAAGGTGTGTTTTTAATGAAAGTAACCCCATTACCTTCTCTGGGAAGGGTTAGGGTTAGGGTTAGGCTGTCATTTGCAAAATGAAATTAAGTCCTGCTGATCCAGTCAGGTATATAGAGAATATTCACTCAGCCTTTATCATTATCAGCCGAGTTATCAAACCAGCCAATAGTGTGGATAATTCAAAGGCACACAAGGGACAGAAGGAAATGTTTCTTATGTCCTTTGCTGAAAGCTATTATTAGCTGCATAATTTGACAGGAAAACCTCAGGCTTTAGAGAGCACAAACTGTGAGGGTACAAAATCCCTGGTATTCCTTTGCTGGGGGTCTCTCCCTGGAGGCACCAGCTCAAACTGTCTCTGTGTCACTGCACTGCAATTAAATGTTTTAAAAGAAGAGGCATCTGGGACTCTGCTGTGGGAAACCCAGGTCTGAGCCAGTGAGGGGAACTTACCTGACTGTGTGAGAGTGGGGTGTGCAGGGAGTCAGGCAGGGCACCCGTGGGGTCACTGGAGCCCCTGCTGTGAAGGGGCTTTGGTCCCAGCAGTAAAAGTCTGGGGTGGTGGGAGTGTGACTGCCAGAGTGGCTCCTGGGTGGTCAGACAGGGAAGTTTTCCTAACAGAGCAACCCAGTTTGAAAATCAGAGGAACTTGGGAGTTTACTGTACCCAAGGGAAAAAAGACTAAAACTACATGTGTATGTTACACACAAAGTACTTAGGCCTTGCTTTGGATCAGGAACATCTAAAATGGTTGATTAAACTTCATGTTTTGGGGCAATCCTTTTATAAAGACCATGCCAGTCATGGATTTATGTCAGTACAGTTCCTACATTTTCCTAATGAAGTTGCATGAAAATGAAGAAAAGCTTCATTTTCAGATCATGGAACAGTCTTGATGTGGCATATATTATGAAAACACTTCCAGTTCCCTTTCATCTTCTAAATTCAATGGCTTATTCTGCCCAAGATCACATCTGTAGGTTGACACACTGTACACCTCTTTCCATACAGCCCCTATTTCTCTGGACCTTTGTTTTTCACTTCACTTTTAAAATTTTTCTTCTGATGGTTTTGGTCAGACAGGTTACACAAGGCAATTCTGTAAACAGCTGAGTTTCATGAAGGAGTAAGAAAGCAGAGATAAATGTCATCTCATACCAAGAATTTCTCGGACACATTGCTCAGAAAATGATCCCTTGCAGTGTCTTTTTGTTGTTCTGTTTTGTTGTTTTGGTGGGGTTTTTTTCCTTTTTTAAAGTCTCCAAAAGAAGTATTGACTATGATAAAAGAACTGTGGGTTTTTATTATTTTTTTTCTTAACTGTAATAGCCTCAGAAGTTTATAAAGGTAAGTAGATGGATTAAATTCCATAGACTTTCTATATTTAAAACTGCTGCATTTTCTCTCCTGGCTCTCCTCTTATTAGGCAACTAAAAAAAGGCCCTTGAAAAAAGGGTGTGCCTTATTAGTGGATAATTTCAACAAAAATATCTTCAAATATTTGGCATAAATCTTGTCAAATTGGGAAATACCTTCTATCATTTACAAAATATGAATGGTGTGGGCACCAGTCCCACACCCTTGATGACTGAGAAGGAGGACTGAACATTTCTGTGAGTGGAAATAAGCAAAGGGGCAGAATGGTGTTGTGAACTTGGTTTCCATTGGCATTTTGAGTCCAGTTTCTCAATTCCTCTCTCCTTACTACAAAATAATTCTTTTTACAGATGACAAAGAGGGAAATGGACTGTAAAGGAATTATTACTAACCATCATTTGGAAGACAAAGAAATCACCTGTTGCATTTAAGATTCAGTAAGACAAGCTTTGTTCCTAGTTACAACTTCAACCTGCTGTTCTGTCACAAGACTTCCTCAGAGGTCAGGTTCAGGAGATTGCTTAGCTACTTAAAACTTGATGTAGAGAGAGTTAGGAATGCCCTGCTTCAAATTTCAGAATTTCTCCAGTTTCAATTGTTTTAATCCCATCCCCAGCAACCACCTAAATTTGGAGATGTCTGGCCTCTTTTTAGCTTGTAGTTCCCTTGCCTTGTTGAGTTTGCTGACTTCACTTTTTCACCTGTTCTTCACAGCTTATTAATAATTTCTCTGTCTTGCTTTCTCCTAAAAATAGGAGCAGCTAAGAACTTGTATTTAAGAGTCTTAGATTATAAAGGCAGCTATTGTGAATGCCTCTTTACAAAAAAAAAAAAAAAAAAAAAACCCCTTTGCCCATATCACCTGTAAGCCTTTAAAAATTGATTTTTATTTTTTACTAAAGTAAAGGTTTGTTCTTCAGAACTTCAGCTGCAAATGCTTGATTTTATAAGCCAGTCTTCCCTGTATGATTTAACTTCTCTTTTTACTAAGGATAGAAAAATTTAATTTCTAAATATATAAATGCTGAGGTAAAACAAATAAGTAGTTTTTCTTGTTATTAGTTCAGTGATTAGAAACATCTCTATGTGTTTATTCCTTCTTCATTTCTTTCCTTCTTTCAGCACAGCAGTTCAATTATTACTGAAAATTTACAGGCTCCATTTTCCCTAAATAACTGAATAAAGCAAATTAAATAAACCAGAAAAAAAGAAGAAAAAAAGGCAGAAATATGCCTGTCAGACAGGTAGCTTACTAGTTTTCTTGTATAATTGAATAATATTTATCAAATAAGCTTTGTACCGAAAAAAAACACAACCAAGAAGTATTATAAAATGGAAAAATACCTATGCTTGTTCTTCATTATATATCTACAGAAATTTCATAAAGTTTTCTCTAATAAACACTTGTAGCAATGTAGACTTTGCTAGCATGATAAAAACTTCCATAATTACACTTATTCTGTTTCCAGTTGGTTTTTCACTGTATGTCCTGGATATCATTTATATGTCTTTGCAAAAAGAACTAGTATCAGTAGCTGCAGAACCGGGCATGACACGTCAGCAAACAGATGAAATACTCTGGGTGATACCAAGGTTTTCCTCCACTATTGGGTATAGATATGCACAAATGCATAAAGTAGACTCTTGCTTTTCCATCTGTTGCTTGCTAACCTCAGTGGCTTTTCCTAGTCCTTGAAAGTTAGTAAACACAGATTCTACTGAAGCTTAAAAGGAAGTGTTTCACAATCAAAGCCCTAATACAAGATTGAAAAACTCCACATTTTTACCGACATCTCAGCTGCAAGATGACGTTCTGTGGCAAGAACGGCGTTTTCCCAATAGGAGGTTTTAAATTACTGAGGGTTTTAAAGCTTGTATCTGGTGTTTCGAATTAGGAACACAAGTAGCTGAGGAAACGTGGCTTGGGGCGGGGTAAGAAGAGGAAAAACTGTCTTTTTACTTGCAAGCACTTCTCTAGGCTAAAGAAAAATACATTTAAAATTTTACTTTGTCAAAACATGCAGAAAAAACAGCAGTAATGTTTATGTCACCTACCTGCTTCTAGGCAGCTGCAATGAGCTAGCCAGTTATCCCAGCTCCGCTAGAGTTAAGAGACCTTTTCAATGTGGCCATTGGAATTCAGAGCAAATACCTCTAACTATAGAGAACTGTGTACTTTGGGATGAGATGTATCATTTTCCAAACTCCACTGGCTAGCTGTCTTTCAAATGTAATGACACCTTGAACAACCAGGTCTTATGCAAACACCTACCTACACTGTGGACATGGAAAGTTAGTTACTTACCCAGCGGTCAAAACAACAGGCCAAATCTAGTTACTTAATAGAAAAGGAGAATACAATGATTGTTTATAAGGGGAGGACTTTGGTGCTCCATCAGCTTTCAGATGTCTGCTCTGACTTGTCTTCACATTTACAGGTGTACTGGTTTTGTCTCTGATAGATTTAATTTCCCTGTATGGTTCATAACACACCAGTGTTTCAGCCATTGCTGAGCAGTGTTTGCACAGCATCAAGGCCTTCTCTGTTTCCCATGGCAGTGTACAAGAAACCGGGAGAGGACCCAGCCGGGATAGCAGTCCCCAACTTCAATATACATTCAGTGTCTTTCAGTGTTAATATCTGACTGGTGGGGTGTCCTGGTTTAAAGATAAACTGGCAGGAGAAACGAATCTAATTCACAAACAGATTATAAATCAGAACTACAATTTAATAAAAAAAAGAAAAAAAAAAATCACAATCAGTACAAGGGTATAGAGGAAGAAGTCCCTTTAACCCACAAAAAAAAAGGTGTGTGTCCCAGCAGCCTGGGGCACAAACAGAATAGTAATTGTCAACCCCTGTACTGAGCACCACCTGGCCCTCCTAGGTACAAAGTAAAAGGAAAGAATAAACCTGTCAGTGAAGGGGATGGTGCCGGTCCAGTAGAGAGTGGCAGTTGCAGTCCTGCTGAAGCTCTGGTCCTCCTCTGGATCAGCCCCAAACCAGTCCCAAAACCCCAGTTTATATGTGCTTAGGCTCAGGTGGGAGTGCCCAGTACCTCCCCCAGGGCGGGGAGTTTCACAATGGGTGATTTACACTCTGATATATTTTTGGAATCCCTGATGGCCCATTAGCAGACATGACCCCTCAGGCTGGGTGTGGAGGTGCTGATGGCTCTCCAGAGGGGCGTTATCACACTGAGTCACTGATGTGAAGACAGGAAACCTTTCTTATCTTACAGGAGTTCCCAAACACCCAGCTTGTAGCCTGAGGAGTCGGGTGTGCCTCAGGCAGCTACTGCAAATGATCGATTGTTAGCAGTTCATGAGGGGACCAGGTGGAACTCTTTTTTCCCATGGGGCAGGCAGTCTCTTTCCTGGTTCCATGGTTGAAAAAAAAAAGAGAGGAGGTGATCCCTCTGAGGCACAGGGGTGGTAGATGAAAGAAAAATTCCAAGATTTTAAATCCATAACATGGGGCAAACTGCCTGCTCTGGCTTCCTCAAGGACTTTGTCAGAAAGATTGTTTAGTTCATGCAAATGGAGCCTGCTTTGAAAATTTGTGCTGGTGACTGGGACTCTGGACCCTTGTAAGAATTAGTGCAGCAGTCAGCTGCAAAGGAAGTACACGCTATGTGTTTTTTAAGTAGGCATTTATTCTCACTGATGAATTCAAGACTGAGAAGTTGGACTTCAGCTGAAATGTGGAGAAATAAGATGAAATAAGAAATCTGGAACGAATATTGTCACAATTTGTCTCATAATCTTTCAAGGTTTGTGTATCAACATTTCATCAGTATCTAGAGTCCCACTGGCAAACAGCTAGTAAGGATTTGCTGAAATACTTTGTATTTTAAGAGCTAAACTTGGAGCATTAGTGGTTGGAAGATTTAATTGTATACTGTGGGGAAACGATGCTGCCTTATTTAGCACAGACATCTCCCAAATCTATTG
This sequence comes from Scytalopus superciliaris, assembly GCA_013400415.1. NCBI lineage: Eukaryota > Metazoa > Chordata > Aves > Passeriformes > Rhinocryptidae > Scytalopus > Scytalopus superciliaris. The sequence goes on from VXBX01005473.1 coordinate 992,878, forward strand.
GAGAACTTCCTTCGACCTTGCTGCAAGGTAAAAATGAGACACCCCCTTTTCCTTTGCTTCCTTAGGATAAATCAAGATGCCTCAGTTATGAATTAGGTCACTGCAGGTTTCCACTGGGAGAAATAAATGTTTCAAGAGGAGGAACAGAATGGAAGAACGATCTCTGTCCCATCTGCTAAGTGGTACAGATGTCTTTGATATGACACTACATGTGATCGTGTTTTCCTTTATTCATTTACAATGCACGTGACCTGAATAGGAAATAATAAGGAATACCTTTGCAAAGTGATTCTGAAGAATATTACTGTTGATTAAATCCTTTTTCTGTTACAGAATTCGACATGAAGAAAACTGTTAATTAACAAAAAAATAAAAAAATCTAAACATGAAGATGAAAAAACTCATTTTATGTTGCCCTAAGATTTCATTGAACTGTTTCCACTCATGAATGTGGCTCCAAATTTCAAACTGTGCTAGTTAAAATGTGATGTTTTCCTTTCTCACTTGTAACCCAGGTAAGAAAAAGTCAGCAAATGAAAAAACAAAAAAATGCTGGAAGATTATGCATAGAATAGCATAACACATATTAGAACTGCTTTCTGTTATTGCAAAGGTCCTATAGATACTGTGTGCATAATATTGGTATTTACTGCAGATTTTGAAGACTGAGAAGAAACTTACCCTCTGAAGTGGCAGTTCTGGTTTTTTCTCACATGAACCCAGATATTAGAAACAGATAATTTTCTTTTCCATGATTTCTGTCACCACAGAGATCTTGCTCTTTAAAGAGCATCACATTTTTCTGTCACTTTTCACTCTATGGCCTACAGTTAGAAAATGACATTCATAGTTTATATAAATGAAATTTACTCATTTTGTGTATATTTATGGTTAGCTTGCTTATTTTATTAGCATTTTATTCCTGCATTAACTCCTATTTGAAAAATGTATGTGGTATTTAGGGAAATTTTAATGCTTTGAAAGACACTTCAATATTTAGAGTTGTCTGAAATATTTTTTATTAGACTTTTGTAAACTAAGACCTTTAAAATGCAATTGGTGTCAACCATGAAGCCTTGTGAGTCATTCTGGGCTATTAAGAAGCAGACTCATCTTTTCTCAAGACAGCATTTTTAAAACAAAGTACTAATTCATAGAATATTCAGAAAACCTTAAATAGCAAAACAGTCCTCTCATCTGCAAAATAATCCCACTGTAAGCAATGTGAATTACATTTGTTTGTGTGCACTCCTACGTATCCTTATCATTCTGTTTTCTAGATCCTGTTTTATTGCTTGGTCTGATTCATTGGATATTTTCCATATTGAATTTTGCTGAAACAGTTCACACCCTTTGCCTCTTTCTTTCCATTTTGTTTGGTCTGAATCTCTCCCTCTCCACTCCACAACCCCACCCTGCCAATGAAACTGTTGAAAAAACTTCAGGGAATTGAGCAGGACTCAGCTTAAGAATACATTAACACTGGTTACGGGTGTGGGGTGTAGAACTCTTGTCCCAGTCATACATCAGTTCTTTTTAAATAAGCATTACCTTTACTCCAAATGCACTATGGGGAGGTGTTAGCCACCAACCGTCCTTATTTAGCAGTGTTTAAATAGATTTGAATAAAATATCTCTAAATTTAGGGTTCTAGCTCTGTATTTGGACACCTTAATATATTATTTGACTACCTATGAATTCTAATTAGCCTCTTTGCAGCCATTTGCATATAATATTATGTCTTTGTGAATTTGTGATGCTTATTCTTTGTGGTCCCATATTTAGTTGGGATCAGACTAAAAGTATCCAAACCATCAACCTATATCCAGCCTTATTTAGGAAATATCTCCAAACACTTTTACCTTGCAACACTCGTTGAACACTTATAATTCATATAATTTAACACTTACCATCATATTTAAGCAAAAACATAAGATTATTGGTTCTCCCAGTAATTGGAAAGAAATCCATCATAACAATCTCCCATTCTTCCTCACTCTCCCCTCCTGCAGAGATTTTTAAGATTAATCAGGAAAGAATTCAGTTCCCCAGATAGCTGGAGTGCTGGATTGTGTCCAAAGAAGAGCAAGGGAGCTGATGAAGGGTCTGGAGCACAAGTCTTATAAGAAGTAGCTGAGGAAGCTGGGATTTTTCAGCCCAGAATAAAGGAGGCTCAAGGGAGACTTTATGGCTCCCTACAACTCTCTGAAAGGAGGTTGTAGCCAGGTGAGGGTCAGTCCCTTCTCCCATGTAGCAAGTGACAGGGTGAGAGGAAATGGCCTCAAGTTGTGCCACGGGAGGTTTAGACTGGATACTAGGAAAAATTCCTTTACTGAAAGCATGGTCAGACATTGGAACAAGCTGTCAGCTGGACTTTGAGTCTGAGTGACAACCAATGAAACATTAAGCAACAGAAACGCAAAGCCAAGTGGTGCTCTAAGTCCAGTCACAATCAGTAAGAACTGCCACAATTATGGATTCACAAATAGTATGAGACACTGCAAGTCTGGTTGCACCCAAAGAACTATCACAGTTGGACTACAAAGCTGGTCATGTTCAATAATTCACTCTCACACCCAGCTACAAAGCGGCAGCATTTACTGAGCAGCCGAGACGCAGGATCCTACCAGACTGTCAATGATAAATACACTGCCCACAGAAGCACATGGAATACTTAAAATAGGAATAATACAGCTGGCTACAAATACGTTAAATTGCAAGATGACCGTATAGTGCTAAAAGTGAAATCACAACACATGACAGCTTTCTACGTTTCCCAAATAAGCACTCAATGTAGCTGAGTGTTCAAGTCTTACCCAATAAGCATCCCTATGAGCAGAGGAGATGGGTACAGCCTGTCAGCTGTCCCAGGATACAAAGGTGGAATCTCCTCTGAACTCCCTGATGAACTATGGCACGCCTTCTTGTTCAGCTTTGTTTTTCAGTATTTTACCCACAGCTGCCCAGGGAAGAGGTGGAAACACCATCCAAGAAAACATTCAAAAAATGTATGAATGTGGCACTTGGGGACATAGTTTAGTAGTTAACACAGAAGTGCTGAGTAACTAATTGAACCTGACCATCTCAGGGGTCTTTCCCAACCTTAATCATTCTATGTTATAAATTGCATTCACTGGCACTGCTTTTTCAACTATGACATTCACAGTGATGCAGCACATGCATAAAAGTACATAATTTCATGGTATATCTTTGTTGGGCTACTGACAACCATATCTGAGTAGAAATGGCACAGGAAAATTGGGATAAACTATAATTACTCAGACTGGCCTTTGAACACAACACAGAAATCCGTAGTGTATTTATGTGATGAGTATTACGAGATGATGAGTGCAGGCACACAGTGCAGCTCCTCTGGGAGTTCAGCCACATGAGCTACTCCTCTCTAACGTCTGCTCACTATCTGTCCACCCTGTGGCTTTCTTGCCTTGCAGTGGCTGTTGGGTATGAAGCTACGCCTCTCCATGTACCTTGACCACAGACATTGTGCAGGCTGTATGTTCTTGAGCTCCCTACAGTCATTTGGCTGTATGGCAGCCTTACCCTTCAGACTGCCTTTACCCTTCACCTTTAATTTTTTTGCTGGATAGATTTTCTGTTCCTTAATTTTTCATTTATTCTTTTGCTTGGTGGTTTTCCCATTACCTATACATGTCTTCAAAATTTGTCCATTCTGTTGTGGACATATTTCTGTTGCAGAGATTCATTGTTACTCTTTGTAATAAATAAGTGAGGATTTGGATTCAGATCCCTTTCAGGTGCTGTAAATCCCAGGAAATTAAAATGTCTTTGGTACCCATCAAGAAATACCTTTTTAAGCAATACCTTGGGATGTAAAAGTCACAATCCTTGGCACCGGTACTGAACCCTCCTTCATTTTCATCTGAGTGAATTCCTGCAACTTGTAACACAAAGTGGTCTGACACTCTTCATGGCTATGACTTGTGAGAAGCAGTATTGTCCATCCACATTGGCCTGTAATAGATACTAGCAATCAAGGTGATGGCTTAAGACAAGATCTTGATCTCCATTTTCCATGAGTAAGCCTCTCAGAAAGAAGCATCTACAATCTTGGTACCGTTCCATGATGAATATCTGCCATTAGGGTACATACAAAGTAACAGATGACAGCTTTAAGGATTAGCTTTGTTATCTCCAGTCCCCAGGACTGTTGTACCTATTCCCAGATCTGATCACACAGAAATCTGGAAATGCAATTATTCCATCCTCAGTGTTATCCATTTCATGGCATGCCTGTTGAATGGCTTATGCAATTAGAGAATATGCTTGTGACTCTGATCCTGAGTTACTTATTGTATCTCATTATGAATAGCTGCCCAGTGAAGGATCAGCTGTGATCATTTCCTTTCTATTGATGGCTTGAAGGGTAATTTCTTTAGGCTACAGTCTGAGTGCTCCACCAGCAAAATTCTTCTTTGGACACAGGTATATCATCAGAGTTAAACCTTCATCCAACTGTAGTACAACCACTGACATTACTGAAAAGAAACTTAGTTTTGTCAGAAGTCAGTGGAAATTCTGAGTTGCAGATGTCCTGGGACTGAAAGGCAGACACAGCTGAAGCACTGGGAAACAAGTGGCACGATCACATTTTAAGGACAATTCAAAGGAGGCTTCTGGGCACAAACAACAGGAAAACCACAGTGTAAGTCACCCAGCCTTCCTTTACGCAACATTGTGCTTAAAATCATAGAATCAATCACTGTGGTTGGAAAAGATGACCTCCAACTGATCCCAACCTTGCTACAACCTCCTTTCAGGTAGTTGTTGAGAGCAAGAAGGTCTCCCCTGACCCTTCTTTTCTCCAGGCTGAACAATCCCAGCTCCCCCAGCTGCTCCTGGTAAGACCCATAATTCAGACCCTTCACCAGCTCCATTGCCCTTCTCTGGGCACACTCCAGCAACAAAATTACTTTCCTGCAGTGAGGAGCCCAAAACTGGACACAGGATTCAATGTGCAGCCTCACCAGTGCCAAGTACAGAGGGACTGTCACTGCCCTGGTCCTGCTGGCCACATTATTTCTCATACAAGCCAGGATGCCATTGGCCTTCTTGGCCACCAGTGCACACTGCTGGCTCATGTTCAGCTGCTGACCAGCACCCCAGGGCCTTTTCCGCTGGGCAGCTTTCCAACCACACTTCCCCAAGTTTGTAGCACCTCCTGGGGTTGTTGTGACCCACGTGCAGGACCTGGTATTGAGTCTTTTTGAACCTCATATCATTAGCCTTGGTCCATTGATCCAGCCTGTCCAGAACCATCTATAGATCCTAAAATCCTTGGCTTACTAAAATAATGTAGTATTAAAGTTATTTGGAGGCCTGCAAGTCACATGTTTCACCTTGAATAAAAGCAGACTTCTAGAAACAGCTTACATGCAAAAGAAGACAGTGGGTCGGAGGAGTTCCTGCACATCACTTTGATGATGAAACTTTGACTCATAGAGTTACAGAATGGTTTGGGTTGGAAGGGACCTTTAACGAACACCTTGCTCCAACCCTGCTATCAAGGGCATGGACATCTTCCACTAGATCAGATGGAGCTCAAAGCTCCGTCCAGACTGACACTTCCACATCTCAGTGCAGCATTTTCCAGTGCCTCACTAGCCTTACCTGGCTATGTCACCAACGGCAAGCCAGCTTATCAGCCTTGCTGGCAGAGATGAACTCACCCTCTTTTCATCCCACGTAGGAATTCACCAGCAACCTGCACGTAGCAGAGTCCAGAGCTGATTGTGCGACGTGCCTGTGTCACAGAAGCCCACACAGCACAAGCCACAGACTAGTTACTTTCTTTAGCAGCACTGCTTCTACAAGAACTGTTGATGAACAGAAGAAAAGAATAACCACACAGAAGTCAACAACTGCTAAAGGACTCTCTTTCAGAGCTCTTAAAATTCACCTTCAAACAGTGACTATATTATCCAAACCAAGATTTTAAACAGAAGGCTTAAAAGAAAAACTGCAAATAGTTGTTAAACATGGAGAATACGATTCCTGATTCAAAATATCTACAAACATAAAATATAGGTAAGTTTTGTCTCTTGAATCTATTATCTTTTTAATTAAGAGCTATAAATTTCAGAGATATTATAAAGTCTTAGGAGATACTTGCAAAGGGAAAAGAAATCATATTTTGTATTCTTGTTTCCAAAACATCAACATGATTTTCATTTCCGCAATAGTTTTGTGAGCCAGTGTGGTGGTGCAAATGCAGTCAGCTCATAGTGCAGCTCTGTTTCATTTGCTATAGCCATTTTGAGTAACAGAATTGCACAATGACTCTTTTTACATTTTGCTAATGAAATTATGCATACTCTACCCTTTGAAGATAGTATTCTGATATGCAAATTTTCATCTATGTCACAGATCAAGAAACATCTTCATATGATATAAAAAGGAGAAAGTAAGTTTCTTGTGCTGCTTGGAGTCTGGGTTGGTTTTCATTTTCTTTCTTTTTTTTTTTTTTTTTTTGTTTCCTAGATACCCTTAGCCTTATTTTTGCTGTACTTTCACAAGATTTTTTTTTGCATTGCTACCACCTAATGGTCATAATGTCTTGCCTTAACTCTAATGGTAGCAATTTTGTCTCACTCATGTCCAGCTTTCAGATGGAAATTATACAATAGCTTTTGTCTTTTTATCAAAAAATAAGATAGTAGTAAAATACTAAAATTACTGCCAGACTTTCATCACCCATTTTTTCTATTTGCATGGTAAAGTCTTTTTTCCTCAGTGTTCTTGAATTTCTAATGATAAAGAAGGTTGTGATTAATTTGCAGATAGAAAAACCCTTTTCTAAATGCATGCTACTCAATAAATGAACAAGCTGCTTACAGTAATTAAAGTAATGTCATGCTGTGCTCAAATTGCTTGTGCTAATAAAGCTAATTGGCAACAGCAAGCATTAACTGTGATTAGTCATATGCATCTAATGTCATCACCAGTGCCTATAATTTTCTACACAGAGGGAATTTCACATCTGTTTTAAATCACTTGTCTGCTGTCTGCATTGGTGTTCTTTCCAATATTATTGAATCAAAGATTGTTTTACTACAATAGATGACTAAAAAAAAGTTGATTTTATTTCTTTCAAACTAAAAACTGCATAATAAACAAGATATGAAGCACTTCCAATTCACTTATTCTGAAATAAGTGCCTGATTTCAGTTAAATTAACAAATCTGCATTTTCCATCTTTTGCATATAGTCTGATATTCCCTTCTACAGAACATAGACTATTTGCAACAGAACATTCGTTTACTCAATTTAGACTGCGCACTGCATTTCCCAATAAAGTGGATGAGTCAAAAGATCCATTTTGTTTTGGAAATTTGCAAGAAATCGTTATCAGGAAGAAAAGCTTTTGCACCACACACAAACTCTTAGCTGCAAGTAGAACAACAATGCTTTGTTGTGTCAACCCAAAAAGGTAAATGTTAAATTCTCAAATAGCAGAGGGCTGAAAATGCAGCATTAGAGACCAAAATTAACCAGTAATTCATACAAGTCTTTTTCCTAAGTTACATCTACTAGACCTATCCAATTCACATAGCTTTCTAAGTTCTCTGTCCAAATGTGTACATTTTCTAAAAACCAAGTTTTCTCAAGTTTTTCAGCTGAGGTTTTTTCCCGTGCTGAATGGAGTAACTATTTCATGTGTTAATATGGTTGCTACAGTTTTCAGTTTGCTTTTATCCAGCTGTTTGGAGTGACTGATCTATGTTCACTTGATGTTTGGCTTTATGGCTCACAGCTTCATTGACTATGTAAAAATGTAGAGCTATCACATCACCTCAGGATCAGTAAAGGCAAATCAACCAGTACCAACATCCACAGAGAGATGTCTCAGTAAAAACAAGGGGAACATCCACTCTTTGAACAACCTTTTTTTTTTTTTTTAATCCCATTTCAGAGTAGGATCAGGTAAAGACTTTTTTCCATCATTCTTCATTTTCTAAGACTAAGTTCCAGATCTATGAATGTCCTCATCATTTTGGAATTTGACATGATACTACTCACATGCATTATATGCACCACTATGTTCCAGCTCAGTAGTTAATAGGATTGCAACATCAGTACTCTCACACTTTCACACAAAATAACAATTGTAAAGATATAAAGAGCTTGATCCTTACCCATATCAAAACATTGAATTCTTACCTTCAATTTTTTGGATTGTTTTTGCTTATATAGACCACAAATGGTTTCCTTTCACTGGGTTTTTTTGAGAGATGCAGTATAAATCAAGGATCAAAAATCTGAAATCACATTTAAAACTACAGGTATTAACTTTCATTTTATCATATGACAAAGTTCATGATATCCTGTTCAAAAGATCTGAGTGACTTGTTCATGAGCTCAGAGGACAGTTATCTTATGGCTTTTACCAATGCTTCTAAATTACAGAAAATACTATTTAACTTTTAAATGGCTTAGTTGGCAGATTTCCCATTACTAAGAAGCCCAAATGGACCTGTCCTGGTTTTGGTTGGGGTAGAGTTAGTTTTTTTCCTAGCAGCTGGTACACTGCTGTGTTTTGGATTTAGTATGAGAGCAGTTGTTAGCGTTGATATTTTAGTTGTTGCCAAGTACTGCTCCCTCACAATCAAGGACTTTGCAGTTTCCCACACTCTGCAAGGGAGGAGGTGCACAAGAAGCTGGGAGGGAGTGTGGCCAGGACAGCTGATCCAAACTGGCCAAGGGGCTGCTCCATACAGAACATCTGGCTCAGTATAGGAACTGGGGGCAGGTGCCTTGGGGGGCTGATCGCTGCTGAGGAACGGGCTGGGCATCACAGTGGGGGGATGAGAAACTCTGTTGTGTATCACCTGTGTCTTGTTGGAGTTTTTTTCTCTCCCTCTCTTTTCTCTTCTCATTACAGTTATTATTGTTATTATTATACTTATTTCAGTTATTAAACTGTTCTTTTCTCAATGCAGTGGTTTTACCTTTCTTTTCCTGATTCTTCTCCCCATCAGCCCTGGGATGAGGGGGAAAGTGAGCAAGCAGCTGCATGGTACTTAATTGCTGGCTGGGGTTAAATCACAAGTCCAAACAGACTGGAGGTTTTTCAGTTTTGACAGCTTGGATATCTTGACAAGTTCCCAACACCTTTGTAATGGCAGCAGTACTGGTATTTTAGGGAATAGTCATCCTGTTTCTTGGGCACATATAATCCGTAATCTACCTCTATGAAATCTCTAAAAAAAGTCCAAGCTTTTACCTGTGAATACTCAAGAGTATTCTGTATTTAGTTTTAGAGCTCATCAACAGCACTAAAAAGTAATTAACTCTTTCTTTCCAATGTGGTGAACTCAGATACAAACCCTGCCCAGGGTGCACAGATAGGGCTCCTAGTCTTGTGGATGACTGGGCACGTAAGCTTAGTGAGAATGTTTTACAACTGAAGACTTCAGGACCCAAGTTTAGATGCTCTTCCATCTCATTTACATAAATGTACTATGACTGAAAAGAGACAGAATGCGTATGATCAAATATGATGCCAACACAAAACAAACAAACCCCACACCAATATTCAGAGTGATTATGAAAACATTTAGTTTGTAACTAGAGGAGAGACAACAATGACAGGGAAAAATACAACTTTCTCATGTTTGCTCTCAGGGGTTTTTGGGTGGATGCTCTGCATTGGTCAGTACAGTAAGGTATTTGTTGTAATCTGCCTTCAAGGGGGTCACACCAGGGAGAAGTCCTCTGACATCAGTGCTGCCTATCATGGGCAGAATAGAGAGTAACTGGTTTGGTACAAGATAATGAATGCTACTTCGTACTACAGGAGTGGAAAATCATAAAAATAGGCCTATTTTTATGGTCTTTTAAAGGAGATAAAGCTAATAACAAGCAAGCATAGATTGTAATAAGGAATTAGAAAATAAGTAGATAAATGTGATCTTTTTGGCAAAAGTTGTGCCTCACAACTAAGAGTCAGTATTACAAATGGGGTTGTGCCCCATAAAGCTAATCTTAACAATGAAACTGGAACACACTTTTAAATTTGTTTTTTTAAATTATTGATCAGAATTGATATGCATCTGAGGCCCATGATTTGTCTGGTGGTACTTTAAGATGCCACAGGATAGTTACTTAATTCCTTATCACTTTTCTAGTCACTGCTTTTTCGTGTTATCCTTCTCAGTTTCAAAGCTTTATGGTTCTTGCCCTCACTTTGGATTTTATATCCTACAAAGTTACTTACCAGTCTGACAGGTAAGTAGAACAGTAAGGGGCAAATTGACCTGCCTGAGAAAGAAATACAACACCCTTCTACCTATGTAATCACTGATCAGTGTCAAAGAACATCACTTAAATTTTATTTATATTTAACGTTTTTCTGACTAGTAAGCAAGAATTCTGAAATCTACTGTCACAAGGCTGGAGGAATGGGAGTAAGGAGTATTTTAGGGAAAGAAAACCCAAACTGTTTTTGTTAAAGGACTATCTGTATAATTCAGTTTTAGTTAACATAGTTACACAGTTACATGTGCCAGCTGTTTCACTAGGCTTTCCTGATAATCACTGAAGAGGCAGGTTCCTCTAGAGTATCACTCAGGATCTACCTAGCACAGCTCAGGAATGCTGCCTTCTCAAATAAAAGAAGCAATTGTCACCTCTTCCAGACTAAATAAATATGAGAAGGTACTAATAGATGGGTACAGGCAATTTAGGTTTTAGACGCTAAAAATTCAGGTTAGTCTTACATCAACTCCTAACACCAATCTTAGTGCCCTCCAACACACAATACCAGTCATTTACACAAAGTGTTATCCTGGTCATCATTAAAATGTATTTTCTGCAGTAAACGTTTCACCAATACAGAAGTGCCCAATCCTGACGAACTCTCAGTTTAACTTGTTAGACATTTTTATGGGTGGGGAGCATTATAAACTCCCTGGCAATATTTCAATACTACAGCCAAGACTACTGATTTTTTTTAATTCTTCTTATTATGGAGTTAGTCTGCAATAGTACGATGATTCTGGTGTACTTTTTAAAGACTTATAAAACTTTTCTTGTACAAAATAATTGTCCAGGTTTTCCTTCTTTATTCTGTCACAGCCACAACAGTCAGATTTATGTTAGTGACTGCAGTGTGCTGGATGATACATGCAATGGAGGAGTCCTAATACGCTGCTTATTGGGTGTGCTGAAGTTGTGAAAAGGGGGCATTTCCCCCCTCTACTACCTTTGAAAGGGCAGTTATGTCTTTAATATCACATTAACAGCTGTTTGAGACCATGCTACTATTACTGATTCTCTGAAGTTGTAAACAGTTGGAAAACTTGATTAAAATAACAAAAGCTTTAATCTCAAAATCATTTAAGCATTCATATTTTTATTTAACAGCTGTGATGTTACAAATAAGTTTGTATCTTTTAACTAAACAAATGTTTTCCTTTAAAGATAGTGACAGTAGTAAAATATATTATAGGAAATGCTTTAGAATATTTTAAACCCTTATAAAGTGGGTAGAAATGCATAGTGGGGAAAAAATTTACAGGGATGGAATGAGTGGTCACGTTTTCCTTCTGATTATGATGCAACTTCGCTGTGCAGCTCAGAAGGTTTAGAACTGTTGGCTACTACTATCAAAGCCAACTGAACTTTGCTAATCCTCAACTTCTGCAGGGCATGAGGACCCTGCAAATTAAGTCTCACGCTAAGCCTTGACAGCCATGGGGGCCGGAAATCTGGGGACTTGGCTGCCCCTTCAGGGTTGTGCATTATCTTGGGCAAGCCTCTTCTCACTGCCCAGGACAGCATTGTCCTCGTGCAGCAAGACAGGCTCTTTTCCAGTCTTTAAACAGGTAGGCTTCACTGTCTCAGAGAGGAGAAATATATCCTGTTTAGATTTCTGCATGCTGTAAGTTCTCAGTAAGTGAGCATGCAGGCAGGAAAAAGAACAAAAATTCAGGTATTGATGATCCAGAATTATGCTGTAAATAAATCAAGTTAAACTGAGTTATTCACATAGCATGTCACAGACTCAGGGTTCAAGCTGATCTAGCGTGCTCAAGGGGGCTAAATGGGGTGAAAGGGGAAAAAACAAACAACACAACAAAACACACCTAAGGAAACTAGCCTACAAGAAGTCTGAATCTAAAGGCTCAGCATTAAATGAGCTTGGAGTTGTTAAGAGGGACTCCAAAACCAGTGCTCTGAAGTTATTTTTTATTTCACCTTACTACTAGAAATAAACTAAGCAGATCTGACCTAGTTCTTTTTGTGGCAAAGACAATTAAAACTGCACTATACTAAGAGATATCCAATGGAAAGGTAAGTATGGTGAATCATACTGCAGTTGTGGTGATGTACTTAATTTTGCTTTTTCAAAAATCTTACAGGACAGATATCGAGTAAGCTAAGACAGAAGATGTAAGATCTTTTTCTGCATCATTTAACTCTTCAGATATGGGGAAAGAACAGCATTTTTATTTCAGTTAGATCTACTGCCTTGATTTATAATAATATGTGGCACTTATGAATTTTACACCTATTATCAATTACAAATTAGACTAGTAAACCAGTGTGCTTTTTTGATTGCCTCTATTAAGTTACTTTATCCACATTTATTAAAAGCTGTCAACTAATAAAAGTAACATTCACCAGAGGCAAATTACCATACTCAAAGCAACAGTAGTAGGAATGAAGTGAAATTCTAGTGTTACACAGATTTGCAGTGATCTTTTTAATTACCTGCCAGCTTTAAACATACGTGCTTCTACTATCGCTTTCATCTCTATTTGACTTCTAACAACTATGAAAAAGGAACTTTTACTTCATAAACACCTACGTCTTGGCAATGTGATTTTTGCAGTTCCTTCTGTCTTCGCAGAGTCACAAATCTTAGTTCTGTGAAATCTTCCACGAAATATCAAGCAAAAGAGAACGCCAAATGCAATGCTGTCAGGATTCTTAGAGCATAATAGGCACAAGTTTCTTGTACTGTAAAAATAATTCAAAAGCTTCAAGCATTTATGTGTCATCCTATTTGTTAATATCATCTTTTGACTGTAAGAAAAAAAAAAAGATATCTCTAGCCCTGTTCCTTTATTTCTGCAAGAAATTATCCTAATAAAGCACTTGAGCAAAAAGGACAGAAGCCACTTAAAATGGAGAGTATTAGCCAGTATTGACATAGATTTTGCTCCCTCCTTCGCCTCTTAGAGTGCTTTGTTTCGACATTCAAGTACTATACATGCAATTCAGTTACTACAGTATTTCCTCAATTCCACACTGAGCCCCTACAGAAGCTGCTACTGCAGCAGAAAAGCAGAGCGATCCTTACACATCTATTCAGTAAGGCGGAGACCTAATAAATGCATGTCAGCTCAGCAGAAAGCCTCCAGAACTTCATTTCTTCTCAATAGAAATGTTGTAGCTAATAGAAAAGCTTACATTTATTTTTGAGTTTCTAAGACATTCTTAGATGTTTGCAGCACACATCAAGGCCATATATTGTTTGTAACAAAAGCTATTCTTGCCCCATTACCCTTTCTGCTCTGAGGTCAAAAAAGCTTTTTTGTTGTGAAATCACACAGTGAAGATTGTCAAAAGGATCAGTATGCAATGAGAGAAATACTAGTTTGGATCAAAGCTGGAGCAAATCAAAAATCCAGAGGCCACAATAAGTCCTACAGTCAGATAAAGGTCTGTGGAATACAGATACATATATCTGGGTGTCATGGTAGTCTCAAAAATAATATTTAAAACTAATTGCTCTTTCAAAGATGCCATATTGTCAGTCGTATTTTCTACGTGTAAATAAGGACTAAATCCACAGTCCCCACAGCAAGTCTAGACTGAGAAATGTTTCTGAAGACAACTGATATTAATAGAAAACTAGTAACCTTGTAATTTTTGTTTAGCAGCAGCAATCATTTGAATTTCTGAATCTTCACATTCCAAAGGGTCAGATTTCAGTACATAATACTCAGCCCATACAATGAGTATAAATTCTGACTTCATATTAACAACTTATTCAGAGGATTCCGTTAGTGTGTATTTGCTTCTTCTATTGCAACTCACAACTTAAATCCTTTCCCCTCATGAGTAACTTGACACACGCAACATGGCCATGAACTTTGAAAAGAATCCTCCCAGGAGCTTAAGGCCACACAGAGATTCTTGTTTACAGCAGCCTAAAAGAAAGAATTAACATTTTTCTAGCTCACTGAAATGCTGCAATGACTAAAAAGAGAAATTAAGAGCTTGCTTAAGAACTCTGAATTGCCTTCTCTGCCTTCAAAGCTTAAAACTTCATCATTTACCTTTCTTTCAAGCCAGTATCTTGATACTTGCAAGTGATTATCTTTCCATTTGACTGCTGCCTACCTATAACCTTTTTGCATACTTGTGAACATGAAGAATTTCTTTCTCCTAATAAAAATGTTTCAGTGTAACTAGGTCATCTAGTTTGTGTGTCACACTACCCCAACATTGCTTTCTTTTCCAGACACCTGGCACCCAAATGCATTTAGAAGCAGCAGCTACTCCTGTCACTGAAGGAACAGGCTAGTCATTTAGCACATAGTCTATACTTTCTCACATGACAGGTAGCGATGCTGGAGAACAACTTAAATGGAAGAGCAGCAAGCACCCATGTGGTACAAATTCCAGCTTAACATAAACACCGACCTGCACCTGCACCAACCAAAGACCTTTTCTGAGTTAGTCCCTTCTAGATTATAACTGGAGACTCCCACTTGGATATGCCTTACCGTACAAAGAACACTCCCTTCAGAGCTGGGTTACCCGCAAAGCCCTTTCTGTGCAGCCTATTCACGTGACACTGGGACGGCTGGGCACAGGTCCTGCATGCACTGTCTGTAGTCACTGTTCTCTGGACTAAATGCAAAGACAAGGGCAACCTGCTCCTCCTGCAGAGACCAGGAAGCTCCTAATGAGTAGCAGATAACCAGCCAGGTGAATTTATTTCCTTTGGACTGCTTTCGGGATGCACTAGGGCACTCCTTAGGGCAGCTGAAGGCTTGTTCCACCAGAGCCTGGGGACCCTACCTTTCTCAACCAGGGTGTTACAGTGGTTTACACACGTGGTCAACACCAGATGCAAAGCTGCAGTCAATTGTGAGTGTTCTTGATGACAGTACTGGGCACAATTGCTGAAGCAGATAGACCTCACCACTGTACTGGGAAGAATTTAATGCTGTGTGCAGAAAAGATTAACAGCACCAATACAAGCTCACACTCTGGCTTGCATTTTTGGCCGAACTGGACAGCAGTGATTCAATGATCACAAATACAAATTCTTGTCTGGGAAGCTAAACACATGTTAGCAAAAAGGCTCAAATACATTAGTTAGCTGGACTACAAGAAAATCAGAGAAATCATCTTACAAAAGTTGAAGTTTGCTTCAGACACCAGAGGCACCAGTTCTCCTCCCATCAAGATACTGTCAGTGGCTTCTGGCCAGGCTGAATGTGTCTACACATGCAGACAGGAGCCTGAAATGCTTCAGAACAGGCTGTACCACATGCACAAGTATCTCTTCTTCCTAGTCCTCTACAGTTTAGTGCACTTTGGAAATGTCCCATGGGCACCGCAGCTAGCCATGTTAAGAGAACATACTCCACACACTGATGTGTATGCACACAGGTGTGAATCTATATATATTCATTTATAGTTTAGTTAAAAACTCTCCTAAGTGCTTGGACACAGCAATCAGTATGAACTACAGGTGACTCATGTAACTAACCCTTGAAACAATTCAGTTATCAGGAAGTCAGCCACCACTTCCCAAGTTCAGAGACTTGTCTTTAGAGTACTTCAAACCAAACATGCACAGTACCAGCATTAAAGAGAAGTGGCATGCTTCCTCAGCCGTACCACCTTTTCAAACTACTTTATTCTGAAGGAACTACAGAGAAACAACAGGATCCCACAATCTCATGAGTATCTCCAAGTTGCTGGTTACTCCCTTTTCTCACCAATATGCACAGTTCATTATGGCTCACTCAGAAGCACAGCCCTTCTTACCTAAAAGCACACTTTAGGATAGCTTAGCAGTCACTAAAGAAGAACAACCCTTTGTAACAAATACAGCATTAACAACAACTGATTCTATAAAGATATAGGAGGAAAGGTGCTGTGGAGAACTCACAAGAACAAAAGAAACAAGGTCACTTGAATTTCAGCAGAATCAGTAGGCTTATCTTTGCAATCTTGTGCCTGTCTGATACAAGAATCAGGAGAAGACAGTAAGCTCTTTGTATCTTTCATTTGAAAAAAATAGCAAAGAAGGATTTTCCCAACACTTAATTCTGTTTGGTGCAAGGAAAAGCAGGTTTTACTTGCAATGTATGCAATGAGGCTTCAGTGTCCTGTCGAAAGAACCAGGTTAGTGCATTACTCAAAGCGAAATTGTGACAACCTTTGACAGATAATTAGTGCAGATAAGAGGGGAATGGAAGAACATTTCCAGTTAAGAAAGATAGGAAGAGCACACACTGGAGTTCAAAAGCAGACCCAACAGATATGTAACAGGTCCAGGTTTCAACTGGAAAAATGAAATATGTCTGCTGGTTCCTTGAGAATAAATCACCAGTTTAATCACTAATTATAATTCACAGATCAAAGTAGTGAGATAACCAGATAAACTTTCCCTGTACAAATGGGCAAGCTGAATCTCATGAGACAAAATTTACTAGGCAAGATTTAGTTTTCTTACTGTATGCCAACAGATAATCATAATCTAAATTACAGTCTTCAGAATCTATGTTTTGAGACACAGAGAACACAGATCACAGGAAAGCACCCACACTACACACAGCTCTGAGATCCAGAATAAGAAGGGAAAACACTCCTTCTGAAGAAGGCCCTAGAATCAGAATTACAGCATTTAAGCTATGGCCAGAAAAATAAGCTAAAGAGAATCCCAATTCATTTTGTAAGGTACTTACTGATTTAGAGACGATAAAAATACAGAAAAAGTTTCCCTCTCCAATCAAAAAAATATGCAAACACTAAGCCCAGACTCATCTAAGAGAGAAATTCTGAAAGATACTACTAGCAAAACTCAAATTAAGGTTCTGGTCTCATTATTGCTTCAGCTTGTGGCAGAACAAGCAGCACAGATTTCCCTGGGAAGTCATGAGGAGAAATGTGATTACATATAAGTCATTAACCAAGACTAAACACAGGGCAAATCACAAGCTTGGAACAATTTCAAACAAACAGTTAAGCAAAGTCTGAGCAAATCCAGAAAGTTTTGTGAACCATCCTAGCTAAAGCAGAGAGGAAGCTGCCTCTATTTTTCTGCTGAGAATATATTCTTTTTTTTTAATTTTATTGCCTTAGTCTGTCTCCATGCTGTAACCTTAGATATTCAAACAATAACAAAACAGAAGGATGCCAAATCCTTACCTGTTAGAAATAAGATGCAGCAACTAAATGACAAATGTTAAAAGCTTTACAAAAAAAAGGCTTGTTGTCACTGCAATAACTGCCATTTTCCACCTTGGTTTGGGAAACAATACAGACACTTTTATAATGAAACTCAAAACACTTATACTACACTCAAGAAAGCACTATTTATTCTGAGACAGTCAGAAGCAATTAAGTCTATTAATAGAGCCAGTTATATACAGTAAATACTTCCTGATATAACTGTGTAAGACATATGTCAGAAAATAATCTCCAAGGAAAGTAACTCTAATTTAAACAGGAAGTTTATAATAACAGTAACAACCTGATTCATCTTCCTCACAAGTCTTTCATAACTCTTCAGCGGATTTCACACAGAGAATGAATGTCACAGTAAGTTTCCACAGAAGTATGCAGATGATAATACAGAACTCACTGTTCTCAAGAGGTAGATACAAGGCTTAATAGGTGCAAAAACGTAGACTTCACTCAAGAGCATGGTCACACTGGACTGCATGTGCAATGACTTATTGAGATTGTTTCAACTACCCTGTTGTCTTTTCAATGACTGCCTGTCAACTCACTGAACAGGGGGAATGCTTGCTTAATTAAGAGCAAAGTTAGGCAAGATGATGGCTTACGCTTTTACTTAAATGGAGTAATCTTGCTATAAATCTAGTACAGGGCTTACAACTAAAAATAATCATTTACCTGGTCAAGAAGGCATGATTCATCTATTTTGCCAGGTGTGAAGAGGCAATGAGCTACTGCATATATTACTAGCCTAGCCACTTTCAAAACACACTCCTGCTTGAGTAAAGATCCTTTACCAGAGAAGTCCTGAGGGTTAAATCCATTGCCCTTTGGTATCAACTGATAACACTATTCTTCAGTTTCAAGTGACTGAGCCTTTAGCAATTTTGAAGAGTAATGTGAAATGTGGCAGTGTCCAAGCCCTTGAAAGTAAGATTAATTCTTAACTAATTGCTGCTAAATACACTGTAGGAACTCAAACCCATATGAAGGTCTTACTCTTCAGTAAGTGTTGCAAATGCATTAATACACCTTTTCATAAAGACAACTCAAATTCCATTGCATGCAAGTCAAACTTGATTGAACAGGTTGGGTAGCAGCCTTTCAGGATTCTCCCAGAACGTTCAAACCTTCATAAGGCTACATGAGCAGCACAACAGCAGTGTCGATAAAAGATGGCAGAAGGGGTGCATGTGTATGTGTGTACACACACCCATACACCCCCTCCCCTGCCCCAAAACACCTCCAAAGCTTTCCCCTTCAAGTTCCAGATTCCTTGTACAAATAGCAGTGCATAAAAAGCACCCTATATTTCCTCAAAACAAGCTCACAATACATCAAATCTCACCTCCCACAGAAGCTGTTGAAATGAACAATAAATGCAACAGTAAGGAAGAACCCTCAAATCAGCTTTAGGTAAGCCAACCTAGTTTCTCTCTAATGCATCATTTAGTTAAGACAGCAAACTACAATGAAGGGTGAATTCCACTCAGCACTTCCCACATCTCCATTCAACTGATATTACTTATCAGAAATGGAGGGGGGGGACACACACAAAATAATTCAGTTTTTAAGCTCAATATGAACTGGATAGTGGACTGATCTGACAGTTGATTAACAGGAGAACAAACACTAGAAAACTGCTGAACTGCAGGCAAACAGGGCTGAAAATTCAGTTTCAACTACCATGTTTTCCAGTTTTCAAGGCTATGTAGACCTAGATAAATCAACTTGTTAACAAGGGACAAATAGCTCCCTTGGAAAGGACAAAAAAGTTTTACTCCTTACAAGCATCAAACTTATGTAAACCAACATGCTGCTCACCTGTATTTGGAATTTCTACTTGACTGCAATTCATGTGCTGAAAGGAGCAGCTTTGTTTTCAAAATGGCTTGTTCAGGAACAGATCAGAATATGACAAGAGGACAGCTGCCAACCTTAAAGCTAACATACAAAATGTTTTTGGTCAAGCTGATCTGGAAGTAATTCCTAACTGAAGAAGAAACAGCTTAGAAACTGACTGGATTCCATCATTTATAAAGTACAAATAAAAGGGCCACCATAGTTACCAATTTCACCTATTATATTGTGGTGTTTCCCCTCAATTTTTGCACAACTGATCAGTTTGCAAAAATTTCCAACGACGAGTGCACTGAACTTTGCAGAAAATCCAAGAGAGAAAGCAATAA
Organism: Scytalopus superciliaris; assembly: GCA_013400415.1. Taxonomy (NCBI): domain Eukaryota; kingdom Metazoa; phylum Chordata; class Aves; order Passeriformes; family Rhinocryptidae; genus Scytalopus; species Scytalopus superciliaris. Next base: position 1,012,539 of record VXBX01005473.1, read on the forward strand.
GGGCAATGACATACACGTGGGTTTTTTTATTTCTGTATGCAATGTAATGTTTAGGCACGTTGCTTGGGACGCCTTCTAAAATAAATCATTGGCCATTGTTTAGAGTATCCTTTTGGCTTTAAATACTGGTCAGGAAAACAAGTGATGTAAAAAATAAATGGATATTACAGAAACAAAAATGGATTTGCATCTAAAAGTGCAGGAGTATTTTAACCCTTTCACCAGACAATGTGGCAATATACAGTATATTGCTTCGGTTTGTTTGAGAAGGCTGTTGGATTTTTACACTGACATAGAAAATTATAAATTACACAGAATTAGTTTCCATAATCACTATATATATACACAAACCAGCTGTGAAAAAACTGGTTTAGAACATACAAATGAAAGCCTCACACAGATCAGTACAGTGAAATTAACAATTAACATGCTCTGCTGCCAAAATTTGTATTAAAAACACTATTTACTTTTAAAATGCATGTACTGTAATTACATTAGCAGCACGGGCATTTCATTTACTTGACTTGTCTAAAAGGATTATAGCGTTTTAAATACGCAGATTGTTCTGAAATGTTCCATTGTATAATGTTTGGTATTAAACTAAATCTTGGTGAACTGTTTAAAAGGCAGGTGAACCACTTAAACACAACAAGCCATGTGCACTCCAAATATTCTAGTGTTTCACCTGTAAGGTTTTGTTTCAAGCAAACTAGACTTAACAGAACATATGGCTTTACAGTAACATCAATTTGTCAACTAAGCTGTTGCAATAAATACTTAAAATCTCTACCAATAGACTTACATTTTTTGATCTGTTTTGAACAATACAGAAAACAATTACCAATTAAAAAACTTGTTGTAAAATGTTGAACACCAAAAAATTCTTATTTAAATCACTTTTGTAAGCTAAAACAACCAAAATAACATTTATAGGGCATTTCAGTTTCAGAAAAAACATGAATTTTCTTTTTCTTTTTTACAAGGTGAAAAATGTAAGAAAACTGCTAAATACTTTGGTCACACTAATCGTCAAATAGTTATGTCTCAAATACATTAGATTTTTGTATTCACTTTTTTTATAAAACTATTCTTACAGCCATTTTAACTATAGTAACACTACTGTCATCATTACATGGGTAGCAGGATCTTATTTCACAGCCCCCCATTATTTAGAACAATACAATATAAACATACGCAAAAATTATTGGTATTTTTCAATGTGCAATATTTTTACACTTATGAATTTCTGTACAATGTCTTAAAATCTAGAATATAAATGTTGCTGGTCCTGATTCCTTGCGAAATTAGTGCAGCAGTGACTGGCTTCAACAGGGTCAAGATGAAATCCTCAAGAAACACTTAAACACCTGGACATCAGTTCTTCCTCTTCAGCCAAGGTAGCAGGCATCACATATCATACAGGGCCATTAACAGATGCCTCTCCTAAATGGGTGTGTTGATCAGTCCTATGAAGCCAAAAAAAGATGTAAGTATACAAGAAAGGTTCAAACAAATTCAGATAGGTACAACAAAAACAAATCCAAAAAAACAACCCCAGATCATGTGCAGCATAACCCATGAACTGAAAAGAAGAAACATGCTAATAACGTCCTCATCCCATTTACCTTCTGCAGTCCAGCATTTCTAAAGTCTTTATTGCCTAATTAGGCAGAGCACTCAATTAACTGAGCACACCACTGAAGTGTCTGATCTTCATTAACAGGGATACTAAGTAATCTCTAGAGATGAGATATCTCTGAGAGAATCACTAATAAAAAGCACATTGCTGATATTTATCCAAATTTTATTCCATGAGGCAAAATGCGATACTAGGAGTATTTAACATTGCACTGGAAAGCAAGCAGCTAAAATACAATAGGAAAAACAACAGCATCTTAAAAACTACTTTAGTTACTAATCTAATCTACAAACAGCCACTTTACAAACACTTTGAATGCCAGTCCACTAGCATAAAAAGTTCAGGAAGTATGGAGGCTACAGGCAGCAAACCCACAAAAGTGAAAACAGTATACACATGTCTAGATAAAGAAGTTTAGTGTAACTTGGGCTCAATTGCTCTGGACTAGCACAAAGAGGTCAAATTGGTGCATGAGAACATTAAAAATATGCAAGTAACAAAGGCAAAAAAATTTCAGTGCAAGCCTACGGAATACATCTGAAGATCGCCTAAAAGAATGCAACTACTGCTTGGAACCACAGAGGAGAAAAGTTACCTGTAACTCCTGTTCTCTGATGGTGGACATCACAGAGAAACGACTCTGGGGTCCGTGCTCTACATGCACATGACCAGCAGGAGTCCCCTAGCTAAGTCTTTGGCTGCTAAGCTATAAAAATACTTTTTTAAAAACATATGTACATATTAGAGAAGAGACAGCACTAGACAAAAGCAAACATTTTAGAGAAACCTGGAAGGTAAGAAACAAGTGCTGCACAGACACAAGTGTGACAGTCTGCATGACAGTCACTGGGATCCAGGACAGAACTGGGCTTCTAGCAGAGATTACTCCTGCTAGCCAGCCAGAGACCTAGCTAGGGGACACCTTCCACTAGTCACATACATAGAGCCCCAAAAGCACAATTATGTTTGATATTTATACTGTGCTTATGAGGATCTACTGCGACAGCCACCTTTAGAGAAAGTACTGAGCTTTGCTGAAGCCAGCTGGATTCAATGAAAGGAGTTTCTTATTTCCTGCAACCCAAAATCAATCCAACAAACTGCTAGCTCTGAGAGCCCTCTGTTGGATTAGACAAGCATCTTCACTCAAAGAGCCATCACCTAGTACCCACAGATTTCTTCCCTACAATTTAATGCTTATCAGCATTAAAAAAAATATTGTCTTGATAAACACAGTACCTCCAGAAGAGGCTGTGAGAGTTTTTGGGTTTCCCACTTCAAGTATACAGAGTCGGGTTTTTTTCTGATTAGAATCCACTTCTTGATCAAGGTTCAAGATTTATGCAGAGTAGAAAGTTAGTAGAAAGGAGCTAGTTACATACTGGCTCCTAAACAAGTCTAAAAAAACAGAATCCAAATTTTTCAAACATGCTTACATCTTTTTTAGACTCCATACAGTATAATCAGAGCATGCAGTAGAGTTCTGTATATCGTTATTCTAACTCGAGAACAATTGTCACAAAACAGAATGAGGATATTTACAACTACCTGCAAGACAAATATATTTTGATGACTCAAGAGTCTTATAATCAACAGAAAATGTAAGCTGTGAGAATTAAATAAAATAGATGTAAGTACATGTCTAGGCTGAGCTAAACTCACTCTCTTTAGATCAATTATATTAGAGAAACAAACAAACTGCTATGGAGAGGACTGAAAGCATCCTTGAATGCAGTTACCTCTGTTCTGGACTGCTGTTAGTAGGCTGAAGAGCTGAAGGGACCTCTTCTGCAACCTCTGCATTCTCTTCCACTACATATTTACAAGAAGCACCCTGCGAGGTAGACAATTTTCCTTCCTCACTTGAAAAAAAAAGAAAAAAGAAGTAATTTAATTTATTTACTTTTTAAGTTTACTTATAGGGAGTGTCAGGCAACAGGAGAAAACAGACGGGTCCGTATTTCACATGCAAATGAACTGCAAGTTATGATTGCAACATGAAGATCAAGCACATGGCTCTACACTTCACAGACACCTAATGATGCACTGGTGTTCACATCCATTAAAATTTGACTGGATAAAATGGCAGGAAATACAGTGATTGCAAATAAGATCAGAAAGAAAATAAGGTATGTGCGTGATGCCTGAAGTGGTAACAATCACAGTCATGATCCTTTACTATACATACCGATAGGATTTCAACACTCTGAAGCCAGAAGTATGCGAAAATGGAAGAAAGTATAAAAGAAATTCAAGATTCCCTCAGAAACTGGAATTAATAAAATCTGCCCATGAAACAGCAGCAGAATCATTAACTCATTGCCATCTTACATATTAAACTCCCTAATAACTCCACAGTGAATATGATATATGGGTTACATGACACTAAGACTGCAGCCCAATCTATTTCACAAATTTCCTCTGGGAGACAAAATCAAAGTTCAATGAAAATGCAGTACACTCACACTATATAAGACATTATTATGTAACCAGGAAGCCTCAAAAGTCATTAGCAAACAAATCTTCTGTTTTGCCTCTAAACCAAACCTTCTCTGCCTCTCTATTCCACCCTCTTCCACCTCCATCACATCATTACGAGTGCACTGAAATACAAATTTGACCATATATACCTGCAAGAGATAGTTATAAGGTAGCTCTGAAGTAGACACAAACATCAATCTTATCCCTCCGGGGCAACAAATCTATTTATGCAAGAAGTGCCAATCCCCTCTGTTGGTTTTCTTCCTATTCGCACAGTTCTCCTTTCCATGGATCCTTTAAATTTCAACGAATCCTTCTCTTTCCTCCTTCTATCTGCAGGGCCTGCAAAAATAGTCTTTTGCATTGCAATCTCTCATCAAGTTTTCCCCAACTAATCTTCCCATCTCATTTGTCTTGATACTTTGTATTAATTTGAAATAAAATACTTGTCCTAATTGTTTTTATTTTTTAAAGAGGTAGTCTCTGCTAGCATTCTTCTTTCTCATTCTCCATTCTGAACTAAGTTCAGAAGTCACATTTTTGTCCTTTGCAGCGTTCCACAAATTAACTACTGTGCTTATAATGCTCCTCCTCCCCTCAGCATTGACTTGAACAGCATCAATTTTCTACTGACAGAAATCTACATAAAGCTGAAGTCTGGAAGCATCCACTTCGTAATGCTGACAGGCCAGAGTAGGACCTCCTCTCACTACTCTAAGTGTCCCTTAATTTAGACTTTTTCCCAGCACACTAATTTTTAAAAAGCCACTTGAGAATTGCTCAGTATGAAGCCACACTTCTCTATCAGAGTAGAACAGTCTCTGTATTTAAGACCTCATCTTTGAGCCTCTATGTTTCCTTAACATTTCCTTTCCAAATCAAGATCCCAGACTCCCCATTGCTAGAAGTTTTCAAGAAGCAATTGGACAGTTCCAGATAATCTCATCTGGGCTCCATTTCCAATAAAAGATTATATCAGATAATCTTTCAAGATCCCTTCTGACCTGGGCAATTCTTTGATACTGCCTCCCTTTGCACCTCTATGCTCTTTTACCTACAGTTCAAGCAGGTAATTCCATGAAGGCAGGCAGGAACTGCCACTACATGCTGCCTTCTCATGTTAGTTTTAGCACCAGCATAAGAAGCCACACAACTTCAAAGTGCATGTGAGCTAAAGTACTTTGAGGAGAAGTTGAAAGACACCATGGATAACTAAGTCAAACTAAATAACATCTAAGAGTGAAGACCACGTAAATGCATTCTCCAGAAGACAGAATAAAATGAACAGCAGATGCATCATTTAGCATTCAATCAGAAAGGACTATGGTTTCACGTCACATCAGTCTGCACAGAGTCCCAATACTTCTCTAAATTGCTTTGGTTCAATTCCTCCATCAATGCCATTCGATTTATAGTCACTGTGCAGTCACAAATGCTCCCTCCTCTGTACTGAAAAACATCCAAAGTTAATTCAATCAGATAGTCAAACAGATGGAAGCAAGAGTGACTGAAAGCTGCTATGTTTTAAGTTCTATTCATTTTGGATGGTTCAGGAATTATCTACTACCTGTAACAGGACAAAGTAAAATTAAATGACAGGCAATGCAAGGACTAACACTGGAAAAGCTTCTTCTATTGAAGTCAACTGCTAGTGGTTTTTTTAAGCAACTTCGAAGACGGAGACAATTTCTTTTCAATATTTAAAGCTAGAATAGGGACAGATAATAGAAAGTTATTCTAATAGAATGAGAAGAGGATTGCAGGTCAAAACACTAGTATGCTCCAATTTAAGATCAAGGTGGAGGCAGGACACACCACATTCAATAAATAAAAGCAAAATTTCCGCAGGTCAGACTGTAGTCTCTGTTTCCCTACCTAAATATTTGCTACTAAATGAAAAACACTTGACCATTAAATCTAAGATCACAAGATCTTAGTAGATGGGACAAAGCAGACGAAACAGAAATGTGCTTTATTCTCATAAAAGGATCACAATGTTGGTACATATAATATAGAATTTAACCTTATAATAAGATACTTATTCCTGAATCATGCACCTGGTATCAGAAGATACCAAACTCATGGAGTTGTTATTCTAGAATTCTATGTGCCACCTGTAGTCCAGAACAGATTTAACACCATTATGCATACCACCAAAAGTGATCACCCCAAGTGTCTGATGAGCTGCTCTCAAGAGCAGTGCCTGGCTGGCCTTCAACTTCTGTCCTCCATCCTTCTGGATGAGAAGAATGAAATTCCAATCCAAATCTAAGAATTCTGTGCAAAATTTAAAAAGCTTAGTTTTGATGTGCAATTAACTGTGTGTTAAGAGAACTGTACATGAAAAATTCACAACAGTGTGCATCAGAGTCCTAAGTTGAGTCAGTCTTCCACTGATAACCCTCCACTAAAACTAAGGCTTAATAAGCAAAGTTGTATGTTATAATAACTAAGTAGAAGTAAAGTTTCAAAACAATTACTTCGAATGGTTTCTAGTTAAAGCCTCAGGAATTATCACTTACAAAGAATTCTCTCTGATAACACAGTTACTTCATAAGGTGTGAACACAATAAATAGGTATTCTTACCTTTTGAAAACAGCCGTTTCAGTTTTAGCATCTACAGTTAGGCTCAGTGTCTCCTTCATGCTGCCATTCATGACTGTTTCAGTTACCTTGTCTGCATTTTCTACATCATCCTCTCCATCAGAGCTGGCCTCCATAGCAACACTTCCTGGGGCTAGAAGTATAAATAGAAGTAATTTAGTACATGGCTAGCTATGTTTCTATTTCATGAGCAAGCATATAAACCAATATAACTAGAATAATATTTTTGCAGTTTCGTACACTTCTGGAATTCTTTACAGAGAGAATCACCTTTCTGCAAGTGCCACACATTTATATAGAGAGAGGGTAAGTACTGCTTACAGATGGCTTAAGAAAAAGCCAGTCTGTAACTTTTTTTTTCATTTTACAAGCCACTTAATGATTTAGACTGATAATGGTTATTGCAAAAGGTTTGCCTAAACAAGACTTCAGTAGGATTAGAGCAAAGAATTTTTCTTCTGTACAGTCAAATTCATGAAACAAGCCCATACAGTACAAATCTGATGCTAAGTTTCTAAGTATAGACAAGCATTTGGGAAGTCCAGTCTCCCTGAACTTCTCATCTGCACTTCTTACTGTTCCTGTTAATATTTTAAAAGCTCATTAAAATATTTTTCTCCTTCAACCAGTTCATATACGTAGAACAAAAAATTAGTGCATGCATAGTGAAGGTGGCTTGGAAAGGAATGAGCAGGAAGGAGAAATAGGAACACATTGAGGCTACTGGCCTATTGCCACAGAGGGCAAGACTGGAGGGTACCACTCTTCTTGGGCATCAGCTCGGCTAAGTGCTGACACAGTTGAGAGGATTTCCTAATAGAACACACTTCACCTCTTTGTAATGCTTTTCTGTTCATGATATGCAGGCTTTTTATAGGTAACATTAATACTGGCTCATGTTTTAAATTGGAAACTCATTTTAAATAGCTCAGAAACACTTTGAAAAGTCACTGTCATTACCTGGCAGAAGAGAAACCGAACCAGAGAAGAGGTTTCTGGAAACCTAAAATTTTAAAGTTCCTAGGTGTAACTCCCCCAATCAAGCCATTCGTATTTGTGACTGCAGTATACTTACTCTCTAGCTGTGTTGCAAGAGCAGTTACATTTGCACTCAAGGGATCGCCTGGATCTGTGTTTGTTTCCATTTCCACAGGAGAACTGCTTCTTAAGGAATCTTTTGAGCTTCAAATACAGTAAAAAAGCTTTAGAAACATTTCTGAGTAGCAGAATGAAGTGTTCTTAAAACAGTAGTAGTTCTCTACCAAAGTAGTAAGGTCTAGAACTCCAGTGAAACTGAAAGACAGCAAGTTGGTTTGTAGGAGTCTTGGAAAGACGTGCTAAATTCCAGTTTAGTATTGCAAAATCCACCAGAACAGAGCTGAGGATGTTTGATGGTCCTTTTATTTTCACTTGATTTGGCTGGATTACAAGTAATAGTGAAATATTTTTAACTGATTTTCTAAATGCACACTTTGCACCTTGAAAGATGGTTCTCAGTTGAGATTGCCAATGCAGTCATCATTCACTACAAAAGCAATTTCACTATGCAATCGTATATGCAGTATTGGTACAAGTTTTTCACTCTGAAGGAACTCAAAAGACAAGATTTGGCCACTTGAAGAACTTATCATTTACAGAATAATCTTTTCTAGGCAGTAATGTGGCAACTCGAAGACTTCATTTTCTAAACCCTTAATTTGGTTATCAATTTTCCTGCCTCAAGCATGAAACAATACACTGTTTCTTGTCGGAAGAATCATACTTTTGTATCTGAGCTATTTCAATGCCCAGAGAAAAAACAAAGCCAGATGTAGAAAAGCAAAGTTTTCAGATTCGAGAAGGAATCTGCTCTTGACTGCTAAATATTTGGCAACACAAAATTTACATCTATGTAATTAGGTACATACACAAGACTTGAGTTACTTTTTGTGTAGAGTTCAATCCAAGAAAGAACAGCATTGTCTCGGGTGTTCTCAAAATACTGCACAACTGCCCGACCCAGTTACCACAGCTGCTCAGCTATGTAAATTTCCCAAAACCGAAAGGACAAACTCTCCCTGTCCCAACAAACCAAACAAAAATCCAAACCTATTTGCTTTATAACATCCATAGAACAGTCATCATAGATATTTTATGACCTTTACATTCAACAGTTCACTACATTCAGTCTACACTAATAATAAAAAAAATACAGTCTAAATTTTTGTCAGAGAACAACATTAAAGGACCCAAATGTTCATAAAACCCCTTTAAAACAATTACACTAGTATTCACCCATCCTACAAAAGCCTGCTGTGAAGTAGATCATACAAAGACATGCTTCGGACACTTTCCATACACCTTATATTCCACCACAGCACCATCAACACAGGCCTGTGCAGAGATGGACACCCCAAGGAAACCAAACTTACCCTGAATAATTTTCTTACCTCAAAGAGGACGTGAAGTCAGAAAACGAAGCCCAGCCAGTTTCTTTTGCTGGCATAGGTGCTTCAGTACTCCACACACCAGACCCAACAGAATCCAGACTAGCACCATGAGCAGTCTCCATGGGTACATCAAAGTTCGCTGACCAGTTAGGTGCTGAAAAACCATCAAGAAGTTCATTAGGAACAAATTTAAATAAAAAACCTGAATGCACATATGCCTAACACACTGATTCTCTCTCTGTACATTCCAAAAAGAGAACGCAAAATTCCTAACAAGACTTCAAAGCACATGCAGAAAAATCCTCTATATCCTGTTAAAAAATGGATGTGTTCCCTGAAACAAAACTTCTGCTAGTATGGCAGAATTTTAAGATCAGTAACTCAGTAGTCTGCTAAAAAAAGATAAAGTCTATCTGAAGAACAGAACTAATAAATCATACTACATCACAGTATAATCCCACTTTATTCTTTAAATTAACATCAACATTTATAATTTTTCAAAATTAATTTCTATAATAATGAAAATCTTAAGAGTTTTCACCCCTTTTTCCATTTCTTTAAATAATTTCTCATGCACTAACACCACTGCTAAGTTTCAGAAAAGTTTAAGGCTTTTTACAACTTAAAATATTTATTGGTATTCTAAATTTTGGAGCAACTGTGACTTAATAGCATCTAATTTAGGATAGGTCAATTCAAAATACTTCACCTACCCAAGGGAAACATGTTTTTCATTAACACTTACATACAAAAAAACAGGCTGAAAAGGAAGCTCTGACTAGCAATTAGAAATTCCAACCCAGGCAGATATGGGAGGAGACCCACATGGATCAAAACTTGTTTGACACACAGATGCCAACGACACCAATCTGACAAAAGAAAAGAAAACCCTTAACTTTTCCTTCTATTTTAATTTAATTCCTTACAGTCTAGATAAAACACAGGGCTTTTACCTACAGATATTGCCAATTTAACCAAAGCCAGTTCAGTCCTGACTTGAATGTGAAAACTTTTCAACCAATTACATCAGTTAAGATTTCATGGAAGAGTCTCCTGATGTGCACCTTCCATTCACATATGAAATGAGAACAATGCAAATCCACTGAGCTTCTGTAGGAAGTCTTTTAGAAGAGCATTTGTTAGATGAAAAGGTGGTCTGAAAGGCTTTCAGTAAAAATACCATCTTTCAGGTTTGGGGATTAATAATCTATTAGTTTTGCATTCAGGATTTCTAAATCAGTACATTTAATCCTTCTCTTTCTGATTACTCCTCCTTTTTTTCCCCTCTTGAAGAGCAGTAACATGAATTTTAGAAAGTCATTCATTCAAGACGTGTAAGGAATTCAAACTTCCCAACATTTCCACGCTCTGTTGCAAGTGGGAAAGACTACTTAAGACAGTTGGAATAAAAACAGTAAATGAAGAAACTCCTACAAAATCAGACTGATAGATCTAACATTTCCTATAACCCAGAGCAGTAGGGAAAAAGGCTACGTACGTTCACTTAAGTCTACTTCCATTTTGTCCTCTGTATTGGTGTGCGATTCAAACAAGTCCTGTTTAGTTCCATCCTCTTCTTCAGAATCTGTGCTTTCTTCACTGTCTGTACTGCCCGAACTTCAAAGACAAAGAGACAGTTTACACTCTGCTTTTTGTATAAGACCCTGGGCACTATGAAATACTAGAGTGTTTGAGGCTCAAGAGAATGACCACAATACTTATTTCTGACAGATTAACTGCAGTATAATTTTATTCCCCTCATTTCTCTCTCTCAATAAATCCAAGGTTTAAGGTTTTTCACTTGATCATGTAAAGAGGCTTTCAGTAGACATTGAGGGAGGCTGCACAGCCCTGAGCTTTGAGGACTAGATGCTCCTTCCCCTCAATGCATCTTCCTATGTCCACAACCACACTGATACTGTAGAGAGGACAGCAAGGTGTTAGAGAGGTGTGGAGCTAGGCTGCCTTGTCCGAGGCAAGAATGGCTAAGCAGGTTTAAAAGGAGAGGGGAAAAATAAGCCGCAGGAAAAAAAAACGAAACAAAAAACAAGCAAGCAAACTAAACCAAACAAACCCAAAAAAGCTACAAAAGCTGAAGTGCATCTTCTACAAATTGTGGCTGGAAAACAGAACTCTAGAGCCATTTCTCCATGGAATGAAAATAGCTGGTTATGCTGGACAATCTGTACTAACAGCCACACTGAAACAGAGGACAGATGCATTACTACAGGCTCACTACACTGCTCTTTGCATGAAAGACATTTCTTACCTGGACCGTCTCTGGGACTCTGGTGTAAATGTAATATGTTTTTCTTCCCAAATATCTTCTTCATCAGAGCCACCATCATCAAACTGCTGTATCCGCTCCTTACAGCATGCCTCAAACAAGGCTATATTGCCCTAAATATAACAAAAGTATAAAATTTGTACTTACGATTGGTCTTTTTGCTTACATTAGTAAACATCATGAAAATATAGGACTGTTCTGAAGAGAATCAAACATTTCTCTAACAGCAGCAGAAAGCCAGAATGTCTTAATTTAAAGTTTGTAAAAAAAGCATTCAGTGCTGCTTGTTTTACTTGGCTACTAACAACAACAGTCAGGAGTTTCTATCAAGTTTAAGAATAGGATACAGGAATGACACCAAAATGCTTTCCAGATAGTCAGACCACCAAGTATTCCAGCTTTATTTTCTGTAGGGGGTACCATTTCCGCTCAACCAACAAATAGTTATCTAGGTTTAGAGTCTCTGTTCTTCCTTTCTTGTCACTGTAATCTCACCACAAGATTGAAATAGCGTCTAGTCTTAAAACACAAATGTGCAATAAATTTGATCTAAGCCTGGTCTCAAACCTAGCCATACAAATTAAAAGCAATTCTGCTTAATATGGATCACAAAGAACAGTAACGGTGACTTTCAATCAGAAATTCTCATGATACAGGAATAAGGTAGGGTAATGATTTTCCAATGATTACACATAAAAAGGAGCAAATATAACCACGGCCAAAACTTTGAGGTCACACCAAAGTTTAAGACAGCGATTTTTCTAACAGTACTGCAACGCATACTTACACTTTCATTTGTATTGAGGGTAAAGTTGATGTCCGAGACCCGATCAAAAGAAACACTACAAAGAAAAAGCAGATGTATTCAATAAAACAAGATTTTCTATTATGACACAAAGACATAATTTCTCTTTAGTTTCTTATTTTCCAAAAAATCTAAATATAGAGGATTAAAGACAGTTTCCAACACAAACCAGTCAAATTACACATGGAGGAGGCCTGGCATTCATGAGATTTTCTTAACTGTAAGATATATTAAACAAAGCACAAAACAATGCCATCTCTACCCTACAGTTAACTGCAAAGATGCAACAAGCCTAAACAAGCATAACTGAAATTATATACCTAAATCTCAAATACTCTACTGTTAAGCACTGGAAAAAGCCTAGGCCTAAAAAATGCCTAACCTGACTATGGTCTACCATGATACAGCTCAAAATCCTACAAATATCTGCATTCACAGTTCTTATATATTCTAACTGATTTCACAATTCTATCAAAGGACCTTCTCAGCAGGAAGCAACAAAGTGAAAAATACAGTATCAAGTTCTGTTTCCTAACAAAAAACCCTCAAAAGTGTTTTTTTTAATCAATCACCAAAATATTTTTCCAAACATAACACTATATATTAGGCTTGATACATATTCACATATTAAGCTATCAGTCAGTTTCACTAAAGTGATTACCAACATGTCTGACTACATGGCATTAGGCAAATTAAACCTCTAGGATCTCTTTTAGAAAGAAAGAGAGGAGGAAAAGATATGAAATATTACCAGAGTTGTAGAAAACTCAATGCATTCTTTGTCTAGCCACATATAGCAGTGCATATACTGCTCTTCATCTAATCTCCAGTGCATTATGAAGTTGGGAAAAGGTAGGTGGTCTAAAGGAACTTAAATTTCAAGTGCAACTGAATTACTATGCAAGCTACTATCTGAATTATTGTACAACAGTGTGCAAGTAACTTAAAGTAATTGGTTCTTGCACAAAAGGTGTAACTTTAAAATAACTTTATCTACAGCTTAATTCAAGTCATGAGTACATCATCAGTGTGCTTGTCTGAAGAGACCTTCTCACACAAGCAGTCATCTTTCTACTAAGACACACTTCCAAAGGCATGAATTTAAAGGAATTCCAACTCCTATCCTTATCAAAATCCACTTGCTTCTAATGAAGTTAAGGAGTATCCCAAGTTACTTCCTCTACCATCATATCTTAATCTCAGGAGGCTGTGTGGTACAAAAAGGCAGCAATGCTTCTTAGATGGCGCATACAAGCTTTGGTCAGCCACCACTTACTAAACATGTCTAATAGAAGAGCACTGAGATTATGATAAAAACACCCTTCTAAAAAACATCCTGAAGTAATGCTTTTTACTCCTATCTGCATGTTCTTGCATCCCACATCATGAAACCTTACAAAAACAACAATCGACTACTATCAGCAAGAACGCCCACTGTTCCTTTTGCCCTTTATGGCATCAGTTTTAGCATGGGGTGGTTTTTATTGTGTGCTGGTTTTTGTTTTGATTGTTTGGGAGTTTTTTAACCTGACCAAGACTGTTCTCATTTCCTTATTTTTTACCATATTTGTAGAAATAACTTTTAACTGCCTTGATCATATAAACAAAGGTAGATTTATAAAGTCCTTCCTTACTGTCTCCCTAAAGAAAAGTAAATTTAGAGACATGTTGTTCCTGTCATTTTTTTCCAGGAAAACTTAAAAGCGTTCATCTGGTCCAGTACATAGATTCAGCACAGATACAATGAAAGTGCCCTAAAACAATGCTAGGTCAATGGAGAGCCACAGCTTTCAAAAGCAGAGTTATAATTTAGCTTTTTATTCCCAAGCACTGTGTTCTTAATGTTGGCACAACTCAGACATTAGAAAGGAAGACAAGCTGTTGCTTTCCTCTGTGAACTGTGCAGAGATGCTTCTATCAATGCACACAGACGGTACAAGGAGACAGGACTGCTTGACAACTGCCTCACATCAGGAAATGTTCGCATTTATCATCAGCAAAACCACAGTCAAAAACAGAGTAAGAAAGAAAGTTCACAAGATAATAGGCAAAACCAGTATAACGTTGTACTCACTTGCCGATGTCATCCTGATCAGCAAACTTCTCATCGTTGAAGCCAAACTGGTCAATAAAATTGGACGTCATTTGTTGCATCTGATAATCAGAAAAGGCCTGGCAACCCCAGGACCAACGACAGTGATATAATGATTCTAATAATACTCTAAAATCTATTTGCCCACTTTGCTCCAAAGAAATAAGTCTATTTAAACTCAACGTAAAAGGACAGGCGAAAGACTTGTCTTAACCTCCAAATTTTGAACAGTAACATCAACTAACAACCTTTCTTATATGTACTGACTTGAAAGCCAGACTAATAGCAGCTTTCAATAAAAAAGTTAAATCTGTAGTTCAATCATATTAATTAGCACCTTTCCAAATACACCTCAAAGAAACAGTGAGACAAGACAGTATACTATACAAAAGAAAAACCTGCTTTTGTTCAAAATAGCATGAACTTAGAAATAATTGGAACCAGAAGAGTAGATTACACACAGATACTAAAGCACAGATGCATATTTATCATATAGTTATCACTAGCAATATTAGTCTCAGGCACACAGACCAGCAGTATCTATTAAATATCTAGAACAAAAACATTGAACATTTTACATCTCAATGCAGTGTCACTGACAACTGTGCTGTTTTGTTTGTTTTTTTAAATAAAGATGCCAGTGCCAACTGCGAGCAGATAGGCACTTACACATTAAGGTACATGTGGGCATCTTCTCTTATCCATAACAATAGTTTTTGGTCTCTTATCTCCCAGGACTATAAATTATAAATTATCACACATTCTCTGCGGACTTCTTAATAATGTTATTTCCATGTCTAAAGTCAGCCAATGCTAAGATATTCTAGGAAATAAAGCTGTCATGTCAACTCTCTTGGTTTCTTGCCCCAGTAGCTGAAGGGACACAGTAAGGTGGTAAAGTAGAACACAGTGAATATAGAAAGAAAACAAAAGAATGGTCAAAAATCCCCAAGTTTAGAATAAAGCATTATGAAAACTGAAGGAAGAAGAAAATATATATAAAAGGAGGAGGTATACAGCAAGACAAACTTGAAAGAAGCAGCACTGGACCATCTGCATTTCTCCAGATTAACTACCTGGAACTGCTGGGATTGCCTAGGCACAGCAGGTCACTAAGGGGATGCATGAAAAGCACAGAGATATTAGAAGATCTTACTTTCTCACTAAAGCTGCTATAGATAGCACCCAACTTAACACGGTTTTATTCAGGTGCACCTTACATGTACAAAAGCACTTACTTAATCAGATACAAATGCATCAGATTCTTAAAGCTTGAGCCACCACCCACAATTCAAACTTAGACAAGCAATTACTTATTATAAAAACTATAGAAGATGCATAAAATACCAAAGCCAGTCCTAGACTAGGTAGTTACTATACGGCTGTCAGTGTGAAAGATTTTGGTTAGTAACCCAGCCAAGTAATGCAATCCATCTGACAGATCTATTGGCAATCTTGGCCACATGGCTCCCACTCTTCCACCATCAGTGAAAGAATCCGAAGAGTTTGGTAAGACACAATTGTGTGCATATACATGTGTCTACGTTTTATTTTAAACTTTCTAGATTTATATTTGCTTGCAAGATAAATACAAGTTCCTTTGCTTTTTAAAAAAAAAATCTCTTAATTTGCTTTTACAGAAAGAGCAACTTAAGCTGTTAAACGAATTCAACTCACCTGCTGCAAAGAAGAATCCTGTGAGAAGCCAGTTTCTTTAAAGTCAATTTCATCATCACTGGAAGAATGAATGTGGCAGGTAGTAACCTGTACAAAGAAATGTGGTCATTTGCATAGCACGACAGACACTCCTGTACACACACACCTATTGGGCTGAATCTTCAGTTTTGTATCAAAACAAGAAATTGAACTATTGAGTTTTACCAACTCTAATACACATAAAACAGTCCCCAAAATATCCCTATGACATTATCACATACATGAAGCCAAAGATTTTGATTACTTCAAAATTACTACATAACATAAAAAAGCCAGTGTTACAGCTGATAGTTTTCTAAAACTAAATGAGGCAAAGCCTGCATCTTGTCTTCTGAGTTGCTGCTACAACAGCCATTGTTTTAAACACAAGTAATTAAAGAAGAGGGGTTTTTTGATATGACATGTAACTAGTGGGAATAGTTTGTTCAGCGACACTGCCACTCAAACAAGATGTTATTAGAAGTACTTATTTTCAATTAGAACAGAACTCCAAAAGTAATTTAACTGGGACAGCAATTACACTACCAGCAGCTGATCCTTAAGACGTAATCTATGAGGGGATAACTAGTACAAAACAAATGCATAGACGACAAAGTTTATGCTGCATTATTTTTCACACTCCCAGAATTTTATGCTATAGATTCTCAAGCCATGTCAGCTTCTAAGATTTCTAAGTCTGCAGTTACTGTTGTTATAGAAAATGTAACACGAACTTTTTTGAAAGACAGCAAAGCCTAAAGAGGGAGAAAAAAAGAGTAAAACGGATAGTGTTTATAGATTTACAATCAACATCCCCTCTGCTGAACAATGGAAAAAGAATAGTTTCATGGCTACAGAAGCAGTTCATTATACATGGAACCCCAGAAGACATACCTTGTTCCATTACAGTAAAATAACTCTTTTCTAATCACCAAATAACTGAAGCACAAGACCAGTTATTTCCAAAGCCTTCACACAGGCAATTCAGTTACACATTTTTTAATGAACCTCACATTTCTGAGTACGTGAGAGCACAGTAAATATCCAGTAAGCTGACTGAAGACAAAGCGTAGCAGTAAACCACAGTTCTATCACTCAGGTCAGGAACTGTGTGCTAAAGTATTCTAGTCCTGTCTGATATAGTTTGCTCAACACCTTGTTTAGCACAGAAAAATCTTGGACCAAGTAAATAGATCTATTCAACAATAAATATAAGACTAATTCATAGAAAATTAAGATAAGTGTGCTTAAGATGTCCTTGGGGGACACTGAAAAGCTGCACTTTACATGAAGTGTATGATTTTTCAAGTATAAACATTAGTTCTGTTGTGCTGTTGTTTTAACCTACGATGTCTCCATCAACTACTTGTCGAAGAACTTAAACACTCTGACATACCAAACTGTCCAGGTTTATAGATGAAAGGACAAATCCACAGAGGTCAAAGCCCAGATCAAAAGTATGGGGGACAGTATGACTGGGAAGAAATACTGTGGAACCCTGCTTTCAGAATACACCAACTCAACAACCATACCTTAAACCTGACTCAGTAAAACAGTAAGCTGAGCTTTCTATGAGATCTGTCTTTTTGTATCTCCTACACCACACTGTACTGTTCACTACTGATTATCTTTGAACTAAATAATAATCCAAGGCTCATGAGAATCAATCACACAAGCAGAAACAAAGCCTGACTTTAGAAATTCCACAACCAAGTTTTCCAGATGGCATTTCAGACAAAAGAAATTGGTTTAATGCTTTGTATTTCTATTCTACTGAAAATTGTGGAGTTTGGAGATAAGTTTTCAATTAAGTTTTACTGTTGTTACATCAAGTACATCCAAGCAAATCATCACGTATCTAAAGAGCTCATTAGTATTACTTATTGTAAGTCAGCCTAGAATTCTTCCTTTTTACATAATCTTTCTCTTGGTCTTGACCAAGAGGTAGTTTCTATCAGAGGAAAAATAACATCAATCTACAAGCACTATGCACTTCTTTGCAGTCACAAACTCAAGAAAAATTGCCTAATGTACATCATTTAATCCTGTCCACAAGTTGCAGTTTCAGACAAATTTTCTATTGCTTCTATTGACACCTGTTAGTATTATGTTCCAGCTACCATATTGTGCTGAAATAGCAAATGTAACAATCTATTAGTTTTATAGCCCAATTAATACAGGAGCAGCACAAGTTAATTAATGAAGCCACATGCAAAGCACTGCATTCCTGGAGGAGTCAGATATATTAAAACTGATGAACTGGTCTGTTGACATTGGAAACAGCCTCTGCTTATTAAAGTCTCCCAGTGATTACTCCTAAACTGTATGTTTAACATTACGCAAAACCTCTTCACACTTTAGTTCAGTTTAGCATTTTCCAGAAGTGTAATCACTACAGTTGCATGCAGAAGGAACGTGGCAGGTGCACAACAGTACACAAAGTTATGTGACTTAAGCAAGGTCAATAACACATGCAGTTGAATGCAGGCAGCGTTTTCTCATTAAACTTACATAGGGTCATTTACATCCTCTGCATAAAGCAATTAACACCAGCTCCTGCACTTTTAGTTTATACTCTTCAAGCAGACAGGAGTTTTTAAGGACACTAACTTGAAGCTGTAAAGAAATCCTCATTCTTGGAGATTGTTTGGGATTAGTTGCTACAAACCGAACTTTTGTATTACTCCCATACAAAGTACTAATGATGTGGTTTTATTTTAAAAGTAAACTAAAGAATTATCAGTTCCATAGCTCAGCAACTAGATGGACTTCTCATAGCTACATAGTATTTTGGAAGACTGACAGTGCTGCTGACAAAAAAAAAACCTGGAGCCCAAGTAAAGCAGTAGCAATTCTCATACTTTATCCATCACTACTTACCAGGTCCACAGTATTCCTCTTGTTAGTTTCTCCTAAAGAGCTTGTGCAGAATGTCTCCCATCGCTCTCTGACCTCTTCTGGGAGTTCTAGCACAGGAAACAAAAAAACCCAAACCAATTTGATACTATCAACAATGAAGTATCACTTAATCTTCAAATGTTTTATTTTGCTCTACCAAAAATACTGGCAAGAATAGATACATCCTCCTAAATCCATAAAGTTTACTCCATCTAGCAAACAAGTCCAAATTAAGCAGGTCAGCATCTCTATTTCAGGGAGCTTTGATACTGTTTGAAAAAACAAAAAACAAACCCAAAACCTTAAGCACATGTTTAAGGACAGCTGGCTTTAAATTGAATGCTTCAGAAGTAATCAATATTTTCTTCTTTTATCCAACAGTTACCTTTTAATTTAAGTTTGATTAATTTCCTCAGCATTTGATAATGAAAGCTATGAAAATAAACATAAGACCATTAATCAATACCTTTAATGAGCTGCTGGACTAGTGTACTGTTTGGCCCCTTATCTGTACTATGCACAATGCAGTTTGCTATCCTTGTCAGATGACCCATGTAGCCATGCCGTCTTCCTCCTTCAGCCCTACAAGAGACAAAAGGAATTCAACTGCCCACATAAGACAAATAGCATAGAGGTCTCTTAAGCTAGAGAGTTGCATCTTAAAACCAAAGGTTCACAAAAATACTCAAGAACTGAAGGTATGAACTAGTGTCACTACAGAGCCAGTTTAGGAAACCTAACAAGCATGTAAAGTACCAAGAAGGGAATACAAATACTTTGTGTATTTAGAAAGAAAAATGTACAGCATTATCAAAACAATGACAAAATTAGCAAAAGATGCACAGTTTTGAGGAAATTTCTGCTGCCAAGAGTTTTTTGCAAAACCCCAATACACCAAACATTCCCTCAGAGCCTTGACCCCATGATCAAAAGGGAAAAGAATTCTTAAATATGCTTTAGTATTTCAGAACTTCCTGATGTTACATTTAGCACGTCAACTTAAGTTAGGACCATTGCTTTCCTGAAATTTAGGAATGACATTTACATGCTTATTAAAGGTAAAATTACATAGCTATTTGAATATTTCTTATGACAGTATTGCTTTGCAGAAACAGGAATTACCAGATGTCAGAGTAGTGCTCTGAATACCTATTATCAGTTGGAACCATTCTAAATCTGACCAAATACCGATAATGAGAAGCCCAACTTGCACAGACTTTCTAGCACTTAGCTGCAAGATAACCAGACTCTTGCTGCATCAGCTTAAGGTTTTATGTTTTAAATGAAAACCAAGAAAGACTCACTCAACTGGCTACACAAGTCTCCCATGAACTTGATGAAACCTTTGTAAAATGACAGCAGTTCAGGAAGTAGCTTATGCTATGCAAACAGAAGTCACACGATTTGATTTTCCACCACCATCATCTAACACGAGGTAGATGAAATTATGTCAGTGCAAGATATCACAAATCAAACTATTACAATGTTTACAGGAACAGCTTGACAGAGATTCCTGTTTTATTCCCTTGACTGCTTATGTAACAAGTACATTCAAAACAAAAAGCACATGATGATGGCAAAAGTTATAGTTCCTAATACAGGATATGCTATAAAGAGTGTATTTGACAAACCGAACTGATTTGTCATTGCCTAGCCAAAAAGTCTAGAATATAATTGTATCTTCTATTAGTAAATGTTTATTAATCCCTGTGAATCAAACAACTTTTTACTATGTCAGATTTTTACCAGCAGGAAGCAGTCAACCTTTAAGCCTCTAGAACTGCTTGAAATAACATTCAGTGATAGAATAAAAAAGGACTAAAAAATTACCCATTTCCTGAAACAGCTAAGCAAAAAATACCACTACATTATAAAGCTCTATCTTTAATACTTGGAGTCACACCTGTACAAAGTTGGATAAAGGAGTGAATTAATTACAACAATTTGCTTCCAGATAAAAGCACAGTCTAAGGTTTAAGGCACTATTTTCTTTACTATTAGTTGCAAACATGAGACTACATATTTAATTAAATCATTCACATGGTAAGCACTAAATCAAGAACAGTCTTATCCAAGTACAAGTTAAGTTTTAGGCTGAAGTTACAGAAAAAACTTTTCGTATGAGAATCTAATTGCTGAAAAAGTTGGCAGTTCTCTGTAACCTCAGGAGGATCGATATGAAATAGAAGACACTGGGGAGAGCACATCTCCTACAGTTACGTTAAGTCATGTTCCTTTTTTTTTTACTACTCCCCTCTTCAGCATCCTTATTTCCAGGTCAGTTACATGAGCCATATATTTACTACCTTATTCACGGAAGACAGGAATAGGAGCGTGATGAGGAGTGAAACTGTCTCAAATAACGCATCAGCAACCCAACAGCACTATCCTAGTTATTTCAGCATTTTAACAAGTCAGAACTAATATTTACTGTTCAGTATCTCCTGAGCCAAACATATGAACCTACAGAACTGTTTCACTCTGTCAAGTGAAGACTCATGGTCTTTTCCTCTGTTACAAAAACTGTTTCAGACGTTAGCTCCTTGAAACTTACATCCTTTTAAACACATACTTTTAGAAGGTATTCCGTTGCTGATAACTTGGCTTTTATAACTTACGTATCTGAATGCCTCCCAGTATGTGATACACCTTGACATGTTCACAAATAATTCTCAATTGCTTACTGGCGAAAAGTATTTCCTGTCCTCTCAAAACTTACAACATGTTTCTGTACTTGAACATGGGTAAACTGTCAAGATCATAGTAATACCTTATACACGGCAAGAATGAGAACTACTGTGTTCTCAAATCATCAGGGGGAAAAGTATTAGAACACTAGCAAAAGTATGAGAGAAAGCTTTAATTCAAATACCAACATATGAGTGACTTTAGACCTGGCCAGATCACTTCTGAATTGGTTAGACATTGATTTCACAATTCAAGTCTTATGTAGACAACTGCAGGGAGTGAGAAAATTAATTACTCACTGTTTCTTCTCATTCATCTCCCACGCTTCAAGTATTCTTTCTATTAATTGGCACTTAAGGAAGAGCTGTCAAAAAAGCAAAATATGCTTAGTAGCAGTAAAGTGGAACACTATTATCCATTTTACACTTGATACTAAAGTCCACAAGACAACTGATTTCACTTTCAGGATACATCATTAGAGGGTTTAAAGTTCAGAAGCAGCAGTAAGCCCACAATCAGAAATTGAGAAGCTAAACCTGTATTATTTCTACTCCTGTCTAAGTGCTGAGCTGCAGTAGCACAAACATATTGAAATAGAGATTTTAGTGCTTAAAAATAGGATAAATTTCTCCAACAAAAATAAATACTTGCAGCTCTGCATACACGCTCACTTTGGAGTGGCAAAAAATCCACTCTAAGGCAGCTACAGGTTTAACACCCTGAACTGGCATTTTAAGGAAAAACAGAAACACACTCTTGTTCATTCTACACCTTAAGTAAAATTGAAGTATATTTTATGTAAAAGTAACTGCTACAAGACTGGAAACAGGGAAAGTCAAGAGATTCAAAAAACCCACAACTTACATGTTTCAGTAAGAGATTGTCTCCAGTAGAATCCTGATCTGTAATTGTGCCATTGTCCGTGCTTTCAAGAGGACTTGCAAGAATCAATGCAATACAGATTTCTACTTGAGTGTGCAGAAAGTTATTCCATGTATACTTAAAAAACATGTCCTGAAAAACAAATTCACCGAGGTTTACAGAAACCAAGACCTTTTCATTAAACATAACCAATAGTCTCACCCCACCAGCTCATTTGAAATGAGTACATTGGTAGAAATTCTTAGTTTTACACTAAGTATTATTGTGCAAGAAAAAATGTGACCTACAAAAATGTTAATTCTTCTGCTTGCCGTTATCTGAACCCAAGGAATACTACAGTGGATCAGAGTAAGAACTCAGCTGTAGTTGGGTTTACTGCAGGGTTCACCAGCAAAGCACTTTCAGACTACAAAGACTGGGAGAAATGACACTCCACACTTACACTGTTCCCATAGCCCAGAAAGTCCCAGTCAGAAGCGTTATTTATGACCTTAGAAGTCCTTGACAAATTTATCTTTTTTGAGTTCACTTAACCTTCCTAGCATCGACAATACCCTTTTATAAGTGTCTCTTACTTCAGTGAGATTCCTTACAAAATCACATCTACCTGTTTTGAACCCATCATATACTAATTTTATTCTTGTATTACAGAAAGCTATCTCAGATAATTCAGATGCAGTTTAAGATTACTTAGCAAGGCACAAGACAAATACTGAGGTTGAGATACAATACAAAGCATTCATTTAGTCATGTTCCTGCCTCTCCCCATTTTTTTCTTTTAAACAGAAGAAAGATTTTTTTCAAGCTTTAGGCCTAGTTATTTTAGGCTACTTACTGCAAAACTCAAATGATTTCTGTCACTGGTAAAGTGAAATGAGTTATGGGAATACATGCAGTGACTGAAACAGCATTAAACAACCTTAGTCCTATTCAAAGTACAGCTAAAGGTCTTCAATCTTCCTTCAGTCCTCCTATACTAATGACATCCTCCTCTAATTTTTCCTAACAGGCAGGTCTGCACAGTAAAACAAACTGTTTCAACAAACACCCCAAAGCACCGAGGTATATACAGCTACAATTACCTTTTTCTTTATGTAAAATGTGCAACGGCAAAGTGTTTCAAACCTCACGGAATTTTGATTACAAAATAATCTAATTACAAGAACATAAAAGGATTCATAGCATGTACATTCCCTTAGACAATGGATCTAGGAAAAACTTTAGCTACAGTGAAGTTAGCTACTTGTATATAACTTAGCATCTGCCTGCAAACCCCACTGTGAAGAAAATTTGAGATGAAAACATTTCAATCATACTGTATTAATCAGCTGCAGGAAAATGGGAGTTTGGATTACAACAATTTGTGATAGAGAATATTTACGCTTTAAATTTGTAACTGCCTACTTATACTTTACATACTGTTAAAAAACTAGTTTAAGTTCTACATGATTTGCTAGTCATGTTTCAATCAATACCAACATTTGAATTTCTTGGGTGAACCTAGACACAAAGAATACATTTCCTATAGTGAAAGTATGAGGTAGGAAGTACTTAAAGAACATTAGCAAAGAGCAATGAGTTAACTGTTGTTGTGCCTTGCTTTGAGGTTTGAAGGCGTACCAGCTACCAAGAGTAACTGATCCTTTATAGGCCATACATTAAGTGAGGAAAAGGGGTTTTGAGGGAACAACTTAAGTGAAGAAAGAAAACAGCAGTGAAGACTTCAATGTGGCTGAAAACTTGAACAAGTGAAAATAAGCTTATTAAAAAAACCACTTCATGTATTTATGAAGGTGTAGCAAATAAGAACCATTCAAGTGATCATAGGAAAATGTTAACCTCAAAGATTAATTTAACAGTAAAATCCATGATTAAAAGTTCTTAAACCAAGCATAGAAATCGCAATACAAAAGTGCTGAAAAGTTAGGCTGGAAAATTCTCTGTAGTGACATAAAAACCAGGCAAGATCTTAATAGCAACCCTTAAAAACAAAGACAACAGCACGAAGTTCTTACCAGTATTACACCTATGCTGTTAAGTTCTATAAGCTCCTGATTCACACTGCTTGTATTTGTCTGTAGAAGGCTAGATATTAATCTAATCACGTTTAAACGTGTGTTTCCCACAGGTGGATCCAGTACACCCCAGGTTGTCTTCATGACACTTTTCTGGAAAAGAAAGGTACATACATAAAAGCTACTAAAATATCTTTTAAAACCATCAGCTTATCATTACTACACACAATGATGGAGTAGTGTTTAAAAATAAATACAGTCTTGGAGCAACTGTCTTACTGTCACCGCGCAAAAAACTATTTTTAATTCTAAACACAGACAGGAAGCACTAAAACCAGCCACATGAAAACAATGACTTGGTAAAAATGATTGTCAACTACACACAGGATCTCAAAGTAGATGAAGTCTACTAAACCTTGCAAGGAATCAGGAGATAGTTCCTAACAAATGATTCTGATTAAGCCAACTATAGTCTACATTGCTACAATATCCACAGAACAGCTAGGTGGGCAGTCCCTAAATATATTATAATGCCTCAGCAACCCTAACTTCATATACTTGAAAACAACTTTACTAAGCAACCTTCATCTCTGATGTCTTATTCTAATTTTAGCTGGTTAACAAACCAGAACTGTAGACACAGAGCAAGCCAAAAAGAAGAATCAGGAGCAAATATGAAATAAACAGGGGAATTCATAATGAAAATGTCTTCCTATCTTAAGGCACAAACACATTTTGGCAAGGAGACCATTACTGCATTCCCTAACCCTGGATGTCATATTGTTGCCTGATCAGTGCCACCTTTGCATCAGAAAAGAGATGACTGACATCCATGCGTTTAGTCGGTTTCTTAAGGCAAATATCTGAAGATGCTCATTCAACTAGTACTCAAAATGATCAACAGATTAAGTAACTTCAGTAAATGACTTATTCAAATGATAAGTCCAACCATCAGAAACTGCTCAGCTATCTTATGTGACCCTGCTTTTACTGTAATATAGACATGTATGTTGCCATGTTGTTGCAATCACTATAAGACAATTTCTTTGCATTTTACTATCTCTTTTGCATTCATAAACTGAGTTCTCATCTTCTCTAGGCTAAAATAAACTTTAACACTATCCTGACCGCCTATCAGGCATTTCCATACACCTCTGGTCTTTATGTGCACTTTGGCCCTCTGTTAAAAATTGAGGCACCCAGATTAGGGAGTGGCGCTGTAGCTGAAATTCTGCCAGTGAAAATGTGAATGAAAAATACAAATGGATCGTAAGTAAATCCCCTATTTATACATTTTTTAATCTTTTGTAAGAGCATGACATAGATATGTTGCTTCAATCAGGTAAAGAGCCCAAGGAAATTAACATGCCTAGAGTGCACAACTGTGTCACGGACTGGTCGTCTCAGGTCCTGGGAAAGACTAGAGAACTGTGCAGGCCTAATGTGGGCCACTGCAAAGTTCTACACAACTGAAGCACACACAGTCCATGTCTCCTATCCAGGTAGGATTTCCAAGAAGAAAACCAGACCCACCTTGAGATTATATAGCAAATCTATTTTCATTGCTTTCAGAAGAATTGCTTCAAGACTACTTTTCGAATTAAACAAAGTTTATGCTGGAAAAGCGTAACAAATTAGCACAATACATAACTGTTCATTATTATTGTTTGCCTCAGCCAAAGCTCACTACAGGCTAGGAAGTAGCCTGGGCACCTGCCTGAAAGCTGTCAGACTGGGTTTTGTTTGTTATTATAATATGCCTAAAACACAGTCACATAGTGACGGTCTTGCTTCAATTAATTTTGTAACACAAGGTTTCACTTACTTTTGGAGGCTCAAGAAGGAGCTCGTGGAAGGATGAAAGTCTTGCTTTTATGGCTTCTAAAACACTTTTGTTGACAGAGTACGTGGAATTACTCATGCCTGGAGGACAGATCTCTATATGGCCTTCAAATCTAAAACACACACAAGCAAAATCTAGTAATTAATATCAAAACTAGTTTTAAAATATCTTTGAGGTATATAACAGTTCTGAAAGTATGTGAAAAGAGGCAAAAAATGCCAAAACATAGGGTTACACATATAAATCACGAGTGAAGTAATGGTTGAACAAGATTTTTCCAAAACCAGCCCTAGTATTTTTAGGTTTATTGTGCTTGAAATCTCAGAAGTAGTTCTGAGATTAAAAATTACAGTTCCATTTGCTCTCTTAAAGCAGATGAATAGCTTCATTTGTCTATTCCAAACAACATAAGTTGAATGAACCATCTGTTCAGCAGTTTCTCCAAGTGAACTTGTAATAACATTACAATTAACTTTATTAGAAGTCAATACTCACTCACTGCACTACATGTATTTAAACTATCCCCTGTATTCAGAAACAAACTGATGAAATGTAGTTAGTCTGATCTGTCAAGTGGTACTTAAATTAGCTTCTAGAAGAAAACTGCAGAAAGACCAGTCATTCAGTGCAAGTGCAGCAACACCAACTGCAATCATTTGGTCTGCATTTTCACTCATTCAGCTAGAACAGACTACACAAGTGGTTCAGTCACAAGTACATGGAACACACCTGCTATTGCAGGCATAATTCAAGTGAAATAGTAACACTTACGTCTGTCGCCTTGTCTCAAGTAGGGTCAATAGTATTTGGATTGCACTGACTATTGCTGATTCATTTTTTTCTTTATGAAAAATATTAGACAGCAGCTGCTCTATGATTTCTTGTCTGAAAAGAAAAGTATTGGCATGAGATAACACTACTTTCACGATACAGCTGTTAGCAGAAGTAGCTATCCTCTGCCCACATAAAATTAGTAAAGGGATAATACTACAAAAACCAGTAACCATTTTAGGCTAGCAGGTATCACTAGGACAATCACTCCAGACCTCAATATCTCAATCATACTTTTCTATTCCTTCCACTGATCTAGTTTTTTGATCTGACAAAAAAAAAAAAAAAAAAAAAAAAAAAAAAAAAAAAAAAAAAAAAAAAAGCAGTTTTCAGTCAGACCAAAAACTTGGTCCAGCTTGCTGTTAACAGCCACACAAACCTAAACCTATAACCAGCAGCAAAAGGAGAAGGGAATACAGGAGAATCTTCTCTGGCAGAAACATACACTTAGATTAACTAAAAACAAGTAACAGAACAAAATCAAAATCTTGCATGTTTAGTCTGCACAGTATCAAGCTGACCTCCACACGTGAGATGCCATTAAATATTTCCTGTGCTGCCCAATCTAATGAGACAACTATCCCACACCCCCACAATAAAGTCTTCCAGGTGGGGATCTGCTTACTTGCCAAGTTATTTTAAATTAGACAAACAGATTATGGGTAGACAAGAAAATTCACCTAAAAAGCAGAGCTTGCCATTTCTGAAGTTTTCAAGTTGAAAAGTTAAAAACTATTATTTTATGAAGTGAGAATAAAACCAGAAATTCAAACCAACTTACTTCTCTAAACTTGCAAGCAATGGATCTGGTTCTGAGCTGTTCTGTACTTGTAACATCTGGTCTCTGCTTAGACGAATAATTTCACAGAGTGACTGTGATGCATTTGAATGCCTCTGAAACAGAGAAACATCGCTTTTCATTACAACAGTAATAACACGCGGGACTGCAATTCTTCAATTAAAAATAGTTAAAGTTTCAACATGGACAAGATATATTCAAGCAGTAGCTTTATGCCATAACTAAATCTTAACAGGACAAAAAAACCCCTTGAGGTATGAGGTAAGAATCTATTTTCAGTATTAAGGTAGCAAAACATTAGAGCTGAATCCTCAAACACCAAGTATGCATAAGGCTTTGACATGGATCTCAAAGGGGGCAGGGAGGCAAATAAAGCCACACACCCTCCCTCAGATGACCACACTTAAATACTGAAATCACTTGCTGAAAAAAGCAAGCAGAAAACAGTAAAACCAGAAGTTCTAACACCATGTTGTACAGCTGAATAGACAAACCCAGAAGAATGTCAAACTAATACTCACATCTTCATCTTGAGACGGATGTACAATTTCCACAAGCCGCTGGATAATTCTCTCCTCATTTAGCCACTGGAAAAGTGTTTGTGGATGTTAGTAAGAATTTTTTCCAAGTGAATGAACAAAATCAATTTGCAAAACTGAAACCAGCCTTTTGACAGTTGCCCCAAATCATACTGTCAGTACTTCTAAACAAGGACTAACAATACTTCAGAGAAAAAGGAAAAAGGAAAATTAGTGTTTCCGAGCCACAGTAATAAACAAAGTCTTAGGTATAATTTTAAAACAAACTGTGATGCCAAAGGAGCACTCGGTAACACCTAAAACAATTTTAAAGTTGCATCTGTCAGTTTGAAGTTAAATAGTAAAGACTGGGGAGGCGATGAGCCACTTGGGTTCTCAGTTTTCCCCAGCTGCACTAGAGGCTCCACTGGGAAAGTACTAGCAGCTTAAAGCAGAAAAAGGACCCAAAAAGATCCCACAAACAAACAAAATCCCACATATCTAATTTCAGCACGTTTAAGAAATAAACTTAGTAAAACCAGCAGAAGATAAGCCATCTTACAGTTCACATGTCAGACAAAAATTCCAAGAAATGTTACTTACATTTAGCACTTCTTGCCGGGGCTGTGGAGGTTCTATGCAAGTCAGTAGCCTGAGCAACAAATCCATGATAGCAGAGGTCCCTATGTGCTTAATAATGAGGTCTACAAAATCATGCTTCTTCTTTAAAAAATCCACAATCTGGAAATTAAAAAGCAAGCTTATATTTGCTTCTCTGTGGTTTACATGATAAATTACACCAACTACTTTTAATTTCTCTCTCCTACCAAACAGACAAAATAGATGAGAACTTCTTAAACACTTCTGCCACTTCAAGCCTGCAGTACAAGGCAAGACAAAATAATACACAGCTAGAGAGTAGCAAAACTGGCACAGGACAGATGCATACTACATGTCCTGGGCTTCCTCTCAAGCCCAACTTGCTGATCATAACCCACTTCTAGTTCAAGGTAGAGTAAGTTTCTCAATTTGATATAAATTACTCTCATCCCTGCTTAGCAAGTAAAACTCAACACAGCAAAGCCTTAACATAATACAAACAACATCTCAGGTTTGAAAGTCAAGCCATTACAGTTGTTTGCAGTATTGAGCCACAGGAACAGAGTACAGCAGCATTTCCGAGCAAGGACTCCCAACGTTTCTCACTTTGTTCTGCAGTAATTCTTCACACCAAGTCAGACCCACTCTCACTGATTCAAGTCATTTACCTTCACCTCTAACAGCAATTAATGCTAAGCTAAGTCAACAGGTAAACCCTCACACATCGACTGCATAAACAGCTCAGGAAAATCTGATTCAAATACATCTTACTCCTCCGAGTGTATTTTTTAATCCTGTGCACAATTAAAAAGAGTGTCTTCAGATAGTATGTAAGCTGAATGCTCTCTTTTGACTCTGCTGCTATCCCTCGAACATGCAGTGTTAAACAGAACTGCTGAGTACTACAGCTTTGTCAGAGCACTTGTGAAATTGGTGAGTTTGTAAATATTTACCTGTTCTGGTTTTCTGCTTATAAGAATACTTAACACCTTGCTGAAGAAACTGGCCAGTAAAGGGTTCAGAGGAGATTCATTTAAGAGGAAGCTGTACAGTTTCAGAAGTAAGGATTCTTCTTCTCCCAGCCGATCATTGATCTGTGAGACATCTGATGTAAGCAACTCACACGATATGTTTGGGTATCTGGGGAAAAGAAGAAAATCATCCATCACTCATCCTTTGGAGCTGTCAAACTTCCAGCTGTGAATTCAGAAACCAGCAAGGCTTCTGACCAAGTTTTCAAGCACTAAAGTCACAAACTAATACAAGGTAACAAAACTGCACATTCAGCCTACAAGCTCTGTTTTCATTCAAGAAATAGACTCCTTTGTTCTTCAGTAGCAACAAAACACCACTAGTGAAGTTGGGAAAGAAAAGAGCAAACTTTAATTTTAAGATCTATTGTTAAATCCATCTGTTCAAGTACTGACCTCTCATTTCAGAAGCCACTTTTTTTCAAAAGGAAAAAGGTTAACAAGGAGTTAAAGCAGACTGATAGTACTGAAGCAACAGTGGGGAGGGAGCAGTATGCTTCCCCCTTTCTAATATAACAGAGATTGTATTAAACAGATCAAAAGGCATACTTGATCATGTTGAAAGTCAGTGAACAGGTCAAAATCTGACAAAGTCTGCAAAACTAGCTAGCACTGCTCCATGACAGAAGTATGGTTCAGAACACTGAGCAATTTAACTACACGGCCACTAACACCAGTAATTGCCTGTATTTGCCAGTACTATCACCCACTCACACTGAGGGTCCTTTTGACAGCACCAGCAGCTTAAGGTTTCTAAGTGAAAGATGCTTAAATTTCAAACTCTACTGGAAACACTTAGAGGAGGTTTAGTTTACCAGAAATAGTAAAGTTCTACAATGAAGAGCGTAGCTTACTTCACATTATTTTTTACATGTTTTTAAGAAAAAAAAGTAGCTTTCTACATGGACAACACTAAACCAGACCAAAAGTGGCAGAAATACCTTTATACAAATTGCCACATCAACTTTTGAGTTTGAACCTTCTCAGTAAGCCAGC
This sequence comes from Scytalopus superciliaris, assembly GCA_013400415.1. NCBI lineage: Eukaryota > Metazoa > Chordata > Aves > Passeriformes > Rhinocryptidae > Scytalopus > Scytalopus superciliaris. The sequence continues at coordinate 1,043,673 of VXBX01005473.1, forward strand.
TGAAGCCGTGGCCATACTCAGGAAAGGAAAACATCAGCAATTACATTCTTCCAAGGAGTAGTACAGTTGTTCTAATAAGCATCTTCATAACATCTTATCAATCAATAAAACAAAGCTAACCACATAACTATTACTACCCAAACAGGGATTTTCATTCAACTATTTCATTAATCACAACTACAAGATTCATGTGAGTTCTGGTTGCAATTTTTTTTGCACCTCCTTTGAACAGCAATTGGTTTTGGAAGCATTTGTGGACAAGAAGCTTCCATGTGAAAAATATGCAAATATTAGAATGATTTACGTAAAAGTTCCACAAAGCCTCTTGAAAACAAACTTAATCTAAAAGATACCAGTATTGTACAGCAGCACACAGAGACTCAATGCACACTATCAAATTCACTAGATCAAGTTAGTTCTCTTTCCACCCTTCAAATCTTCCCCATCCCAAAAGTTTTCCTACTTATATCGAATTTTTTCATCCATGTCTTGAGGTGGCTCTTCAATAATAAATGAAACTAAGTCTTCCAAACATTCTGACTTCAGCAGAAACTCTATAAGTTTGCGATTCTGGGCCTTGCACTCTTGTAGAACATCCTCTTCATCCATCAACTCCTTCAGTGTTACATCTTCTCTCTCTAGAAGTGTATCTATATGCGATGACGAATGGAGATCAAATTTCCAAAACATGCTGGTCTGTACAAGAAGAATAGCAGTATGTTAGCAACAGCCATTATTCTAACATCCAAAGATAAAGTTAGACACAGTTTTACTTACATGAAAGGAACATGCTAATTTGCATTAAAGAAAAAAGTGTAACTTTGGTTTTTAATTTAGTGAATTTGCTTTTCCCAATCTTTGTTTTTAGTCTGTGCACCAAGTCTTATATTCTGAAGAAGCTGTTCAGCAATTAATTGAGTTGGGAGATCAAATGGACAGTGCATAACTACTCTACAATACCACCCCCACAATTGAAGAAAACACCTCTAAGGGTAGAGGAATAAACTTAACTTGCAGGCAGCACACATCAAAGTGCAGAAGCAAATTTCAACACCTACTCTCATTGCACCTGCCTCCACAAACCTGACACAGGAGGAACAACAAAGGACAGTAAAATGTGTTACACAAACATGTCAAAGGACAGTGGTCCCAACCAGTGAAAAACACTGTAAGAAGCTCTTGACAGAGATGCCTAAGGAGAAGCAATTTCACCTTTTCCTATAAAATGCTTCGGCATCTCTGCTTTGATGCTGTTTCTGTAAGACACACTGCAAACAGCTGCTACTGAAAATGCTATCAGAAAAGAGTGTACCAGTACACAATATACTCAAGAAATTCCTGCTTTCACCTCTGATTAAGTTCAGTACAAGCATTTATTTCATTTCCCTCACGCCCCAAAAACAGGGCTTCTACATGACACTTGACCTCTGACACAATATTAACACAGACTTTAAGTGGCTTGAAAAGAGATACTACAGATATTAGAAACCAGTAAGAACAATCTTTCCTGTCCTTAGAATTGGAAGCCGCAGGATTTTGAGCAGCACTCTTAAATAAGGAAAGAAATACGTCTTTTGCTCCTTTAGTAACTGCTTTCCGAGTGTGAGGGATTAGTTCAAGATATTAGGTACTGCTGTGCATTAGAACATAAGCTGTGAGGACATGTAGCTAAGGCAGAGAAATTTGGTAAACAGTACCATTTTAGCAAGAACACTTTTGTAAATTGTAAGCTATATACAGGAGCAAGGTTAAAGACAATAATCCAGCTATGTTATTGTCATACACTCAAAAAACCCCATAAAAATAAAAATAGAAATACCCAATTCATTTGCAAACTGAGTAGCTGCATTTAAGCACTTATTCCCAAGTTAAAATTGATTCAGCATGCACACTATAGCTACTCAGAGCAGTGATGTGTCAAATTTAGTACTTGAGCAGTTTGAAAAACAGATACAAGTCCATGGATGTAGCAAAGCCTTAATGCAACTTTTCATTAGCAAGACTTCCAACATTCAGGCTAAATATTGAAAAGCTTGGTATACTGGCTATGGAGAAGCTTTAATTGCTTTAGAGTTTTCATTGTTGCTTTTACCACCACATGCTGATAATTTAATACCACCTTAGTCTTTTTTCAGAAGTTGTAACACAAGTAACTGCCCCTAGATTACACCACTTTCTGTCTAAATACATGGGAGTGAAACAAAATCAATCAGGAAATATACAGAGATACTCAACTGCACTACCCGTATTTTTAATTATCTGAGATCCCAGGCAAGTATTAAGTGGTTAGAAAGAAGAAAAAAGTGATTTTGCAATAAAAGTGTTAGTAAACTTACAAAAAGGGTGTAACACACATGATCTCAAAAATTATCTTAAATCAAATTACAGTTAAAAACGCCAGCTTGTGGGTATGCAGGCTACAAACTTACTGTAAGCAAGTAAAAGTAGTGCATTATTAAAGTCACAGGATATTTTGTGCTTAGGATTTCTGAACTTCTAAAAAGTACATCAAAGCCCTCCCCTTGCCCCAATTAATGAAAATACCATCTTTGTAAGTAACCACTATGAACACTAATTCCAGATGTAAATTATCTTTGTAGTGATTAACGCTCATTTCAGTAGTATTCAATATATTTCTCAATTACTTATTTCAAGAGAAATTCAACAACGGAAAAGAGCAACAACAAAAAAAGAGGCATACTACTGCAAACATGTTACTGCGTTATTTCACAAACTGTCTCCCAGGAAAGCTCTTTTAGTGGTGCTCCCTCAATATGTCAGGTGCCGGCCCGAGATTATTCCACCACTTCTCAACAGGAGCCCAGGTCCTTTGAAATAAGGAAAAATAAACAACATAAACTGTGCCAAAGGGAAAGTCCAGGAACCCTAAAGAGAATCTTCTTAGGCATTACCACTGGCAATATTCTAGAATCAACCTATCATATTTTTGAATGGAAGTTTTAAAACCAAAACACGCTACTGCTGCTGTTTTTCTGAGAGCCTACTGTTCTACCCTCCCTCCCCCCCCCCCCCCCAAAAAAAATCTACCAATTCTGAAATTCTGAATTATCATCATGCTTTGGTCAAATTTCAGTCCCATTAACAGAGCTGCAATTATGCTTTTTGTCCACAAATCAAAACTGTGCTCCTCCCAGAATTGCACTACTTGCAAATTTACAAAAAACTCCACAGGTCAAATGGGCTGTGTTACTCCCGATGTTATTTCACTGTCAATATGAGCAGAAAAATACACTTGGATGTAATGCAAGACACAAAAGACTACCAAATGCAAGATGTGTTCAAGATTAGATACTACAAGAAGAAAATAGTCCAGGATAATGTTAGAAACTCATAGGTGTGTGTGCTAAAGAAGGCAAAGCTGTTTCATGTATTTGACTGTCTTTTGTAACTTGAGCTAATTTTCCGTAATTTCTGAACGCTCCCACTATGCAAATCTGACATCCAGTTCACTAAACAGTATTTATGAAATTTTGTATCAACTTGCTGATGCACAACCTATGAGAAAGCAAGATCCTAAGTAACACCTAATATCCAGGAAAAAATATTGCTTTGTTTTCTTAGTTAATATTGTGAACAAATTTTTCTCTGAATTAATACTTCTTGGAACGTTATTCAGCAAACACTTGATTCATGTCTGAAAGGAAAAAAGCAGTTCAACAAAGCCAAGAAAGCCTGTGAACTGAATACAGGTAACTGCAATTCTCACTTTTATTATTTGCAAAAGGGAAGAAATCAAGCTTAGAAACAATCCTTTGAGACCAAAAATCAAAATGAAACCTTCTGCCTACTACAGGGGAAGTAAAGGACACCCTGTGTATTTTTAACAGTAATGGGTTGGTAGTTTCCTCTAGAGGTGAAGTGCTTAAGTGGCATCTCCACCAAAACCAGTTGATAACAGTTGTATCAGTAAGTTCCTCTGGAGCTTCATATGATGATAGCTGTCAAACACCTTTCCTGAATAGAGGCATTCCTGTTTCCAAGCTTCCAGACTAAGATGTGAATTCCAGTTAGAAAAGCATATACGGTTTAATTTTGGACAATGTCTCCTATACTGAACCTTTTACAAAACAGATGAACAAGTCTTTAAGGCATGCAAAAGTGTTTTCAGTAAATAAGAAAACTAAAGTAAGCTGCTCATTTGAGTTAAACTTTCAAGCGTCTTACTTAGTTAAACAAACATGAGACACATGCTTTACAGTGAGTTACATCCAACATGGTACCTCATACTTTCACATACTAGTTTAGTGCTATTAGCTACAAACAGATGTGGGCACCTAGACTAGCTCAGAATGAAAACTAGGACCTCAGTAGCCAGCTGAAGGCTGTTTTACCTGACAACTACACAGATGTTACAGGCATATACACAGAGCTTCTGCTGGTAGGAGCTTCGCAATACCTAATTTCATTTTTCAAGCAAGAGAAACTAAGTGTATGAGTGTCAAGCTAAAAATTTTTTAATATGTGAAAGTCTGCAAAATGCAACATATAGAGTTGTAACAAGGACTGCATTATAAAAAAAACAAACTCAGAACCTGTCATTTTTTTTTGTGTACAACCATACTTTCTTACTGCAAGACTCAAGTATGCAGATGGAAAAAAAAAAAAAAAGAAAAATCAGTTACTTTTGTACCAACAAATGCTTCCATGACTGAAATGCTTCTTAGTTGATGCAGACTACTTCAGCAAAACAGGTTTTTACAAATCCTGCATAGCAATTTGCAAAAGACAACCTAGTTGTTGGATGCAAGAAGAGCAACCACCAAAGGAGTCCCTGACATCATTAGAGGTTCTAAGACTTTCTTGTATCTTGTAATGATAAAAGCACTTCCAATCCAAACAATCCCTTGCCTCCTAAAAACCAAGTAAGTAGGTTTGAGGAAGGACAAAGTAACAATGAAGATAAATTCTTATACTTTTTATCATGAAAAATGTTGGTAAATTTTCTTCTAAGACCTTTAAATGCATTACTTCTTTTTTTATTTTTTTATTTTTAATTTATTTTAAATGCCTAACATGCCCTTCTGCCACCCTAACATAACTCAACTAGTTACTCTCTAGGTATATTTAGTTAGATTTCAGTTTGGGGTTTTCTCCTCCTTTCTCCAATCAGTGGACAGTAGTAAGACACTGTACTAGCATTTATAAAGTGCTTATTTTGACACTGAAAGTGGAACATCTAGTCAAAACAAAACCAAGCATGAAAGCATGTCTGAAATAAATTGAGAGCTAAGCAGAATTACCAGTGATCCAAAATAACAAAGACAGACACTCTAGTGGCCACTTTTAAAACTGCCTATTGCACTCAGCCAGAGCATCACCCTCTCTAAACTTGCTGTCTACATATGCCTGTCCTTTGCACACTGGAGCACAATTCTTCATAGCATTAAATATGCCAAGAGCTATTAAATGGCAAAATTAGGCACTTATACACTTACTCTCAATACAAAGAGAGAAGATAGCTGCATTCTAGCTTAAAGGTCTGGACCAAAACAATTCTTTTCCATAAAGTAATGGTAATTTATAGCAAGACACAGTTATACTGTACTTGAATTTCCCACTTTTACACTTTATGAATAGAAGAAAATCATTCCTATATAGCAACACACTTATATTGCCTTTTCTGCATTGAGTTCAGGGGAAAAATAGGGAATTCTTAAATCTAATTTATCCCACTAAAATAGTATGATTTTTAAGCAGTGTACAGACTCTGCTCTTAAACTACTCCTTCCTTTTATTTCTAAGTACTTCAAATAATACAAGAGACTGTACTTACCCAATAACCTATTTGAAACTTCTCAATCAAAGCAGTGAGGTTTATTAAGTATTAGCCAGAAAGATACAAGTTGCTGTTCAAAGTCCATAGATTTAGTTACAGTCCTTTACACTGCACCCAGCAATCACAAAACAATAAAAGCAGTAATACAGGAGAATCTTCATAGTAAAGTTGTTGCAATTCTTAAACAAAATGTAAGATCAATTTGACAGAGAAGACATGGGTTAAGTGAATGTAAAAGAAGATGTAGCCTTTTCTTCAGTGTCAGAACAGCCTGTTCACAAACATGAGACCAGTAGAAATTCAATTTTGATAAATACTCCATTACTTACCTTATCATAAGCTAGTGAAGTTTCAAAGAAACTTCATGGAGAAAGAAGCCAGTAGATCGTTTGAAATTAATAGGAACTGAAGAGAAAATACAAAAACTTCTATCTCAACAATTTAACATATACTTCTAATACCAGGCACATTCCTAGTCCAAGGGCATAGCAAACTAGAAGAGATACTGAAAAGGGAAAAAAACCCAATGAATAATTCTTTCATGGAAGGCTAGGAGATTTTGTGCAGCAGGCTGGCTGCACCTCTTGCTTCACTGTGGGAATTCTGGATGCTTCACCCCCTTCTCAGCCGCTGCTGGGCACAGGGGGCTGCACAGTAGGAGATTAACAAGAACCCTCAACTCTCCTGCAAAATTGCTGCCACTATCTCATCCAGGGATGCCAAACATGGGATAAAAGCAGGATGGAACTTAGGTACATGAGGGGAGGTGGAGGGCAGTCCCCATGTGCCCAAGGGGCAGCAGCAGCAGGGAACAGAGGAGCAATCCCACAAAAAGGGGCCCTCAATCCACCTAGCCCTTCTTCTCCCCTGTGAAGATGTCTTTCAGGCCACAACGTCCCCAACTCCCAGGACAGTCATACTTGGCCACATACATCACCACCAGAGTGGTCTCCTGATGTCATGAACCCCTCACTGCCTTTTATTCCAGGCCCTATTAATATAGGCACGTCTGCAGCTTTTTTGCTAGGCTTCAAGGCCCTCAGATTTCAAGGATGATTGAAACAAACAAGTCCCACAGGAGCAAGGCAAGGAGCTGTCAACTTTTACATGGGAAAGCAGATAGGTAGTTACAGGCGATGCAAAGGAAGAGGAGGCAGCATCACAGTGGAAGCACCATCAGCCACATGGTAGCAATGGCCATCACTCATGTGGCTCATGTTGTGGAGGCCATGCAGGCAAATCCACCCAAAGATCAAACAGAACAGATGGAAACGGATCCACCTCCAGTATGGCTTCCCTGCCACCACCATATCATGCCAGGTTTCCCCTCCTATAATATGGCATCACAGGAACACCCAGTCAGCACCCTCAATGTTAGAGCAGCCTCTGCACATAAACCCTCAGAAGACTGCAGCCCGACCAGAAAGATGAGCCAGCATGAAGCATTCAAGTCCCTTCTAGTTGCTTCATTAGCTCTTTTCAAGGTTGGGCAATAAACAATCTTAAAACCAAAAACAGTAAATGAAAAAAATAACTGTAAAAATGCTTTCCTGCTCTCTTATTTGGCACTTTGCAAGCCACACCTGGACTCCTCTGTTCTCTTCTAGTCTTCCCAGTCCAAGAAAGACACTGGTATGTGGAATATATAACCAGCCAAGGCCTTTGAAATGGCGAGAGGCTGGGACACACTGCGCAAAAGGGCGTACTGAGGGACGCTGGGCACCTTGAGGACAGGGAGGTGATTCGAGATAGTCAGCATGGCTTCACCGAAGGCAAGTTGAACCTGACAAAGGACAAGGCAGTGCTAGTGGATGAAAGGCTGGACGTGAGTCAGTAACGTTCAATCATACCCTGGGCTGCATTAACAGCACCTCTGGTGAGACCCCACCTGCAGTGTTGTGTCCACCTCTAGAGACTTCAGCACAGGAAAGGCATGGACCTGCTGGAATGACTCCAAAGGAGGGCCATGGAAGCAACTGGAGGGGTGGAATATCTCTCCTTCACGGAAAGGCTAAGAGAACTGGGGTTGTTCAGACTGGAGAAGAGAAAGCTCAGGAAAATCTCATTATGGCCTTTCAAAACGTAAAAGGGGGCTTTTAAGAGAGACAGGGACAGACTTTTTAGTAAGACCATAGTGCTAGGACAAGGGCATAATGGTTTTAAATTGAAAAAAAGGCTAGATTCAGACTAGATACGGAAGACTTTTTTTTTTTTCCCCCCCCTCTCCAAAACAACAAGGGTGAATGCTCCACCCCAGAAACATTCAAGGTCAGGTTGGAGGTGGCTCTGAGCAACCTAATTCATTTGAACATGTCCCTGCATATTGCAGGGACAGTTGGACTAGATGATCTTTAGCGATCTCTTCCAACCTGAACCATTCCACAATTCTCTATGTATGTTAATAAGACCTTATGACCACTAAGTTCCAAGATTCACAAATTGTAGGAGCCTTCCTTGTATATAAAGCTAGCAACATTTCAACATTTTGAAATATTTGCGGGTAAAATCTCACGAACCAAAAACTGAAACACTGCATCTTCCCCTAAATACCATCAAGAATTTCTGTGTAAACAAATGATGTTTTGGAATACAAGAGAGAAACTCCACAATAATCAATGAGCATGCTGAAGTTTAAGACAGGATTTCTTCTAGACATTATACTCAGAGCACATATGCCCCTCTGCTAACTACTACTATACTTTCAGAGGGTAACTACATCCTCTTGCAAGAAATGCAAGTAAGAGACACAATGTGACAGTCTTTTCCTGACTGGGAGAAAAGCACACCAGAAAACTGTATGAAGACAGTGATCTCCTAACATCCTCCTTAACAGCTGCCATCTCCTAACAGGGAAAGTTAAGTGGGGACTTTTACTCCCCTATTAGACAAAAGAAGAGGTAGCCTACTGTTATTACAGAACAGTTAGGAATTGAGACAGAAGCAAAGACTAACTGAGACAGAAGCAAAGACTAACTGAGACAGAAGCAAAGACTAAAAGGGGATCTCAATACATATAAGTACCTCAAAGTCAGGTGCCAAGAGGATGATGCCACTTTTTTCAGTGGGGCCCAGTGACTCAACAAGGAGCAATGGCCATAAACTAAAACACAAGAAGTTCCACCTCAGTATGAGGAAGAATTTCTTTATGTTGAGGGTGGCAGAACACTGGACCAGGCTAACCAGGAAGGTTGTGAAGTCTCCCTCTCTGCAGACATTCAAAACCCATCAGCACATGTTCCTATGTCAGCTGCTCTAGGTGACCCTACCTTGGCAAAGAGGGCAGACTAGATGTTCTCCAGAGGTCCCTTCCAACCCTAATTGTACTGGAATCCTGTGATTTTTTTTTACTATATACACACACACACACCCATTATGACCAAATGTCCCAATAATCAAGAGCTTTGACAAGATGAAGTATGCAAGCCTAAACTAATGTTTCCTCAAAGATACCAATCCCCCAAAATTCAAGAGGTCGAAACTGTTCAGAAGTGCAAAAATCAGCTGAAATGTACAATCTGCAGTTAAGTTATAGGAGTAATTTTATACAAAGCAACAAGTATATCCTTGCTCATTCTTACACTACCTCAAACCACGGGTTAGTAATTGTCAATAAACATAGATCTTAATTACCTGCAATAACTACAAATTAGTAGAGAAGATGAATCATTTTCTAGTAATTCCACATCAACTGCCAAACAATTACACATTTTAAATATTCACTGGTCACATAATTCAGTTTGATTTTTTCCTACTCTAAATTCTTCCAATTAGCTTCAAAATGAAAACAAAGATATCTACACAGCAAGAAAAGCACACAGTTCCGTAATAATATAAAATGCAAGCCAAATGATGTACAGCTACTCAGAAGACACTTTTCCACTGAAACACGCAGTTTAGTACAAAAAATTCAGTTGCAGAAGACAGTAATACTGTACTTCAATATAATAACCTATCATGCTAAACATCACTCACACCTAATATATGTCAGTTCATAAACACATTTGCTTTGAAACTCTTCCAAAGAAGGCTGGGCAGCAGATACACTTCCTGGCAGAAAAGCAAAAACGCTGCAAAACAAACAGAATATCCACAACAGTGTGTCTAGATGACCCCTGTCACAGTAAACCAAAGCAGGGTGGAGAAAGAAGACAGTGCAACAGCAGAGTGGGTTAAAAGAAAGTCACAACCAGCCAGCTAGAAAGCAGTCTGAAAAAAAGCAGCAAGAAAAGGTAAGGACCGGCCACAAATCCTGAACCACAGAAGGAATTGAAGCTTAGAAGGTGGTAAATGTGAACCTACAGAAATCAGGTAAGACTTTAGTGGCACATCAGGGACATAAAGAAATTGAAATTTAAGTGGTTTCTGAATGCTTTAGGATAAAGCTCTATAGATGCAGAAGCTAAATCTATTGCTGTAGGTGAAGTTTAATAGTTTCTTACCTGTTAAACACAAAAGTTTTTAAAAATTAAAAAATCAGAACGTTTTGTATTTTCTCAGGCTCCTTGCCCATTACAGGGTATCCTGGCAACAGCAAAAAAATCTTTCAATCTACAGTATTAGCAGATTAGCAGGACTGAATTAGCACTGAATTAGATGAAGCAGATTTCTTCCTACAACGACAAAAAAAAATTTTATAATTTAATACTGTTAACAGGTTCTATTCAATAGCTCGACAACTGCATGAATACTAAGGATTGTTTTGCAGCGAGTACAACACATGAACAGAGGAAGGAAACTTCCTAGGAAGAAGTGTCAGTTCAGTAGAGCATACACTGAAAATAAATTCAGAAGCAGCTTGTCATCTGAAAGACTGACTTACTTTTAAACAACTTTAAACACTCCGCTCCAAGAAACTTCATTGCCTCACTGAAATGAAACTGCTTTTATAACCTGCACTTGACTGAAATCTAACAAAAACACAGACTTCTTTTGTAAACTATTAGCAATTTCCCATGAAGTGACATCTTCAGATCTAGAAAATCTAAAATATCCTGTACTAGAGCCTACTGTGGTAGGTTTTTTCCTATCCTCATAACTATTTTCTTCTATTAATATCTTATTTGTCCACAAACCTGCACAGAAATAAACTAACAAGCATTAAGAACTCCAATGATGTCAGCCTAAGTCTATAAAGAATTCAGCCACTTTCAATTTGAAAACAGGCTAACTTGGAAAAAACAATACAGACCACATACAGGCTTCCAAAGTAACAACCTGTATTAAGACAGCATTTAGTCATGCTTAAGAAAATCTCTACTTTTGGTAGTTTAATGTTACTTTGCTTCATAATGGAAGAATTAAAGAGCTCCATGAGACATCCTTAACTGGCTTCAGCGTGACACTTACCTGCCTGTCCTTTAGTCAACACCAAATAGGCAAGAATAAGCATCTTATCAATTGATGTTTCTTTACAATGTAGCTGTTTGTAGCAGTTGCAGGATAAATTTCCAACACAACAGTTCACCTTCACTTTCCACCACTTTGAGTAGTTTTTTAATTTTGCTTTTTAATGCAAGTTCCAAGCAAGATGATACTTTGGTTTCTTTTGGGAACATGGGTATATTGTTCATGGAAAATAAAGTGTAAGTACTAGCAACTAAGAAGGGTAGCAAAATTAGTAGCATGTTTGCTAACTCAGGTCAGTGACTACCCAGTATTTGGCTGAGAAGCTCTTCTATCACAATTTGTCACAAACGTCTCTTCAGCTTAAAAAAACCAAACCATGCACCTCAAAAGCATTTCAAGTATTCTGCCAAAGAGAAGAATGACTTTACACCTTCCACGTTAAAGATAAGGGGCTGTGTCTTCAAAGCTGTTTTTTGCCCTTTTCAGATGATTTAACAGATGGCCTCTGTCAATCTAAAGATCATAGAATCAAAGAACAGCTTGGGTCAGAAAAGACCTTAAAGATAATTTCTCAGGCTATTTTAGTAACCAGCATACATAAGAACTGAAGTTCAATGTAATACACTGACCATAATTCTTTCAAAGGTCACACACGTATTTCACCTGTAGAGCTTCAGGTCTGCATGTCTGACAGACCCCTACCAATCCTTTGTGAATCAAGTGATGAACTAGAGCAGAAAAAGTAAACAAGTTACCTGGACTAAGTTCACTTTGCTGAAGTTTCCTAGGTTATCATTCCCGGCATTTTAAGTGTGTACCTATGCTCAGAAGCAGAGACCCAAAAAGGGAGAGAACATCACTTTCTCAATTATGTCATGTGGAAACAGAGTAAGAAGCCTACTTGGCTTAATGCACTCTCAAAAGAGTTTACACATTCTTAAGACACTATTCACAGACTTCAGTTGCTAGAACTATCCAAATGAAAACCACTATTATTACTTTCCTTACAAGGATGTCTTTCTGTTATTTCTCTACTCCCCTTTTTGCTTGAAAACTTCAGTGTCTAAATACCATTGTTTAAAACCAGAACAGCTGGCTTCTGAATTCAATACAGTAGGATTACACAGTAAACTAGAAACACTGGTGTAATCAAAATTAACAAGATACTTGCAGTGCACATATTATAGCATACCCTGTGAAGGGTGCTGGGCCTGCTCTGGTCAATCAGGACTTTTTCAGTTTGCCTCAGAATCTGCAGGATGGTTTAAAGAATTACTTCCACTTAGTGGTACAGATGGTTTATTGGCTCAGACTGTTCCTCTCTGCAGCACAGATTAGGTGTTGCATCATGGATAAAGGGAAGAAGAAGAAGAAAAAAAGACAACCCACAACTACAAAAAAACTAAAACAAAAATACCACCAGAGCAGTTCTTTCCTTAAAATCAACTGACTGGATGAGGTTCAAGTCTATTTAAATCTGACTTTGCTACATCCAGGAAAGGCTTTCAGCAATAACTCAGCCACATAACATGGTTCTGTCCTGGAGAAGTGATGCCATGATGGAAGGCATCAAAAATCTAGACTCCAAGGTAACATGCAAAGGCAGAATGGAAGTATTGCCATGTGCACATATTACATTCAAACATAAAACTATGAAGACTCATCATTACAACAAGGAACACATCCATGCTCACCACTCAACCAAAAAATAAAGCAATAAATCCTACCCAGGGTAGGATCCATCTTTGCATTAAATGCAACAGCATGGTAAAGTCTCTCTCAGTATTACCTAACAAACTTTACTTACACTTTAGTCCTACTGTCGTTCTCAACCACCTGATAATTCGCAAGAGTAAATGAGTCCTGCATTCCTGTACTACTGCTCTGGAAATGTAAAAAAACCAGTAATACTGACTGACTGCTTCAGCAGTAACCTTCAACTTTATGTTTGAACATTTAAGAAACAACTACTGTAACTCAAAAGACACAGCCTTGCGTTTAGATGCCTGAATTTTACCAACAGTTTCTTTGTAAGCTTTTATTCTGTTCTATTCACTAGTACTAATTCAAAGAGATAGATTTGTGGGTTTATGGTTTTTTTCTCCCCCCCTCAAGTTTATCCTCCTTTTCCCCTTGTGGATTAAACCTAGAAAGTTGGATGCAAATCAAATTCTGAGGCACATGAAAAATACATGCAGGCAGAAAAAAGCTACCTCAGCAATTTCTAGCCAGGACACCAGTGTTCTTTCTGTATAGACAGTGCATTCATGTCTGTTATTAGCTTTCTTTTTTCCATGCAAAATCTCAGTCTTGTTAAAAAAAATACTTCAGGTCATTTGCAGTTCAGAAGTGGAAGTCAGCAGCTTCTAGGAGCCTGTCAATGTCTTGTCTCCTGAAGCTGCAGTCAGCTACAGCTGCTGCCAGAACTGGAGCGGACACTTGCATTAAAATAGCAACTTTGAAATTAAAACCAAAGCAGTTTGTAACTTCTTGCTTGACTCTACACTTTCACTAAAGGTTTCCAGGACCTGCTGTTCAGGTAACCTGCATTTTCCTTCCAGGCTACACAAACTGCACTAGCTAAAGGCTGTGAGCAAGATTATCTTCCTGGTTTTCCTCATGCTAAGGTTTACAGAGGCTTTAAAATAAGCTTGAGCAACTTCAAGTTCTCAAGTTCTTTTAATTAGGATATCAAGAAATGAATCACTAAAGGCAATTATTACCTGTGATTTCTGTGCTTCCATATCCTGCAAAGACTGACAGAACTAATCAACCCACCCCACATGCATACAGAGGCTAATATTCCCCTACTGACAGTATCATAAACATGCTTTGCTTTTCAAACACTTGAAGAGCGTGCAGGTCCAACAGCATGAACAGCAAAGTTGAAAATATTTCCTCTTTTAATCTTTAAGCAAGTTAAAATAAATGTTTTATTTTGATTTACTCTTGAGAAAGTTTACTAATTTGACTTGACTTAGCAAAGAGCTTAAGTCCCATCCATACGTTTTTTCTACAATCCCTGTATTTTCATGTTTATCAATACAGTCCCTAGAACAAAGGTAGAAAAGTTATTCGAGGGTCAGGCAAGAGAAATAAAATACAGTAGCAGCACCAGGATAAAGGGAAGCGATGATACTTTAGCATACTCACTTATCTAGACTTTGGTATCTGAATTTAGAAAAATGCTTTAGTGCCACCTGGAATCTGCCCTAGTTTAGTGACAACATCATGGCTACAGTTGAGCCTTTAAGAAAGTAAGAACACGCTACTTTTCTTCATAGAACACACTGCATATATTCAGGGAAAATAGTCTATACAACAGCGTCCCCACCCCTGCAGATATCCTGAGGATGAAGGTAAGTACTTAGAAAAGACAAATACTTTAATACATGTGAAACGTCAATTAAGTACTTCATGTCAACCAGCTGGGTCAAAGTATCACTCAAAGACTAAGATAACTGAATAGTGATTCACTATCCTCCACACACATTTTACCACCGCTTTTTGTAATACAGAATGTGACAAAATACCCTGCCCGATGTTATTTAAACAACTCTAGAAAAGCATGACTCACTTTACTTTCTTGAGAGAGACTCAGCTTACAAAACTAAGAAAATACTGATTTGATTGAGAAGATTTCATTAAGTCTGGCCTATGTAAGTTTAATGAATGGCAATGATTTTTATTTAGGTATATGTAAAAATATGTTCTAGAAAAGAAATTGGAAGCCTAGCAAAATAATGAAAGATCACTGGGAAGGCTGTTTGCACTTAAGTTTGAGGTGGCTATTAAGTTAATACTATCTTTCTCATTCGCTGGTCCCCCAGGCAATTTATATTTTGGAGCAAATCACTGCAATAATCTGAGTTTTGCCACACTGTGCCACACACATAGAAATTACACCACATTTTTCAGGCACAGATGCCTCTGATGTTTCAATTGAACAGAAGCATGCCTTCACCACAGAACTCTTCTATTTTGACAGACAACACTAGAAAAATTAAGACTGCCTAACAGAATAAGCCACCTTTTTCCAGGTGTAACACTAACACTACTTTAGGGAAAACAAGCTGAAGTTTCTTAAAAGAAAAAAAAAAAAGAAAAAAAAAAAACCACCAGACCTATTGTTTTCTCTTTGCTCTTCAAATTAATCTTTTCTGAATTCTATTTCAGTGCCTCTTTCTGAATTGTGAGTGAAGTACATTTGTTTGAGTGCCTTTCAAAATTCTATCCTAGTTGCAAGTGGCAAGGCTATCTCAAAGATTTACCAGCATTTCTTAATAGTACTGTTTCCAAAGGGAAATTACTCAATTCGACATTTGTACACTGAATTGATCATCAGCTGTGCAATATCCTAAGTGCACTAGTATATACTTGTAAACAGAGTTTAAAAAAGCCATTCCAGCAAAATGCCATAGTTAAGGGACACAATGTTGTTTTGGAATGACTTATTCTGACTGGTTGTTTCCTCTATCATTTTCTTCATGCCCTTTCAAGACAGAGTTATCATAGAGGAATTCACAACCCATCAGCATTCATTCCTTCCTACAAGTTCCTTCTCATAACTACCAATATATCTGCCAACAGTTTTCTCCTGCTGCAAGAAGAGTCTCAACTCTCACCAAGTGCTACTTTACTAACTAGAAATTACAGAACATACAATGTTAAAACTAATCCAAATGCAAAGCTAAAAAGTGTACTGATAGATTATAGTTACAGAAAACGCCAGTGATACTTCTGTGCCCTATGCCTACTCAAGGGATTTGAAGAAGGAAGTTTCAAAGAAACCAAGCCATTTAAAATGCTAGCTCAGAATTTGAAGCGGTATTTATAACAGCATTACATATAGAGGTCTAAAGAGGAATAGCCTGCTGAGATGAAAACTTAGAAATCAATTTACTTAAGCCCTGAACTTCAGTCTTCTGTTCTTTTAACATTTAGGGTTCCACACAGACTTTTGTCAGGACAGTCTTATTAGCATTCCAAAGTGTCACGACTGTGGCAAGTGACACAGAAATTAACTTAGTTTGAAATGCTTGAAAGTCTAAAACAAGACTTGATAGGTGGTTTAGCTGCAACCTAAAAAAAAAAAAAAAAATTACTTTATCCCCTCTAACTTTATTTACAACTGTGAGTTTGCTTTTAGTTTTGGAAGAGTAGATTATCTGGCTGTTGCTTGCAGTTTTTCCCATAATAAAACTGAGATCACTTTTTATCTGCCCAACTCCACTTAACAGTAAAACATATCTACCTTTTAATTTACATTCTGCTGCTTAGTAGGTCCACTATATAAACACCACAGGTACCAATTCACATTCCCAGAGAATACCTTAATCTTCACGCTCAATCTTCACTACTTCCAATTAAAAAAAAAAAAAAAAAGAAAAAAATTTAGATAACCTATAATCCCACCCTCTCATGGGGATGAGATCAATACCACAGTTACAAATTTTTTTATTGTATGTATAAATAATTTCATTCTTGGCTGCATGGGGCTACAACTTTAACATGGAAGGACAGAAAGCAACCCCACTGCATTATAATCTCCAGCCCTATGGCTAGGACTGCAAATCAAACTTCAGAATTCTGGAGTCCACAGGAGGAGAAGACAGGACCAGTGTATTTCAAAGAAAAAAAATACCGTACACGTACTAACATCACTGCTATCTGTTATGCCCTAAAAAGCAGCATGTTTCCTATATGGAAAAATACCTTCAGGCATTTCCTATATTTAAAAAAACCAAAACAAAACCAAACAAAAAAAAAATCAAGCAAACAAAAAACCCCCCACACCTATGGGTTTTCGAGACTTTGAATCTTTTTTCCACAGACACTCCTCATATGGAAGAGATTCAAAATTATTCTTGCTTGCCGTCAATATTAAGATAACTGCACCTGGCACAACTACTGAGCAATTAAAGCAATCAAACATTAATGGGTCGAGAAAGAGCAAAGTTGCAAGTTCAGTCCTCAATCATATAGGAGAAAAATTTACAAAACCTTCTCTATTGTAAGTGACTCTAGAAGATAGCCTTAGCCCTTAAAGCACAGGCAAACAGCATGAAAAAAACACATTTAGCTTTTTATGTTGACCATTAAGAAATGCAGATCTCTCATTAATGTTACCTTTATCCACCTCCTTTATCAAACAAATTTCATCTAACTAGTGTTCAGTGAACTACTTTTTGCTATTTAGAAGTGGCTTGAAGCTGTAACAAAGAGCCCATCATCAGCATCAAGTACACACAGAGAAGGATCCTTTGATGAATGTTTGCCTGTCACAGTCAAGAGGAAGAACTGACGACTTCACAGGGAGCTCACTAACTTCTACAGCTGTCCCTCACAGACAGGAAAGAACCCCTAAATACCAATACCCCTTAGAGCTGCCATGAGCACAGACACAACAGTCTGCCACCACTACCACAGCTTTGTTTTAGCTGCCTCTAAACTCTCCATCCTTTTCCAAGATGCTGGTGACAGCAGCTAAACTTCTCAAATGTAACTGAGTACCTACTATTTTCTAGAAGAGTTGGCTCCCAGTTACTGGGATACCCAGCAAGTCCATTAAGACACTAACAAAAGAAACAGCATGAATTACTCCGGTTCAAACCAGAACTAAAGTTTCCAGCTGAGTTCTTTAGATTGGAGGCTGGTCAAAGTAGTAAGCACCAGGCAAGTAAGAACAGAAATTGAAGAGCCCTGCTTCTGCATGTCACAGAAAAAAAAGAGGGTTTTTTCATGGAGACTTTACCTATGATTTTTGCCCTAATGCAGTTGTTAGTAATAAAACCCCAAAACAAACGAACAAAAAAACCCTCACACCTTTTTTTTTTTCCCCCCAGTAAGTATAGTGGAAACCAGGTCTTGTTTCTACTATACTTACACAAAAAAGCAAACAGCACTGTATTTTTACCATTTCTATGAGAAAAACTAACTGTACAACCACTCTGCTACAAAAATGCAAAAATCCTCCCTGTGGAGGTTGTGGCTGATATTCCTTTCACAATGCCAACAGCACTGAAGTAATATCAATTTATAGCAAGACAAGCCTTCAGAAATGTCTGCTACTCCCTTGTTTTCTGCTCTAGTGGAAACGCTCAAACCAGTTACAGTACAATGAAAAAATGCAATCACACCTGTACTGGGACTGCCTACAGCCACTGCAATAAAGCACTACTTGAAGCTTTTAAACTTGCTTTTGAATTGTGCAACATTCAACTGAGGACCAGGCTCTTACACTCTGCTCTTCTAAAGGAGTATAATGTACGTTTACAGAAAGCACCTTTCCCTCTATTATCAGTTTGGGAAATGATGGGGTTCACTCCAAGAATCTACAGCAGAAGTTAAATGTGTACAACAAAATCTTATTTTGTATACTAGGATCAGGTTAGAAATCCTGCCAATGGTCACTCGCAAGGGGAACTTGCCTCCTGCGTAGGAGGGGTAGGAGGCCTTTAGCAGCTAATAATCAGAATGCTTCTAGTACTGGAATAGCCATATTCTAGAACATACTTCACTCAGAAACTACTTTATACTAAAAAAAATGTGAAGCTTCCATCCTCCATCCCAACTACACTTCATTACCTAACTGGAAACAACATGGCCACTTCTCAAGACTCATGCAGAAACTGGTCATCATGAAAAGGCTTTAGGGTTTTTTTCACATATAAAAGCACCTTTTGGGACACCTGACAAGAGGTGACCTACAGTCCTCCAGTGCTCATTTTCTAGAAGACCCAATGGACACAGGACAGAGACCATTAGGCCATGTACTCCACCTCCTTGCAGATGCACAACTTAAGACTGTGCATAAATGTTTTAAAGCATCACATTTAAAATGAAACAGGACAAAGTTTTAACAATGTTACAGGGAAACTAAACTAATCAACCCTCAAATCTCACTATGGGGCAGTTTCTGCTTGTGTATATATACTTTTTTTTTTTTTTTTTTTTTTTTTTTTTTTTTTTTTTTTACTCAATTCTGCCTTCTTTCATTTACATCTTTAACCAAATCCCCACCATGCATTTCATGGGCACTCAGCCATTTTGCCAACATGCTTAACAACATACAGCATCCCTCCAGTAGAGTGTAACACAGCTTAACCAGTTCATACAGTTGTATACTGACATCCTTTTGTATTCTTTTCCACTTCTGGCATTCAATACATCACACAGGTTCGTCATTGAGAATTTCAAGTTTAAGGGGAAAAGATACATCCATATAACAGGATTAGGGGATGACTATACAGACTAACAGCATGAAGAAAAAAAAGTCAAAGGGTTAACTAAGAACTTTTTCACCCACTCCAAATCACATATACCATTTCAAACATGCTTCTTGGCACTTTATGGGAATTACTAAATAAACAAAGGTCATGAAGAGTCTTGTATTTCACACTAACAGATTTTATTTCCAATATTGTGTGAAGAACTATTCCATAAACAGACAAGGTTATAACAGCTTATAGCAAGTGTCTTCCCCATCCTCTCAACTCAAGTCTACTCTGTTTCCTGAAAGTGTCCCAAACTAGCTCTAGAGCTCCATATAGTATGCAAGAGTAGAAAAACATTTTACTTTAGTTGCTTAGTAGCATATAGTTTCTAAAACATGCTGGCACACTGACACACTACAAAAACAATTAAACATGCTATGCAGAGCTTTCAACATGATGTTCATATTCTCTATGTATTTTCTGCTTGATCTTTCAGGCTTGCTTCCCACCCCAAAAATATCAGAATCAAACATGATCACTAGTTTTTGAAGTTTTTTTGTTCCCTTCCTCCAACTTAACAAAATAAGATGACACAAGCAAGATATTATTTCTCATTTACCACTATTTGTTTTACTACTATGAAAAGTTTTGCCAAAAACAACAGCTCGACACCTTGCTCTTAGGATAACCCAATCAGACATCTGGTCTTCTAGAACTAGGATGTGAGATATTAACTCGAGATAACATGCTATTCCTAAACCTGGCATATGAGATAGAGGAATACACAGCAGCCTTAAGGATCACAGATGAAGGTGCTACTACAAAAGACAAATCTAGATGGCAGACAGCATGCTTCAGACATCCTACCTTACTACCACAACAAGTCACTATGCTCATACCAGCACCTCTTCTGCCCAAGCTGAAAAGCCATGGTTTCCATCATAACTTTCAAAGGCCATAAATTAACTCAGTTATATGAGAGGAGTGTGCAAGCCTCCTGTCTACAAAGATGTTGTGCAGTATGCTGACACACTGAAGCTAAAACAATGTCTTGCGTCAATATAGTAACACACAGCAATCTTAACTGCAGTTAAGTAAATATTTCAAGGCTTTTTAAGCACTTTGACAAAACAGGACATTAATGGATAAGAGAGTGGATCAGACAGTTCTTCAAAGCATTTCTCCCTTCTGACTGTGTCAACCCCATACTGGTTTGTTTTGAGCCAGCTCTTTAGCGTTTCATGGTACATGCATGTCAAGCTTAAGTTGAGAAGCAAAGCTGTTGAGCCATAACAATAGAGCTCACTCTCTAAACATCTGTTTGTACTAAAACTACACACACGATTTTCTGCCCTAATACTGCTAAATTCAGATTCCATTCTACTAATTCTCTTGAATTTCACTCTTAAAACATGATCTGATTCTCTGAGTGGTACTGGTATACAGGCTATAGCAACATCACAGTTAAGACAGAAGCATTCTGAAGGAAAAAGTCACTTTTAGTCACTTCAGCAATTCAACACAAGTGAGCAGTTTGCAGGCAATACTGTGAAGAGACAAACAAACTACTTAATATCTTGAATTCCATAAGGGAATACTGGCTAGTTGATTTATAAGAATCAAAAGCACTTACAACAATTTATATTTAACTCTTAACTTGCCTGTAAAAAAAACTGCAATGCGTTACCCTCCTTAAAGGTATTCCTGTTAAACAGGTTGCTTCTCCGGAATTTCTGAACTACAACTTTCACTTAACTCAATGTTTTCCTTAAGGTCACAGTAAACAGACCACACCAGCAGTTCTTCTGACCAAAACAGAATCTCCAAGTAGTATCAGAAAATAAATTCCTTTAGTAACTTCAAAGGTGCAGGATTCAATACGGCATAAGCTTTCTGCTTTTCACACAGAAAGCAAGTAAGTGTCACCTGTGTTCAAACCACATCATAGATGGAGGAAACAAATCACTTAAGTGAACTTAAACAAGTACCTCAAAATACAAACTGTCAAGAAAAACATGCAAATTGGATACTACATTTGCATGACATCTCATTAATAATTTACATATTGAAAGGTAATTCTGTAGTATTATTTTATAATTGTATAATTAAGGTTCTTGCAGCCACAGTTAGTCAATGCCTTACTACTGAAAACATAAATAACACAGAGCAAAGCAATCAAACTCTTACCAGAATGTCTGTTGCACTGAAAATAGACACTGCAGTTCAAATAATTTCAGCAATCTATCTGGAACACTGAAACAGGAAGACTTTCCATCTTTCAGCATTACAGAAAAAAAGAAGCACACAGGTATTTGTGCAACCCGAAGACACATTGCACTGTTTAGATTCGATGCACTAAAGGAGATTTAAAACCTAATACCACTAGCAGCAACACAATCTTTCATTTTTAGATTGTCAACATCTCACAAGGAATCCTTTCTAAAGCTATCCACCTACTCATAAGTTTTCTCCACTCTTCCACTCAGAACGCTTTATTAAAATAGCAACACACCCATTCAAAGTATCCCACTGTTTCGACTTCAGTAACGTTTATGCTGACAGAGATGATCTTTAGCCTCAATTGCATTTATGTCATATAAGACAGAGTCATATGACACTGGATAGACTATAACACTAATTCCCTTTTACACTTTGGAAAGTTCTTAGCAACCAGAGCAAAACAAAACCAGAAAACTGGCAGGTTCTAAGTGAGATTTTGCCAAACGCGTTTAACAGCAGTTAAAGCTTACCCAAACACTGCTATGCTCTTAAAAGAGGCTCTGACTAAAGAGAAGCCGCCTTGTTAAAAACAAAAAACCCCACAACAGAACTCAAAAGTCCCACCAGCCCTCCCCTGTTGCCCGGTGCGGAGGGGCCGGGGCGGGCCGGGCTCCCCCGGTGCGGGCCGGGCCTCCCGCCGCGCCCCGGCCGCGCACCCCG
>VXBX01005473.1:1066481-1088224 GCA_013400415.1 Scytalopus superciliaris
GGGGTCAGAGCGCCCGGCGGGGCGCGGGCCGGGCTCGTCGCCGCGGGCACTCCGCCTTCCCCAGAGACCCTGCCGCCGAAAATCCGGCACTGTGCCCTTTATAGAGCCGCGGAATCGACAAGGTTGGAAAACACCTTTGAGGTGATCAAGTGCGACCGTCAACAGCACCACCAAGCATGCTCACCGCTAAGCCGTGCCCTCGACTGCCACAGCCACGCGTGTTTTGAACGCTTTTAGGGGTGATGATTCCACCACTTCCNGCCTTCCCCAGAGACCCTGCCGCCGAAAATCCGGCACTGTGCCCTTTATAGAGCCGCGGAATCGACAAGGTTGGAAAACACCTTTGAGGTGATCAAGTGCGACCGTCAACAGCACCACCAAGCATGCTCACCGCTAAGCCGTGCCCTCGACTGCCACAGCCACGCGTGTTTTGAACGCTTTTAGGGGTGATGATTCCACCACTTCCCTGGCCAGCCTGTTCTAATTCCTGACCATTCTTTCAATGAAGATTTTTTTTTCCTAATATCCAATCTAAACCTCCCCTGGCACAATTTGAGACCGCTTCCCCCATCCTGTCGCTTGTCGCCCGGCAGGAGAGACCGACCCCCACCTGGCCACAACCCCTTCGGGTGGCTGTAGAGAGCGATACGGTGCCCCCATATTCATTCTGATAGTTACTAGTCATAATATGCTAAAGAAGAGAAACAGAGGACTGTTATGGTTAAGGCAAGGACTTAGTTATTATTTTAGAATGGTGAAAGAAACAACAGCTGCTAAAAGGGTGTTTAATGATAGGGTTGTTCTTGCAGGCACCTCAGGTAGAACACGTGAAAACTGAAAGGTAGCACTGTGTTTATTTCATATACTGAAGGAAGAGGAAAACAATAGGTTTCTTTGCCTTTATTATAAATCAGCAGTTTACGATAAAAGAACACCACTTGTGAATAATGTATCTTCACATCTTTCACGTGCTCATCTGACAAAGTTAAGTTCAGTACAGCTGTACTTACATCGCACTGCAAATCGATCAGCAGATCTACTCCTATTAAAACAAAGGGTTTGGAATTACAGAGAGACATAAATATTGAGGATGCTGCTGCAGAAAGCAGCACCTTTTTCAGGAGAGAAACAGGGAGCCAAGCTAGAAATGAGCTTATATCTTGGTCTATAGGAGCATGGTTTTTTGGTTTTTGGACAAAGGGACAATGTAATAGGTAAAGCTGTGTGCTTATCTATCTGTGTGTGTCCTTTTCAGAGTAAGGATTGAATTTTGCCTGCACATCAGAGGTAGTCCACATCTTTTCCTTTGCAATGGTATTCTGTTCAAGAACTTCAAAGACATAGGCTGCTTGGGGTTCCTCTAAATACAGGAAAATAGGTTAAGTTGCTTTATTTCTAAAGAAAATGTGGCTAGCAGATTTACAATAACTGCAAACAGGCTAACACATGGCCTGGCCTTTGTGCTTTGTTCGGGCAGTTACACAGCAGAAACTCTTGCCAGCTGCTCAGGTGCTTGGTTTTATAATGCCCGTTGCATAAAAGGCTGGCCACAGTGTCAGCTTTCTTTGTGCTCCTAAGTCCTTCCTACCAGTTGACCAAGCTCCTGTGCTTTCTGTAGGCATTACTGATTCTTCCAAAGATTGAGTTGCAATATGCTTATCCTGGCACAGGAGCTATCCTGGTACATGTTCCCCTGCAGTACATGATGACACATCCTTATTTCTCAAAACCTCTGTGAACAGATGCCCTCCCCAAGCCGTGAGCCCAGTGTGTTGCTTCTATTAGAAGGAGATTGTTGGCTGCCAGCTCAGACACATGATCATCTTATTCTGCCTGAATAAGTCAGTGGAGCTGCAGCAGTTATGGATACATGTGATCTTAATGTGTCACAAACACATGGTAAAAACTCAGCAGCATGAAGCCTATTTGCTGATACAGAGAGATACACAGTTAGGCCTCTAAGTGTAGAGCCTGGGTTTTGTTTTCTCTTTCATGCAAGCATATTTATGTAGTAAAATGTGCAAAAAAATATTTATCCTCAAAACAATCAACCTGAAATGGGACTTTGTTTCTTTTTTCATTATTTCAGTGGGTGTTCAGACCAGAAAGCTCTCTAGACTGTATCTATCCCACATTTATTTTATGTGTCTTCTTTTTGTTTTCTTTCCTTTCACTGTATCTGCCTTTTGTGGGGGTTTTGTTTATGTCATGCCAGTTGCATGTTCTAGCACTGAGTACCTGCACAACTGCAACAAATAGAGATTTCACAATACAAAGTGTATAGAGGCAGTTTTGGTTGTATTGTCAATTGTCAATGACAATCTGTAGGAAAGACACTGGAAATTGTGAGCAGAGAATTAAAAGAATAGAATGGTTCTAAATAATGGACAAAAGAGTGTATCATGTTAAATGGCATTCTCAGGACAAGCAGGTAGGTTGTTAAAAGGATAATGAGATTTATAACCTTCAGCAAGCACCAGAGGTGATATCTGGAGAGGGGATTAATAGTTTGAGTGTAGAACTGCTACAACAGTAAAATAGTTAACTCTGTAGTATAGTTTCTGTAAACATAAAACTTGCCTTCACAACTAAGTAGTGTTAAACTGTGTGGCTATTGACACATTCTGTATCCTGGGCAAATGTGCTCTGACAGTAAGGGATGCATCTCAGCTCACAACGGGCAGGATAATATTTGCTCTGGCACATACCTGATTTTCAAGAGCCTTATCACCACTGCCATCACAATTCTGTAAAGGTTTAGGACATCACAGGCCCTGTTTTTGTCTTCTAGAGTTCCTGTCAATGTATTTCTAAATCTTGATTTTGTGTAATTATTTATTAAAACTACAACTCTCCAAGTGATACTACCATTACCACATAAGTAGATAATGCTAGGACACTACTACCTCAAGACAGAAACACTTCATGTCTTCAAGGAGGATCTCAAAGCACTACTGAACAATTAGGGGAAATGAGGTTCTGTGATTTGCCCAGAGTCACACAGTAAGCTGAACCTGAGGCAAAATAGTGAAATTCCAGTCCTTTATCCCTTGGACTTGTGGGCAAATCTAAACACCTCCATACCATTCTTATATCTGTGATTATAGACAAATCAGAAACAAAGGCTGTAGTATTTTATTGCTGGCAGGGAAACTAACTTTTAGGCATAGCCTGTTACCTGAACTTGATAGTGTTCAGGGTTTTTGCTCATATTGCAAATGTCAGTACCTTAACTTTGTGATGGCTGCTGCCTGGGGCACTACCAGACAGTCACTTCTGATGGATTCCGCTAATCGCTCTAGTAAGACACTTGCTCAGCATAAAGTGATACAGGCAAATAAAAAAATAATCAGCCTGCTCAGTCACCATCACCCCATCAAACAGCGCTGACCATATTTCCTCACTGTGCACCATTAACCCCTCAGCCAAAGCTGCTGCCGCCCCAAAAGCTGGTGTGATTTGGTGGGCCCCACGGCACAGTTGCCAGGGGGAGCATTTGTTAGGGGTTTCTGTGACTCAGCAGCTCTGCCACACCTTGGAGAACAAGCTTGTCTTCCCAAGCAGTGGCATAGCCTGCCGAGCCAGCTCATCCCACGGCTCTGCAACTGCTAGCTGTGACAGCAGGGGAGGGGAGGCGGGACTGTACCCTTTCAGTAGCATTTCACCACTGCCTGCTGCTGCTTTTATGTAGCCATAATGTCAGACCATGAGCATGTGGGCTGTGTTTCTGCCTCAGCTCTGCCAGGACAACCATGGTCTGTCCCTACCAATATTTTGTCTTCCCTTTGTCCCTCCAGGACAGGAGGGACCTACGTAGCTGAGGGACAGATAACCAGCTTGGCAGTGCTGTTTCCAGTTTGCCCAGCTTGCACACCTGGCTTTCCTTGAAGGCGCAGGGAAGCACCAATGCCTGCAGGGCGATGGGAGTACCTGCATACAGGTGTCAAGGTGGAGCTCCCCACTGCCGATACCTGGCCGTTTGATCACCTCAGGCATAAAACGATGTCATAGCCTATCCTTTAATCTGGTTGAGATTCAGTCTTCTGAGCACTGATGAGTTACATGTAGGAAACTGATATAGAGAAAGTGGGACAATTGGGTGCCTTGAACTAAAGAGTTCCCATCTGTGTTAATACTGAATGAATATTTGTAGAGTAATGTAGGGATTGCTTTGTGCACACAGTGTTTCAGAATGTAGCTAGAGTGTAGATAACAACACCTGGTGTTTATCCAAGTTATGCAGCGACTGGCTGGGAAAAGCCAAGAAGGCCAAGGGAACCGTGATAAGCTCAGGATGAGAAAGTAAAAATAATTAGACAGGCAATTAGCAATAACAAGACACAGTGAGTTAACTGTTAACCAATTATGATCTGAATAAGGGCAGATGGACTGTGGCTCCAGCCAATTGCTTTGCATATAGAAATGTGTGTATGGTAGTAAAAAAGGTATATATATGAGTAGAAGTTTCGAATAAAGTTGGATTTGAATATGCATCACATTGATGTGTGAAGTTCATTCCCGCGCGTGAGGTAAAACCCTGGCAGAGTAAGGTCAGCCAAGAAAAAAACACCTCTGGTTTAAACATAGCCCTTACAAAACCCTTTATTCCTCTCATAGTTCAGGAGAGAATAAAGTCTTTTAAAGAATTTTAATGATTTAATGTTTAGCCCAACATCTTATTAAAATTGTGAAAACTAAGTAGCTTTAAGAAGAGTGAAGGAGCATTTCTAAACAATGACTTGCATGGTTATGCTCCTGAGGGTGAACATAGATGTTAGCTGCACCAGACCCACAAGTTAATCCCTTTAGTTGAAACAAAATGTTCAAATTCAGTTTTCTAATCTCATTTCAAGCATTGATCCTATTAGCATTTCTAAGACAAATCTGCTGGGCAATAGGATAGGACCTCCATACCATCCCTGTGGCCCTGCTGCAAAGAGCACAGGCATGGAGGAAGGCTTTGGTACCAGTCTACATTATTTTCACTGGAGTGTTTTGGCCATCCCCCTTCCATCACTGTGGGAGGGCTTTTATCAGTGTTGGTCATCCTCTTCTCTCCTCACATGTTTTCTCCCACCATGTCATATCAGCTGGGAGCAAAAAGCAGACAGAACTTGTTCACTTTGGTGACTTGCCAGCAAAGTGCACAGTGTGGACCCAGCATGCAGGCTGTGCGAGCCAGCTGGGTGGCCAGGAGAGTGGGGGTGGTGGCACAGAAAAGCTGTCCCCACCCCATTCCTCTTGGTAGGATAGCTCTCACTTTTGCTAAGTTGAAGGCTGGCAAGGTATGCCAGCAGTATGGGCAAAGCACTGATTTCTTCCCATCCATTTTCTAAAAGAGCAGAGGAAACAGTGATGTCCCAGTGAGAGCATGGTCAAAAGCTGTTTGTGCAGCACTAGGAAATTAGACATGTTGTTGGAAATTCCATGTACCTTATTACATGGTAAAATTGGTGCAGAAATGGAGGCCTAATGATCATGGTGCTACCACTGATGCCACATATATGTAGGGGGGTTTCCCTTGAGCCTTTGGGTTATTTTGTCCAGATAAATGAGCTGGATGTTTACAGTTTATCTCCCATCCAAACACAGCACTTAGAGATTATGGGGCACAGTAGAAGACCTAGTTATAACAATTATTAACATGAGAAGAAAATTATATTCTACTAATAAAACAGATTGTGTACTATAAGCAGAAGAAATAATGTATAGTTTCCAACAAACATCGGAGGCTAAAACCAAAATCTAGGACTAAAGGTGACCATTAAACACTGACCAGACAAAATAGCCTTGCAGCACTCAGAGCAGATACAGAGAAGTTGCCTTCAATGACTGGAATACAGCACTACTCATCTTTCTTTGGTCCTAACTGACCTGACAGGAGGCTGGCAGCACGTTCCCACCCCAGGAGAGCTTGTAATCTAGTGGTTATAGGTACATTTAAGAGGTGCAGGTTGAAATTCCTGTGGCAAAAGAAGGGAATGGGAGCTTGGTATCCTGCAGCCTTATTAAGACTGTTGTACAGAAGGAGCACTCATCTCCATTTCTTTTCCCTATAGCTGTGCTTCCAAAAGAGATATACTCAAGGACTTTTGAGTTGTGAACAGTGGAGTATCCTGGAAGTAGGCCTGGGACTAGGGGTGCTGACCAGACTGAACTCTTGGGGACTCAGGCCAAGTAATACAGAGTTTCTGCATCATGATTCAGGTGTCAGCTGTTTGGCCCTCTCAGAGCCCTCCCAGGGATTTTTGATACCTTAAAGCTTACAGAACAGCTGAGCAGGAGGATTGCAGGAGTGCAATTTTAGACTGCAGTGTCTTAATCCTATTTCAGGCAGATAAATGCTTTTAATATACATACTAATATCACAGAGGAGACATGAGAGAAGAAAGCTGGCAGCCAAATAGTGGAATACAGAGAAAGGGAGTGTTCATTTTTCTTTTGCTTCATTAGATGTGCAATGGGTACTACTTTTGTTATGTAGTTACCTATTAAAAAAAAAAAAGTAACACTGAGGTCAGTGGCAGTGCTAATTACCAGCATAACCACATGACCACTCTGGTCTAATGATAGTCCTAAACCCATGTTATCTTTTAATAGCTAAGCTGATTAAACTAGCACAGAGGAAAAACAAGTTAGAGAAATTACCTTCATGGTACTTCTCCTAGGAAAATTAAGGTCCTTTCCAAGCATGCAAAGTGCATATATCATGTCATTTCCCAACCAGCCAAGATACAGCTGCCTAGTAACTACTGAGTTTCTGTGAAATGGTAACGTGGGATTGAAAGAGGTGATGGAAACAGTCTGGGTTACCCAGGCAAACTTGTGAACACAGGGAATAGTCATCTAATCAGGTGCATATCACAGGTAGCAGTTGCAGCTTATTTTTATTTTAAACTTCTCTCCTTTTCTTCCTTCCCCTTCAGTTCCACTGCAGAAAAGGGTGTGACATCTCCCAAGTTGGTCAAGATGAAAACTTGTACATAGTTTAAGTACTGCAACCTTGAAATACAGAGCCAAACTTTGGTTTTAACTCATTGTTCCCCTGGGTAGGAAGGAACAAAGGGAAGAGATGTTTCCCTGTTTCAAGGCCAGAAAGGACAACCATGATCAACTAGCCCATCTTTTGATAATTAAGATAACTAAATGAGCAAAGAAAAAACAAGGTGGAGAAATCACCTTCACAGTACTTCTAGGAAAATGAAGATGCTTTCTTTATTTCAGCCCCATTCACTTCCTATATATCCTAACCTACTGCCCTCATGGTATAGTATGTGTATGCAAAGATGAGGAGTGACCATTAAAGAGATTAGGTTCCTAAAAAGTCTTAAGTGATTGCAATTAACTCTGCAGGTCGTTTCCACCTCTGAGGAAGGAAATGCCTTGCAGAGACCTCATGATCCCTGCCCGCCCCCCACCCCCACAAGTCTGGGGTTTAGGTAGCTTATTTAAATCCTGTGCTTGAGGCTTTCATCTGATGGCTTCTTTCCAGAGAGTAATTTCACTGCTGGTGTGAAAGAAATAGAAGGACACCAATAAATAAGATTTTTCAAATTAGGCTTGGAACATTCTGTCTCAGAGCTCTGAAGAGTGTCTGATAACTGCCTGGTGACACTTCCAAACAAATAAAAACTCCACCCACGTGTTTTCTGCAGCATTTGAAATATTTCAGAAATTTTCCATTAACACTTTCAAAAATTTGTAAAAGTTAAGATATATTCTGTTTTCTGAACAAGTTGTACAAAGTAATGAGTCAATTTTTTTTTCCTACCTGAAAGATCTTTTGTGTTGCAGTGAGTCCAACAGCTTTCTTCCTTTGGTGGTAATGTAGAGGCAGGAGTGATTGTTATGTCAATCAGAGTTTGACCTCAAATTTATTTTTTTCTAAATAAATTAGAGACTATAAATACTTTCTGAATACTATCCTGACCTGGCTGGAGAAACTTGCCTAACTTTCTGTATCTCATCTCCTCCTCATCCCACCTATCCTCACCCTCAGCAGCAGCCCCCACAGCATGGGATTAGGCTCCTGAGAAGCGTACATTAACTAATCATGTCACATTAACTAATCACGTAATTTCAACATCTGAGGGAGGAAATGCCTTGCAGAGACCACCTGACCTGCTTCAGTGATGCTATTTAAACTTTTTATATTAAGAAGGACACAGGCACACCAAGGACCAAGACCCCTCAAGTATTTGCAAGGACTCACAAAGGCACCAACAGGAGTTAGACCTTATACTTGAGAGTCTAGGCTTAAAAAATATGCATAAGGCTTCTGCTGAGAAAAAACATGGAATTAAGTTCACATCTTCCAAGACTTGTACATTGTTGATAGGAGAAATTCTGTTTTTATTATATGGTTTTCATTTAATTGTTTTTTTTCACTAGCCTCTCCTCTTATGTGACTGTATGTAAGTATATGCAGGTAAAAATACATTTCTTTTGGACAGTCATAGTTAATAGCAGTGTATGGTGTGTTAGAGGAGCTCTGTGTGTACTTGGGGGATTTCTGTCAGGCTTCCAAGGCACCTTCCTTGCTGTATTACTCGGCTTTGTTTGTGCATTGATGTAGTGTCGATTTTCAAATTGCCCCCCCAGGCAGAAATAGGTGACCTACTTTTCAGCACTGGACATCTGCTAACTGTAGCCCGTCCCCCACTCAGTCCTTTAACCCCTTCTTCCCTCCTTCCTGCTTTGCAGAGCGTATGTTCTCTCCCAGCCCTTCCAGGGACCTATGGCTGTGCTGCAGGTTGCTTTAGGACCATGGAGACCACTCCGCAGCAACAGGCAGATAATCCAGGAGGCGGTGCTGAAGTGGGACTACACACAAGACATCAAAGGGGGTTGCAGTTCTGCCTCTGTGCTACAGAAGGTCATCTCAGTAGAATCCCAAAAGCCATCCAGGCTCAGGTATGAGCTGGAAAGTCCTGGGGCACCTCACTGCCCCCGTCCAGCTGCCTAACCACTCCAGGGCTCTCCATGTAGAATTTTCCCTTTTATAGAGGCAGTGCCTCCTCCCAGAGGCTTCCTCTGTTATCGCTGCTCCTTCTGAAGCAGACCTTGAACGTTGCCTTGTAATCTCTTTCAACAGCTGTTTGTCTTATCCTGGCTAAGCCCTTCTGTGCTCTGTGTTAGAAACATTCAGCTGGAGGCAGCGGGAGTGCTTGTTTGCATTGTGACTCTTCAGGCAGTGCCAGTTACACACTTTGTCTCTGGATGGTACAGTGGTAGTCTGTAAGGTTGTCCAGGCTCTGGCCTTGCTACTCCATGGCATTTGCAGATTTGCAGGTCAATAGTGACAAAAGATAAGGAAAAGGCTGAGGTACTTAATGCCTTCTTTGCCTCAGTAATTAATAACAAGACCAGTTGTTCTCCAGGTACCCAGTCCTCTGCACTCAAAGACAGAGGCAGGGAGCAAAATTAAGCCCCCATAACCCAGGAGGAAATGGTCAGCATCCTGCTACATCACTTAGACATATGCAAAATCTATGGGCCCTAATGGGATCCACCCAAGCATAGTGAGGGAGCTGCTAGAAGAGTCACTTTCAGTCATTTGTCAGTGGTCCTGGCTAACCAGGGAGGTCCCAATTCACTGGAGGTTAGCAACTGTAATGCCCATCCTACAGAAAGGGTCACAATAAGGATCTGGTGAAGTATAAACCTGTCAGCCTGACCTTGGTGCCAGGGAATGTCATGGAGCAGATCATCTTTAGTGCCATCACACAGCATGAGCAGGACAACCTGAGGATCAGACTCAGACAGTTTTGGTTTAGGAAAGGGACCTGCTCCTTGAGCAATCTAATCTCCCCCCTGTGACCAGGTGACCCACTTAGCAGATGAGGGAAAGGCTGTGAATGTTGTCTACTTGGACTTTAGTAAAGCTTTTGACAGAGTGCAGAGAAGGGCAACAAATCTAGAGAAGGGTCTGGAGCAAAAGTATTATGAGGAGCCCTGGGGGAGCTGGGTTGTTCAGCCTGGAGAAAAGGGTGCTCAGGGGGATCCTATCAATCTTGAGTAGTTGTCATGAGGTAGGGGTTCATGTCTTCTACCAGGTAACAAGTGACAGAATGAGAGGAAAGAGCTTAAAGTTGCAAGATGGGAACTTTAGACTGGCTATTATGATAAATTTCTTCACTGAGAGGGTGGTCAGGCATTAGAGCAAGCTGCCCAGTGGTAGAATCATCATCTCTGAAAGCGTTCACAAGGCATGCGGATGAGGCAATTTGGGATATGGTTTAGTGGCAAACATGGTGGTTCTAGGCTAATGGTTGGAGCCTATTATTTTGGAAGTCTTTTCCAAACTTAATGATTCTGAGAGTGTAGTGTTGAAGGGTGATTCTTGCACAGTGGCAAAGAGCAAACTCTAACCTGCAATACCTAGAACCTTTGGCTGGTTTTGCAATGCAAATATGTTTCTACTTTGGTTAATTTAGGCACTGGCTTTATTGACTATGCATGCCTCCCTTCTGACAAACAGCAGGTGGCATGTTTTGATCAAGAATATAATTGCTCTGTCTCAGACTGTGGGGCAGGGGAAGATATATAGTGATTGGGAAAGAAGTATTGCAATAGAGATGCCTTTCACTAATTTTTTATCAGAACTCCAAGCTGCCGCTAAAAAGATCAATTCTCACTGGGCAGTCCTGCCCCTTCTTGCTAGAGTTGGTCCAGCATGAGGGGAAGTGTACTGTTTTCCCTTGCAGCAGCCCAGATGAAGGTGCTCAGCTACCTCAGCTTGTGGGATGGAGTCAGAATATGACCATGCTGATGCATTTTAGACTTCTGGTGAAGTTTGATGGTGAAAGCTTCCACATAGAAGGAGTTAGCAACAGGGGTCAAGGGTAGACATGGAGTTCTGACTACTTACATGTTTCCACTTAAGTGCATTAATATGCATTCCCATATACCTCATGAGCAGAGTGTGAGTTCACAGTTCAGATTTCTGATTTCCCATGCAAGGAGGAGGAAGTCTTCAGTTATTCCATTAATTAGAAAAAGAAAGGCCACCCAAAGCAAGTCTCTACCCTCTGGAAGAAGAAGCAAAGCAGCTCCAGAAATTTGATCACATTCTTGTTGAACAAAACTCTGGACTTACACAACTGATAAACAGCACAGTCTGGAGCAGGCTTTGTTTGAATGGATTATTTGCAAACACTCAGCCCTGAGTCTAGCTCTTTCCAGCTCTGCCAGCTCCTTCAACAGCCGTGGGACCCTACAGAATCATACTTGTGTCTCTCTAAGGCCTGATCTGCCCTGTGAATGAAGCCTTCAGAAAGGAGCCTCAGCACAGCCATTTAAGGCTGTGACATGGAACTCAAAGAAGGGACAGTTCAGAAGTGGCAAACAGGGAAATAAATGTACATTTTCTACATGGAAATCTGGCTTAACTCAGGATATATGCAGGAACTGATTTCAACTGGACAGAGTCAAGGATAGTTAGTTAATGCCCCAGGATTCCCAAACACATGTAAGCATGTGTAGAAATTATAAATATATACCTAGAGAGCTATGTGGAATGATTTCATATACATAACCTCAAAAAAGGAACAGTATAAAAGTAAGGGACAGGGAAGCAAATGTATATATATACATGTACAGACAGATGGCTAGCTATTTTCAACAACACCAAAGAATCTATTCTGAGAATTGTTTAAGCAAGAGACACATCATTGCTGAGTGTCTTTCTGTTAGATGCAAACAGCAAAACATGGGCTGCTCCAGGCCAAAGGACCAGGCTGGCCGTGGTCAGGTTGGGCACTGGCATATTTCCTGCTAGAGACAAGCAAAACAGTCTACATGAGAGAAATGATTTCCACCTGCTGTCAAACAGCACTCAGTCAGCAAACAAAAGTAGCTCCAAGTGTCTGTACCTACTCTATGGTTCATGAGAAGAAGAGAGGTAAAGAGACATGCTGATAATTCCCTTTACTGTGCTGCTTCTTCCTGGCAATGGTAATTCCTCTCTATGGCCCTGCCACATGCAGGTGTCCCTGCAAACAAGTGCTATAAGGACGTTCCCTTCCTCTTTCTCCCCTCTCCCCCAAAAGATCACTTGTTCCTTCTGGGAATGTGCCTTTTCCTGATTCTCATAATTGGATTTCCATACCTTCCATGTTTTCCTCCAAAGAAGAAAATGCAAGGATAAACAGATTGATTAACTTACTTCTGAAAATCTGCATAAGTCTCATGGTATTAATGCTGAAATCAGCCACCAAACAAACTGCTGCCTAGCTCAGGTGTTGCTTCCATCAGCAAAAAAAGAAGGGGTTACTATCACGTTTTCTAGTGCTGAGAAAAAAAATAGCAGTAGCAGCAAAATGCTTATTGCCATGTAAGTATTTCCATAGTTGGGCTTTACTCAATAATAAAAGTCTCACTCTGAGAAGAACTACATTCACTATCTGTGTTTATTCTATGAAATCTAATGCAGGGCTGTAGAGACGAGGTAGTTCCTGAGAAGGGCAGCTCTGGAGCCGAGTTTCCTTTGGGAAATTAAGTTTGGTGAGCAGCTCTTCACAGCAGATGACTGTGCCACCTTGTGGCTTTGCTCAGCGTTAAGCTCTGAAGTATTTTTGTGTATTTGAACATGGATGTTTCCCCATAAGTGTCAGATGTGGCCAGGGCAGTGATTGTCCCCCTGTACAGGGCACTGGTGAGGCTGCACCTCAAATACTTTTCAGTTGTGGGCCCCTCACTGCAAGAAAGACACTGAGGTGCTGGAGTGAGTCCAGAGAAAGGCAATGCAGCTGGTGAAGGGTGTGGAGCACAAATCCTACAAGGAGCAGCTGAGGCTGTTTAGCCTGGAGAAAAGGAGGCTTGAGGGGATCTAATCAGCCTAGAGAAGCTGTAATGAGGTGGGGGTTGGTCACTTCTCCCAAGTAACAAGGGACAGGATGAGAGAAAATGGCCTCAAGTTGTGCCAAAGGAGGTTTAGACTGGCTATTAGGAAAAAATTCTTCAGCAAAAGAATTGTAAGGCATTGGAACAGGCTGCCTGGAGAATTGGGCTAGTCACCACCATCCCTGGAGGTATTTAAAAGACATGCAGGTGTGGCATTTAAAGACTTGGTTTAGTGCCAGGTTAATGGTTGGATTCAATGATCTTGGAGGTCTTTTCCAACCTATATTATTCTGGGATCACAGACAGACACTGGCTTTGTAAACAAAAGAGCACCAGTAAGGCAAGAAGCCAGCAGTTATATAAAATTTAAGCTAATTCTAACTAAACTACATCACTTAATTGAGGCAAATTGTTGTTAGTACTGAGGATTTCAGTCTTTCTAGACACTGAAGATTGATTTTTGAAAGATGGATGTTTCTGTTCACACATGTGGTGGGGAAGTATGAATTGTCTGATCTCTTACATTACAGGCTATAGAATATCACCCCTAGAAATACCACAGAATAATCCTGTCTGGTTGTAAATCTTAAGAAATATAACTTGATAGGTTCTTAAAAACAATAGTGGTTGACACAAAAACATGGGTTAGAACATGCCACTCCAATTAAAAAACAAAAATAGATAAACTTTAAAAATCCACCTTCAAAAGAGGTAATTCAAATTCTTTGAAACAACCTTGAATGACACAGAATATACAAAAGATGTGAAAATTCCCTTGAAACTGACCACAATTGATTTTTCTTTAGCCAGAGAAAAAAATAACCTTTTAGAAAAATTGGAAGAAAAGATACTGCTCCTTTGACATCTGCCCTCCTCCTTATTTTGTGATGAAGCTGGAAAGCAGTCCTACACTTTTTCAGGTCTTCCTTCCTCAACCTTAACTGCAGTCATGGCAGTGAAATCCAACCTTCTGTTGCAAGACTGAGAGCTTTTGTCCCTATACCTGCTACTGTAGTCTCTACAAGGCCTGATCTCTGAGAAGCACTTCTGGAGCAAGACTGCAGATGGTGGTTCCAGGGATTCTAAACATTTCCTTCTTGGCTGCATCCCTAGAAATCCAGCAGGATCTAGAAATAACTAGACTCTTTAAGTGCTCAGTTCATAAAACCTACCCTTAGCTGTAGGTGGAAACAAAATACCAACTTATAAAATGAGACAAAATATCTGCCTCAGTAAGCACTGTCTCTCACAAGGCCCAGTTTAGGACAGAATGCACATATTGCTCAATCTCATTCACCACCAACTACTGGTTTTTCAGGTCTGGTCCTTTGAGGAGATCTAGTAAAGAGAAGAGGGCTCCCTCTCAGTCTAGCTTTCAATTTAAGTGTACTGCCTCATCCTGTGCAGATACAGCAGTACACTCTCTACATTTTAGATTCTCAGGCTTTGAACTTTGCTGAACCCTGTTTAATTCTACCTGGGAGGCAAATGCTGTATGTGAACAAACTCAAGAAACATTGTTCTCTAGGAACCAGGTAGAACTGTGCGACAAACAGGTCCTCTGACTGCTTGCATACCTTGCTCCTAACTTTATGCTTCAGTATTTCCTGGATATACCTGCCAGAACTGCAGAGCAAAGGAGTAAGAATAAGAATCAAAGCCCACAAAGTACTCACGTGTCTGCCAGGATTCCTTGTTGGCCCTCCTGTAAGGGTTAGGATTAATATTAAGGTTGAGAAATGTAAAACACCTGGGCTTCAGTTAATTGCTGGCTCCTGTGGCATATCAGGAGTTAAAAAGAAGCTGAATGGGAACCATTTGGTTTGATTTGGGTTTTTTTGTTTGTTTGGGGTTTTTTGTTTTGTTTTGGTTTTTTTTGTTTAAGATCCATTCTCAGCATTTATGTTACTATAAGGCCAGGGAAACTAAAATTTTGAGAGACCAGATGCTCGCCACTATCAGTCAGCACTTTTCCTGCTCCAGGATCCTACTGAATCAAACACTAGGTTTATTATTTCAATCTCTAAACCTTATAATTTCCCTGTACTTATAGGCAAAGGATAGATAGCTGCTATGCAAGAGAAGCTGAGGGTACCTCATCTCACCTCATTTCTCCCTACTCTAGCTCTAGGGAATCTAACAACTTGAACTCTTGCCACTCTATTGTTCCCAGTACTTGGGCTTTTTGTGCATCAACCTACAATAGAGAAAAGAAGCTAAGGATACCAACCCTTCCTAATGCTGCAGGCTATTTATAATATGGGAACTCACAAACTTTTGGAGCCTGTGTTTCCCAGATTCTATTTTGAATGTTTTTCATTTTTAATGACTGGCTATGTGCTGTGACTATGGTAAAATGAACATAAGCACTAAATCTATTTCCCTACAACCTAGAAGGAATTCAGATCTCTGTGAGGGAAATTGTCTAAGAATTAAGTCCTAATTAAACCTGTAACAATAGCCTAAGCCAAATTAAAATACAAGAGAAAGCATTGTTGCTGTTCTCTTGAGTCCTTACACCCTTCTAGTCCATTGAAGTTCAATAAAAAACATCACTCCCTAAGTAATTGTTAAGGCTGTTGCTATCCCTTAAATCAGATTTATTGCCACGGTAGCTTTGCCTTCAGGAAATTGTAACAGAAGGCATTAACCTCAATTAGGGCAAGCTATCCAGAATATATGTAAACTGTTGATATTTTTCTATCCCAAAAGCCAACTCTAGCTTCAAGCCTACTATTCACATTAATTACAGACAGGAGACCAGTCTCTAACAGGCCAAAAGGCTGCCCCACCATCTCCTGGCCTCTCACTCAAAGGACAACCTGTGTAAAAGGCAAATATATCTGGGGAATATCTGTCCTAAAAAGCATTAGTTTCTCATGAAGAACTTCCTTCTCCATATAACTCCATGTGGGCTTTTTGGCAGCATGTGGCCACAGTTACCTCACTGTACTGGGCCTGGCTGAGATAATTTTCCCCATATCAGCCCTCAGTGCTGTGTTTTGCTTTGGCAGCTGCAAAGGTACTGGTAACACCCCTGTGTTTTGGTCACTGCTGAGCAGTGCTCCCACAGCATTAAGGCTGTCTCCAGCATTCTCCCCCTCGCTAGTGGGCTTGGAGGTGGGCAAGACCTTGGGAGGGAATATACCCCAAACTGACCAAAGGGGTATTCCATACCATATGATGTCTGCTCAACAGTAAAAGCTAAGAGAAAGGAGGAGAAAGGGAGGGCATTAGTCATTTATGATGTTTATGTTCTGGAGCAATGGCCATGTGTACTTAAACACTACTTTCAGGGAAACAAACAGACATTGCCCGCTGATGGGAAGTAGAGAATAAATTTTTGTTTTCCTTTGCTTCTGTGTATGCCTTTTGCTTTGTTAAATGGCCTTTATCTTAACCAGTGAGGTTTTTTCCCATTTTATTTTCTCCTCCCTTCATCCTGATGAGAAGGGGAATGATAGAACAGTCCGGTGGGCACTTGGCATCCAGTGAAGGTCAACCTATTACACTCCTGCTCACTTACCGTTCTTAGGGTCTGCAACATAGACTCTGATGTGCAGCATTTCACTCCCCAGTGCTTTGAGGCTGGCGTGAAGTATGGAAGAACATCCATATGGCTGAATAAATTAGGACCAGGCTCGTCCTCAGCACAGCTGAGAGTCATCCATGCTGTGACAGAATGCATTTCAACCACTCTAGCCACTTCCTAGCATATCCCCATGCAATTAGTTATTCACTTGAATCCTCAGCGAAGGTACATGAAATCAACCTTATCTGCCCTGCCATGGACAACAGCTGGGGCAATTTTGTAAAAGATGAGGACCAGCGGATTTAGAATCAGGCATCCTTCCCTGTGACCACAGGTTTGGTCCTGGCAGCATATTCAGATTCCATCCAGACAAATGATATATCAGAGCTTTATTTCCCAATTAACACATTAAGGAATCTGTAAGCTGTGGGAGCGTAAGACTTACAAAGATCTAGTCAGACAGCTGAGCAAGCTTTTCTGGAGCAAATGCTATCTCCTCTGGTTTCAAGAAACATCTGGGGTTAAGGCACTTGAAGAACAGGAATGATAGGTATGCTATGCAGAAATCTATATTCCTTGTGTGGAAACAAATATCAAACACCTCCCTGCAACCAGCCACTGTGTCAGATGGGGTCCACTCCAAGAGGTGAAGACCTTGACATCTTCTCAGGAAAGAAAGCATAGTTACAGTCAGGAGTTCTGCTTCATGCCATATGAACAGCTTTCTGTTCTTCTGGATAATTTGGTCCAACTTTTCTATAACACAACAGTATAATGGAAGGCCTGTTCCAGGCTGTGCACAGCACCAGAACTTCAAATTATTCATTTTTTTTCCTTCAAACTACAAATGCATCTTAATCACAGTGATGGTATAAATCACTAGGGTTAGGCAGTCATTGTATGGCGGGGCCAGGGTCCATTTATATTAAGCATTATTAGCAAGGATAACATGGCTAAGAGGGAAAATATTCCAACATTTTCTGGTTCAGTACAATACAAAACCTGAGAGAATTCTGTAGGAAACAAGCATGTCCCTGAATTTATAAGCTAAAATTTTTTTCTACTCTGGAAAAGCCCAAAAAAATGGAACTGGACATCACCAGGACTGCTGATGACTGCTCAGAAAGAATTCATTCTGAGTTTCATCTAACCCGCATGCAGGAGAAAGGATATCTCCATTAAAAATTATTTTGACTTCTACGTTAAATGGTAAATCTCACAAATCTGAGAACACCAATATTGACCGCAGAAATCAAGACTAAACTAGACTAAACTAGTTTTCAAGTAAGTTCACCAAAAAAGAAAAAAAAAGAGAAGCCATTAGTTAAAGGTTTACTTTGACATCCTATAGTATCCATTTAAAAGATACCATAGAATTAAAAAAGAAATATAGATCAGATCTGGTCAAAACACCTGAGATTATTCCTATGCAATATAACAATTTTTATAGGTCATGATGCTGACAAACTTGTGATAAGTTCTATAGTTAGCTAACAATTGTAATTCTAAAGGTGATTAGTTTTCCAGTCAACCTCTTTACTTTCTTACTTTTGCTGTTGTTGTACATTTTAAAATTAAAACCAAGGGGACAGCAACACTATCCTTATCTTAAATAGTATCTAAAACAATTGTGATATGGCTGGTTCTCTCTAC
Source organism: Scytalopus superciliaris (assembly GCA_013400415.1). Taxonomy (NCBI): domain Eukaryota; kingdom Metazoa; phylum Chordata; class Aves; order Passeriformes; family Rhinocryptidae; genus Scytalopus; species Scytalopus superciliaris. The sequence goes on from VXBX01005473.1 coordinate 1,084,510, forward strand.
TGTAGGTGATGAAACAGCTTTTCTCATAAAAAGGGCTGCTAAACAAATCTTTTTAAAGTATTTATTATAAAACAAAATCCACATAATCTATAGTACAAATACAGAGTCTGTTATCTGTACAAATATTTATACAAAATACCAGTTACTTCAAACAAGCCTTTGGTTTTGTTAACATAAAGAAACATTGCAGTTTCATGACCAGAAAATTGTTAACGTAGGATAGTCTGAAGTGATGACAGCCTCAAAGAAGGGTTTTTTTTACAACAGTATTACCAAGTCATTTGTATGCTAGAAGGCCATGCTTGGAAAAATAATTGATAAAGAATTTCTGTAACACAACAAAGATTTTATGGCTCTAATGAAAATGGTGACAAGCTGAAAACAGCATTAAATTAATCCCCAAATATGTAAGTATCAATTACTGGCATTTATATTTTAAAAAATACTATGTATTTTTGACAGGTATTGGGATTTCTGTTGAAATAGATATGAATATATAAATCCAAGTTAGCTTGAAAGAATGCATTTGAGAGAAATTTCAATATATTACAAATTCAAAACATGCATGCTCTAAAAATCTCCAAAGTTGTAAGCTTTCAGTTAGTTCCACAACTTGTGGTTGTATGTATTTTAACTGAAGAGAACCCTAACAATGATAAAAAGCTTTGTTAAACCCAGCAGAGTACAATATACATTTCTTTTTCCCCAGTTTATACAGTAATCTCTTTAAAATACACAAGGCACTGAAGTATTGGGTTTGGTTGTCCTTTGAGGTAACAAATGCTACAAAATGATACACATATAAAGCTGTAATTATTAGGCTGTTTGCAGAATACACATTTTAATATAAATATAAAAAGATTATGTGTGGGTTATATCATAAAAATTCTTGGTACTCTTTGTATATTCACGTACATTTACAATAGCAGCAATTGCAATACGAGTAGGTAAGTAAGAAAGCCGTCTGGGTTAGAGTTTTGTTTACCATGCCTTCCAAATTTCACATACAACAGGAAAGCAGTTCTCTTGCTTTCAACAGCTTTTGTTTTATCTCCACAGGCTGATGAATTCCATTTACAACTATTTACAGACTGCGGGATCTCTGTACAAAGTGGAATATCGCTCCCTTTGTCAAACACAACTACCCCAGGAATGCTGTCACAAGAGTAGCATCATTCTTATTTACAGAAAGGTGCATCAGTGGGAGTATTTGCTTTTCGAAGGTGTGAATGTCGGTGAACAGTCTGTCACTGTAGCTGTCAAACTTGCTTTTCTGCTTTGATATTCCTTCTAAGCACATTCTCTGCACGTATTTTGTCAATATAAAATTACCCATTTAGGAACTGCCACTGTGGTCTTCTATCCACCGGGATTCTGTGTTGGGTGGTGAGAACCTAGCCCTGACTCCACAGGTGGGCTGCAGTAAGGGCTGTGCTTCCTGCTGGGAACAGCCAAGATGTGGCAGCTGCGGTCACAGGTGGCTGGGAGTACTGTCAGTATGTCAGGACATGGCCTTTTGAAGGATTTTGTTGTGCAATGCAGAAGACATATCAGACTGGTTTCCATCATTCCTATCAGCAGGCTTAACAATGATTTAAAACAAATTTTTTCTTTCTTTTTTTTTTTTTTTTGCTACAGGGGGTATGATCCTCTGTGAAAAAGCCCACAGCATAGTTGGCCAACCTCAAAACAAACAAATGAAAGAAAAGCACCCTTTACAAAAACTGGAGTGTTCTCACGAAGGAGAGTTAGAAGACCTGACAGGATTGAAAATATCTATGTACATTAGTAATTTTTTAACATTTAGTAAATCCCTTAAGCTGTTCAGCTAAACTCACAGTGGCTGAAGAAGGGGGTTTGACATATAATGATGATCAGAGTGTTGCAGTACCTAAGGGAACAGCAGCAGAAACAGCAGACACCTCTCACAGTTTAGGATTCAGCCTTTGATGAATCTTCTACAGACAAGCCAAATTTACAGTGAGGACTGTACTCATAGTTCATAACGGAGTTGTAACAAACATAGAAACAACCAAATGACTGATCTGGAAACAGTTATCATCTTTGACAGTGGCTTGTCTAAGGCTTTGTCCAAACATGGACATTTATAAAATGTCCTTCAGCACTGTAACAGCAAATATGTTACTTCTAATTCAGGGCTTCATGCCAGGCAGATTTGTGTGTTATTAATTATTGGGAACATGCTTGCCTTCTGTTTTCATTTCCTGACATTAATGGATATCCCTTGTGGTACAATTGTAAGCACAGCTACTTATTTGGACTGATACAACATGAACCCCAACAAAACGACTGACAGAAAATATCTGCTTCCAAAATGCTTGAAGCAAACAGGACACACAACACCTGTGAAGTTTAACTGAGCACACTTGTAAAGTATTCCAACACGCTTTAGAGGCTCTGATGAAGGGTAGCACAAGAGTTCTCCCTAGCAAAGGGATCTCACCCTGCAGGCAACAGAGGAACAACATCAGCCCAGCTTGACCAGCCCTTACTTGAGTGCTTCTGCTTCCAAATCCTTTTTCACTGCTATGCATAGAGCTTCAGAATGTCAAAAGCCCCAGAATCCAAGAGGTACCAGTTAGCATAAAATGGGGAGAACATGGTGAGTCCTAGATCTTGCATGTGACCTCCTGGATACCAGATGGAAAAGAGATCTAGGGTAAACAGGCCTGGAGATCTCCAGAAAACCCATCCTAAGTGTATAGAACAGGTATTGAGGGAAGAGACCATTTTGCTGTTACTTTGAAAAGAATTGTAACTTTTAGGGAAGTGCTTGGACCCTTTGCAAATGACAGAAATGAAGGTTTATTACTGAAAATTAAACTTACTATTTCAAAAGAATTTTTTTTTTCCACTCATTTCTGCCTTCCTCTTTAGAATATGCTGACAATGGCATAATCTCATTTTTAGACATGGAGCATTTTGTAGTATGACATTATCCTGAAGAAAATGTTATTTGTCATACATACAAATTCAGCTTAATCTTAGCCTAAGTGCTCTTTAGTGATCTGTCCAGAGAGAAGAAACCTGAGTAAGAAATCTAAGTAAGACAGCTGGGATAGTGCTCATGAACTTCTCTCAAACTCATCCAGCAATAATGAACAAATTCATGACCTCTACTGCAAATGTGAAGGTGCAGTGGCTGTTGACCAGTCCAGCTGAAGTAAAGTCCAGCTCTAATTCTGTGGTAATTTACACAAAACTGTTCCTTGAAATTACAGAATACTTCACTGTTGAAGATGATTACCTGCCCATTTACCTCACAGCTTCACACTGCTGTTACATCTGCCCTGCAGACAGGACAAATTCCACAAAAGAGAAGATGACCAAGGGGCTGCTTTCATGACTGCACTGGAAGGCAGGTAAGCTGCTCTCTGCTAGGACATCTGGCCTTTAAATGCAAATGGAATCAACGACATCATTTTTCCATTACTAGTTGCTCTGCAGACACCAGTCTGTACTACACCCTGAGTTGTTTCAAGTGCTAATATGCAGCCATAATGGGCTTGGAAAATAGTGGTTGAAAACGCTGATTCAAGTACTCACAAGTTCACACAGCTAGTCAAATCACGTGCAGCCTCTGTAGGTTCTTAGGGTAGAACTCTTAAGAATATTTTGGCCAACTTTCTCATAGAAAACTTTTGCATTATTAAAACTATGCTTAAACCTCACCAAAATACAACGTCCCCCTCCC